>OU611754.1:8337518-8355018 GCA_914767535.2 Dunaliella primolecta | reverse complement strand
TTTGCTCATGACCGTACAAAATCACAAGTTGTCCCTGCTTCAACACAACCCACATCCACCCTGGTTTAAAGGTTTGGATGTGGAACTAATGCAATGCACTATTTGTCTTGGCCTGGAATTTGAACCCACTATCCTGATACCAGAATTGTTGGTTGCCTTCAACGCAGCATAAGGAGCATTAGTTTCAGACAGGCCATCCTCTCCACTGCAAACAACATCAAGCTTTCCTGGTAACCCCCTTTCAAACTTAGCAGAGCCTCGTGTCAAAGGCTTGCTGAGCATTGGAAATGAAAGACGCCATAGAAAGATGTCTTATCAAAGCTAAGACAATGAGATATGACCAGCTTTCGGCAGCAAGCTCTCCCAGCGTATTGGCCACCTTATGTAGTCCTGCTTTCCTGCCTCCCTGAGCACATGCCCTTCAGATCATATATATATATATATATATATATATATATATATATATATATATATATATGTGATCTGATCTATATATATTGGCAAGCTGTTGGCAAGCTGCAGCCATACCTACTTTCCTGCCCCTTTCAGAACATGCCCTTCCCGCTCTGTGCACCAGAGGGGCAATCTGCATGGGCTTCACTGTGTGCATGACGATTTACTGTGAGCGTGATGATTCAATGTGTACATGATGATTTAATGTTACCTGTCAGCCTGCTCTCTGGCACAGCCTTTGTACCTCCATCCAGAAATATCTGATGGCGGGACAGCTGCAGGCAAACACAACGAGATGTTTTAACACAGGTCAGGCACGGAACCTATTGGTCCAGGTCAGGCCTTCCCAGGTTTCAGTCAGCACAAGGTTGATACACAGGGCAAGCCAGCAGTGCAGGGCGACAAATGGCAGAAGTGG
This sequence comes from Dunaliella primolecta, assembly GCA_914767535.2. Taxonomy (NCBI): domain Eukaryota; kingdom Viridiplantae; phylum Chlorophyta; class Chlorophyceae; order Chlamydomonadales; family Dunaliellaceae; genus Dunaliella; species Dunaliella primolecta. The sequence continues at coordinate 8,354,147 of OU611754.1, read as the reverse complement.
CTGTGCTGAGCTAGAGCGCACTGGTGAAACAAAGCGCCCCCCAAAACCTCATCAGCTCCACAACGAGGCTCACCTTCACCTCATTCATAAGGTCACGTAATTCCAAATGCGGCATCACCAGAGGCAACACCCGAAAAGGCAAATCCATGGTCTGCTCAAGGGCATGCAGCTGGCTGCGCAGCTCAAGATTGCACAGATCTTGAAAGTGAGCGGCCGCCCAAGCCACCACATGCTGTATGGACCCAGGAGCGAGCGGGGACAGCTGTGTTGAGGCTGCAGAAGCTAGAAGGGAAGTCAAGTTGCTGACGGCGTTGTCGCGCTCCTTATCAGACAAGGAAGCAAAACCTCTGTTTCGCGGGTGCTGGCGCTTCTTGCATGCTTCTTCAGCCCAGTGAGTTGCCAATTGAACACTTTGCGGGGCATCCAAATTGGAAAGCTCCTTTGGTTGCTCCCAAACGGACCACACAAACTCTGTGTTCTGGGGAGCATCCGCCACACTCGGTGGGTACAGCGTTTTCATGAGTTGGGGCTGCTGCAGTTGCCCTCTGCCTGGCAAATGCTTAGGCTGTTGCTGCTGCTGCTGCTGCTGCTGCTGCTTCTGTTGCTGCTTGTACAGTTGCTGCTGAGCCCTCAGCCTCTTTTGCCTTGGTGTCAAACGGGCAGGTTGTGTTGCTGAGGATGCTTGCACAACATGGTGGCCTGACCTGGCTTGCGTAACCAAAAGGTTCATGGCTGAAATTCTGAAATGAAAGGTTGCAGGACAGGTTGGAACTGATGAAAAGGGCCTGCCCCCTGATGTTCCTTTACAGCAAATACCAGGTAGTCAGTCCAGGACAGAAATTTCCCGAACTCACTGCATTTCATTTCTTTTCTCTCAATTCAATCGAAGTTTAACAAGCACACTCCAGAGTCAAAGACGACATGTCGAGAGTCCTGCCGAACTTGCTGCATTTTGTATCAGGAAAAATATGTTTAAAAATGATTGAAATAATAATTTTGTTTTTGAATTCACCGATCTGTGTTGAGCGCATTTGAGCTTCATTTCATTCCGTTCCATATCTACATACCGATTAACAAAAAACGCAACTTAAATTATTGGTGTGAAATACACTTGTGTGTTGGAAATATGGACGACCTGCACGGCGATGTGATGAGAATGTCCCGCCTGCACCGATTCTGCCCGCCTTGTTTACCACACCAAATGGTAATTCTCTACTAAGTTAAAGTTTGTAAGTTCAAAATTTCCATTTCTTTGTTGTGTACTGAATTTCTCAGCAATTCGATTGCACACATGTCCTTATACCCATTGCCTCAAATATTCAAGAAGTGGTATGGTAACTTATTATTTTGTTCAGGGACTCCTCAGAGGGCAAGAAACGTGGTATTGTCAGTGGCATCAATTTGTGGACAGGTGAGCCCAGGCCTGTGTCGTGTGCATTTTGTTGCCCAGCATAATGTGCATTGTTCATGCTATTTGCACGTATTGTGCTAATTATCAAAATGTCTGCGCTTGCTTTAAAATCACAAATTTTGAATACGTCTTCTTCATGGCTGTGGACAGTTAACGTATAATCACAAAGCTTAATTGATTGGTGGCTTCAAGGATCAATAACGTGTGCTTTGTTATGTCCACGTGCAGATTCTGACAGAACAGGAAAATAAGGTGAAGCTGGAGTCTAGCTGCCAAGCCACAGGAGCAACCTCACCTGCAAGCGAGGTGCAGAGTCGGAGGCCCCCCCGCTGGACCCAGCGCCTGAGGCTTGGGTCTGGGTACCGATCCTAGCTCTGACTCTGATCTCAATGAACAAATTGATGGATTATATTGATAGGGATTGTGGGATACGCTTTGGTTTTAGAAAAGCTCCTTCACTGTTCATCTGCCTCAATCCTCAATCATAATTCTCCATGCACTCAGTGGAAGGCCCATTTGGAGTCGACTGACATAATGCACTGCAACATGCAATCATCAGAGCAGAGCTAGCAGACACCATCCGTGTTCCTCTCTAGGATGAGGCCCACGGCCTGGAATCAGAGCCCAGCCCATCACTAGCCAGAGGTGCTGCCGTCCGCAGCAAGCAGTGTTTTTTTTAGGGCGTGGACCACATAGGTACAGACATGGAGCATTGTGATAATGCTTGGTAGAAGTCCCCCCTTCTGGGAGCTTACACTCAGCTTTCAAATCCCGGCAGGGTGAGCGATCTCACGGGCAATGAAAGAAAGATGTACGCTTGCCGTTTGGCTGCGTGCATTAAGGAAAGAGCCTCCCAACGATTTCCACCAATAGAGGGCATCTTTTTTCCACTCCGGTCACAAGGAATCGATCCGGGGACCTCCTCACCCTTTGAACAGGGTTCCGCAACATGACGGATGGCTCACATGCATAATGATTCATGCTTTCAAGCACATTAGTGTAGGAACCCCAAATGCTCAGCACCTCAAGCTACCATCTGCAAAGGCACTTCCAGTTGACAACATGGAAAGCGTGGAGGCCTATTTCAGCCAGATTCTCAAGCTGTAGGCCAACCCCCCTTGTAACCCTTGTCACCCTTGTGGAGGCCTTGAAGGTGGGGGGGAGCTTACCTCGTTGAATGTGGCACACTTGAGCACGGACAATGAAAAATCAAAAGGGAGATCCAGAGGCAGGTCAGGTTGCGCAAAAGCACTCGTGAGCGAGCAAGAAGCAGATCCGCTTGATGATGCCTCTCAAGAATGGGCTCATTTCTCTCCCTCTCTTCTTCACTCCTTCCTTCACCTGCAGTCTGATGTAAATGCGTTCAAGGATTCTCTCACCACCCCACGCCCAGCATCGGAGCACATCAAGCTGCTCCGCAATTTAGCAGACAAGTTGCACAGCGTACAACAAAAAGCATATCATGAACGTATCAGACATGGCCTCTTACACCATTTTTTTGGAGTAATGCTGTTTTTGTTCGTAAACTTAATGCCCATTCTGTTGCGGATGCAAACAAATGCAAGCATTTTACTAATGCTTCCTTTTGGGGCCAGGGGCTTCCAGACACCCTCCATATCCCCGGGATACGGGGCCTACTAGCACTTTTTATTTCGTAGCTTTGTGGTTGAGGGGACTCACAGATCTTCTTAGCCAATGTGTCTCCTTTTCCTCTATTGATGTAGGGAGAGTTTCCTCTGCCTATGTAGTCTTTCTTTTTCCACTTCTCTGAACATCATGTCACACAGTGTACAATTGCGTCTTCAATCGGATTACAGTTGCACAGTGAGAGAAGCGTTTCACCCATAACAGTATGATATTGCAAAGAAAGCAAGCGTCTAAAGGATGGCAAGCCTACTTGGTCTTCCCCCTCACTATCAAGTTGTGTCACAAGGTCATCTATGATGGCATTGCAAAGGAAATACGTGTTTAAGCGATGGCAAGCCTGTCCAGTGTTCCCCCCCCCGCTCCTAGCGCAAGGTGGGAGGCTAAATTGTTGTGCAAACTACAGCAACCCATAACTAATACGAAGATGAGCGTCTATGAGGGTCTACTTGTCTGCTTGAAAACTTAATCATGCAGTGCTGTACACGGATATACTCAAATATGGAGTCTTCTGCTTTTGCCATCACTTGGATGTCGATCAGTTTCAGCTCTACCACTACAAGTCCGACAATGAGTCATTGAATTGACTCAACATTCGGGATGTGAGAACATGGAAGTGTTCGTTCTGGAATCTGACATTTTCTGCATCCTCATGGAGTGTGAGTGGTTACACTTTCCATGCTTGTCTCAAGATGAGTGACAGTGTATGATTTTCAAAAGCAATTGGCACTCCTGAACTCAGCTCAAGGACTTGTTTCCTTCTCCAGTTAACATCTGTTCACAAGTTTGGTTTGGCTTGGTTACATGCACCTTTTTGCTTCAGCTGAGCTGCCCTTGTAGGCAGGTACAGCTATGCAACCCTATCCTATCCTATCCTATCCTATCCTATCCTATCCTATCCTATCCTATCCTATCATGCTTTCCTAAAGATCAATGCTTTCCTAAACCAAGACTCATACAGACTTCTTAGATTTGTGTCAGACTTAGTCTCAATTTTTGATACTGGTTGAGCTTGTTTCACCAGCTGCCATCAGCCAGAGTCTCGGGCTGTAGGCCACCATTGTAAACCCTTGTAAACCCTTGTTGAGCTTGTTTCACCAGCTGCCATCAGCCAGAGTCTCGGGCTGTAGGCCACCATTGTAAACCCCTTGTAAACCCCTATCCTATCATGAACACTACTTTTGGACTAATTTCTATTCCGGACCACCCATTGTACCACTGGTTTGGCAAATTGAGTTACCAGAAGTTCAGCCAATTCCCTTTCAGAAAAAGGGTGTTAAACAGGTCAAACTTTGACCTCCTTATTTCCTTTTTTATTAACTTAATAAATTAATAACATTTGAAATATGCTGGACGTTAATACATTGTATGGAGGTTACAGAAACATATCAATGGACTCCCTTTGGACTCCCTTTGGACTCCCTTTGGAATATATGCTCTGGTTATCTAAGGTGTATGGCATTCCTGCTGGGGTGTATGCGTGCCAGGTGTGGGGAACTCATTACTTGAGAGAAGGCAGTGAGTTTGATAGTCAATTGCAGAAAAGACATCTGTGTTCCTTGAGGCGCATTCTTGGAGTAAAGAACAGTACTACAAATTGGCCGGTGTTGAGAGAGTGTGGCCAGGAGCCTCTGCAGTTCTTCTGGTTCCGTGCCTCCATCAAGTTTTTTAATAGCATGCTTGACTCCAATAGTGAAGTCTTGCGTCGTGTGCTGAGGGCTGATTTAAGTCTGGCTTCTTTTGATTCCTCTTGCTGGGCTGCTGAAGTCTCTAATGCTTTTGGTGGGATGCGGAATGGTGATTCGTTCAAACAGAACATGCTGAGAGCTGAGAAAATCCCCATGCAAGAGTTCATTGGTGATTTGCGATACAGACAGCAGAAAGTGTGGAGAGGGGCCGATGTTTTTTGTCCTCGTGCAGTTAACAAGAAGGTAGTGACGTACCATAAGTGGTGTGGGAATTCTGAGAGTGGTCCCAGAGGTGCTCCTTTTTGTATCCCCTCGTATCTGTTCAAGGATTTGGACAAGCATGTTTTGAGAAACATTAGCAGATTTAGATTGCGTGCTCATCACTTGAGAGTGGAGTCTGGTAAATGGCTTGGGGGTTCAAGTATCTGTGATAAGTGTGAGTGTGGGGAAGTCCAGGATGAAAAACATGTGCTTTTCTTTTGCAAATGTACTGAGGTGCGTGAGCTACGCACGAGATACAAGGACCTTTTTGAGGAGATGTTTAAGACTTTGCGTGTGTTTGCTCCGCCTTCAAACGCTGACTTTATTCCATTCTTGGCTTGCCATCATACTATCACTGATTCTGAGATCAATGCTTTCCTAAACCAAGACTCATACAGACTTCTTAGATTTGTGTCAGACTTGGTCTCAATTTTTGATACTGGTTGAGCTTGTTTCACCAGCTGCCATCAGCCAGAGTCTCGGGCTGTAGGCCACCATTGTAAACCCTTGTAAACCCTTTGGAAGTGAAGACTGGTCCCAGGGTGGAGCTGTGGGCCGTTTTGGGGGTGATCTGAGGCCAGGAGAGTGATCTGGGTACTCCGTTTATCATCATTTCTTGGTGTATGTCACAAATCTATTACAGAAACAATTTTATAAAATGATAATGATTAGCAAAGTTACATTTGAAAGAGAAAAGCGGAAAAGAGCACGTCCTGCAATATAGGGGACTTGTCAATTTTCTGTTTATGCACACAGCCTTTTGGTTGGTGTAGCCTTTCCATTTTCTTTTCTTTCTAAGTTAGAATCAAGTTCCTTTTTAAGTTAAAATAGACAAAGTAGTCAGCAGCAGAATGTTTCACCAGCGACTGATCAGCCAGATATTCGGGCTGTAGGTTAACCAATGTAAAACCCATGTCAGCAGCAGTAGCAGTGCCTTAACTAGCTCACCAGGGAACTTTCCTTAATGCACGCAGCTGCGCCTGGCATGCATAGCCTTTCCTTTCTTTTCTTTTTTCAGTCAAGGAAAAATAGGGAACATATAATCATATTATTTCCTTGGTTAGAAGGCTGACAGTGCTGACTCTGCTTGTTGTTGAAGGTCTGGAACTCTAGTATTTCAGCTATCATCTTGCTCTCTTTTTTGTTGCTGGACCTGTCTTCTTTCTCTGCCTGCCATACTTCTCTCAGTCTGAACTTGTGGTGGGGAGGTCATACGGTCTGTGCACCAATGTGGCCCCCTTTCCTTAATTGATGTGTGGAGTGATTCACTGCCTCCGTAGTTTTCCTTTTCTTTTCATAATATGCCGGCAAGGGAGAACAATCTCACATACAAAAGCATGAGCTGCACCTTGCAACACTTCTGGACTTGGAGAAATGTACCAACACATTTACAAGACGAGATGACGACTCATTTGCTGTAAGAATGAGGACCGATTGGATGAAGCAGGGGCCACAGTTGTCCCACCCTTTGCCGCAAGAATGAGGACCGATTGAATGAAGCAGGAACCACAGTTGTCCTACCCTTTCTTCTGCTTTTTCTGCTTTTGCGCCTGCAAAGTAGGCTGTCCTTCAGGGCCTCCTTTTCGCTTCGCCTTACCACCACGCTGCTTCTTCTTCCCTTGGCCTGCGCCCTGCATGCATGATGAGCCAAGCAGATGCTTGTGTGACAAAATCCAAACATTACTGCTACCTCCTGCAGGTGCATGTGCAACAGTTGATGCATCATGGCTGCATGGTACAAGGAGCGAGCACAGCCTCAGGAACTGGTACACACAGGAAGGGGCTAACACGTGGCAGCTTGACTGCTATTGCATGAGCTCCAGCAGCGCTAGCAGACTCACGTCGGCTTGTGAGATGCTTGAGGTTGTATGCTGGTGGAGAGCGTGCTGTTCAAAAGGAGCAAGATTCAGCCTCTGCACAGCATGAATGCCCTAGCCGATACTCCTGAACCTTCTGTTCCTTGCACCTTCTCTCTTTTCATCATCATCATCATCATCATCAGTTGGAATTGAACTTTTGGCATGGGAAAAGTGCCAACATGAACCAATAAAAAAACAAGTGAGGGAAGCGTTGCGAGCGACACTGAAAGATTGGCGAAGCCTGTCCCTCCTGACACACAGGTGGTATTGGTATACAGTGCCTGGGGCAACAATAGGACCTTCCTGCAGCAGACCATGCCCTGTTGACGCATGCATGCATGCATAGCCGAGTGCGCACCATGCAAGCTGCTCCTGCCATTCAATGCTTACTGGCAGGCTCTCCTTAAACAAGCAGCAGCAGACCATACACCAGAGGCTCCCTCATCCGCACACCAGGGCAGGGCGTGCAGCCTGCTTTGAATCGCATCAGCAAACTTCCGCGCCTTCACTTCTCCATTCATGCAGCAAATCGCACCATCGTTTGGACATAAATTAAATATCCCATGGCAATTACAGTCATGCAAATCCGTTGGCTCATCGGCGCGCTGGAATGGTCCGCAGCTGGACTGCGAAGTCCTTGGAACGGGCACCCCCAGACCCCGGACCCAGCAAGGGCATCCACAAAAGTATGCTGTTGAAGTTTGCATCGACTGGAGCTGTTCCAGGGGCCTGGGGTGGCCGGCCTGGAAAAGTCAAAACCAAAACTTTTGGAATCTTTGCTCCCAAACCTTGCCCGCTGCACCCCAGGTCATCAAAACTTGGCCGCCCCGACAGGAAGGTTTGCTTGGCAAGCATGCCGAGTTTCAAAGCAGAAGGTGGGCTGGCTGGCTCTGGCCAAGAACTGCCTACCAAACTCGTTGCACACGTTTCTACAGCATGGGCCACTGCTTCCCACGCCCCACTGGCACTGCAGGGCTGCCAAGCAGTTTTGTTCCAAGGCGCTAGGATTTTAAACAGCATTCGCGAAGCGCAGCATGCACAGCATAAGGCGCCGACCTTAGCCAGGAACACCGGGGCACTCTTTTCGTCACACTATTTCGACCTCGTCTGAATTGCTTCTTAAATTAATAACAATGTTAAACCCGCTAAATGGAAGGACTGTGCTTACCAGCAGGCACTGGAGCGTACAGAAACAAAAGCAGCTTGACATTAACCTATCCGCTGAGCCCCAAAATTTTCGTACAAACAAAAAACATTTCTGTAATTACATCGCACTTTTACTGACCTGCTAGAAAAGGGCAGCAAATACAAGAACGTTCGCGGAGCAAATCGTTCCGTGCATCAACGCCCCTTTAAATTGTAAATTTACTTACTTACTTCCAAACATCATAAATTTAACATAGCTGTCTACCCGTATCAGCCATAGCAATGCCGTCTCATTGAGGTTCCCCTGCCCGCCTCCCTACCTACTTTGCTTTTTATATTATATGCATGCATCGTCCGATTTAATTGCTAATGTGGATATAATCATGCAAATAGTCAATTAAGAGGTACTGGAATAATTTGTAACGCAGCATGTAAACAAGCCGCGCCTTGGCCAACTACATTCACTTTCTTTTGGGAGGGTAGCCAAAGTTTCAGGGCGGCAGGTGTGAACTCAACCGGGAAACAGGCAAACCTAGGGGCTCACGCCCCATTAATGGGGCTTTGCCAAAAAGTGAACTGACCCCATAAGGCCACGACCAATTCAGATGGTCTCCACTTAAAAATTGATAAAAAAATTTCGAATCTGGTCCAAATGGTGGTCCCTGAATTAACTTAATTCACTCCGATTGCCTTTTTGCTGGCTTATATTTCTCAATTTGGACACCCACTTCAATTCCTTGCTGCTGACTGTGCTGCTGCTGCTGCTGAGGGGCAGGGGGCTGGAGAGGCTTTAGCTCACTTTGGCTCTCTGAGAAGAGCACACCTCACCATCAACAAGCAATCTCAAGCAATCCACAGGCTGTCACTGTGCTAAACATGCGCTAAAGACACACTAGAGCTCCTGCACACAACATCCGCCGAGCTGTCACCTGGAGGACAAAACCATTGGGTTCTTTTGCTGCGCTGGCTGCCCCTTCCTGGATATCTTGGCCTTGGCAAGCCTGGCTTGGTCTGCTAAGACTTGCTGGGTGGGGGTTACTGGCTCCAGCCACCTGACTAAGGGGTTGGAGCTTGAGCTGGGGGCCTAGGTTGTCATTTCCAGCGCAAGCCCTTCTCAGCCCCAAAATTAATAAATTTCAATTCATATGGGTTCGAATGCCTGGCTATAATCAATAACAATTCCGAATTTCGGCTCCAGAATGAATTAACGTTCAATCTGGTTGCACATCTACAGTATATCAATTCTTTGACCCTCTTTGAAATTGGAAGTTGGAACAGGAGGGTCCAGAAAACATAACTTTTGGATGTAAAGGGTCAATCCTTTTAAAAACCAATTATTTGGAATCCTGACATCAAGAGCTATCAATTGGGTCTACATATATGGGTCCAGTCGGAGAGGGTCGGGGGTAGTGGGTGGTTGGGGGGGGCTGACTTCTTTGGACACCCCCTCCACTGGGACACTTACACAGGATTCAAAAAATATCATCGGATTCCTGAGCTCAAGAACTGTCAATTGGCACCCTCTTAGTGCAAATTGGGTAAAAGGTGGGGATCTGTGTACATGGCTAGGAGTCAGTATCATGCGCACAAGGATGTGGGCAGCAAGGGGTGTGGAAGCGAACGTGCGGCAAACCAATCCAAACTTCCAGGATAGTGAAAATGCATGGTGTGTTCTTGCATGGTGAAGTCAGGAGGGTAGTTTGTGGACTTGCTAGCCAGTTGTGGGTGCCTGGAAGTGCAGGTATGCATGGGCGTCCGCTGCTCAGTTTTTGCCCCATGACTCTGCTGCAATTCAATATTATAGTGTGATGAATATGCAGATGGTTGGGAAATTCAAAGAGGAGCAGATTGGTACCCTTATTGTCTGGATTGGGACACTGGAAGGGGGGGGGGTTGGGGGTGGTGGGTGGGTCAGGGGGGTCCCACCCAAAAATTGGGCATGAAGTCCATTGTTTTTTTTTAACTCTCCTGGTTGGAATCAGAATATATAGTAAATTTCATGCGTGGACCATTCAAATTCATTGTAGACCTCCTGTATTCACTGACACCTCTAATCATTCGTTTAAAAATTTTGAATCTGTGCAGTTGCTGCAAGGTGTCTTGGGCCCATTGTTCTTGCCCTGCCTGTGTCCCCTGGCTGCTGCGCCAGCAGGATGGCACAAATCGGGGAATAGATGCAAACGAATGGATCCAGGGAGGGATATGGTGTGCTTTCCCTGCAGCTATGCTGTGGACCTCATGAAGCTCCAAGCGAGAGCAGCAAAGCTAGGCCCTCTCCACAGGTTGCGTGCAAAGAAAAGAAAAGAAAACGCATGCCAGGTGGCCCCTTTATTGACGTAGAGTAATTGGCTGCCTGTACATTGATCTTCTTTCTTCACAGCTCACCTGCTTGCTGTGCTGGATGCCCTTCAGTATTCCACCTAGGTGGCCCTTCTTGTGGGTCTGCTGCAGCTGCTTTGCTGGCTGCAGCTTATTGGACGATGCCGGTACGGTGTTCACAAATCCTTCACGCCAAAGCATTACTGCGAGCTCCAGTGCCTCCTCCTTACCCCTGCACAGACACACGTACACACACAATAAATAAGATTCAGCTTCTATAAAACCAACTATCCAAGCGCAAAAATCCTGAGTTGAATACATTCACACAAATACGCCCATGTTTGTACACACTGATGGGCACTGATGGGCGTGCTTCAAGCACTGCTCTGCCTTGATAGAAGGGAACCTCATCCTATACAATAATAGAGGTTGCGCTGCTCGACACCTGCGCCCATAGTTCTGTGTGCCTCCTGCCATCACACCGGTCAGTGAAGTAAATGATACTGACATGATGATCAGGGAAAAGCTTCGTGCGGCCAGTCTTCCTTGCTGCGCATTGCACATCCAGGAGCATGCATGCTGAGAAGTGCTTGTTTGTTCAGGACAGCGGGCAATTCTTGTGAAGACAGTCTTCCCTGCTGTACATTACACATTCAGGAGCATGTACGCTAAGAAGTGCTTGCTTGTTCAGGACAGCAGTCACATTCTTGTGGCCAGTCTTCCATGCTGTGCCTTGCACATCCAGGAGCACGCGCATTGAGAAATGCTTGCTTAGATTCGGGATGCCAGGGGTGTAAGTTGCATAGATCATATGCGTCTCACATGCTTTTTCAAGACAGCAGAGATGTGAGTGCAATCTGACGCACATAAAGGGCCGAGCACACAAACTGGCGGGTAAGGCACTTAAATAGACACATTTCCCAACGGCAAATCCCTGCCTTTCCATCAAGTGTCACTTACCCCACATGTCTTGCATCTACACTGATGTCACAAAGAATATCTCAAGGGCCAAGATGCCAGAATGTGTCACATACCTCTCATGTGGCCTGCTCGCGACGTCCCAATAACAATAATAACATACAATAAAATAATTATGTTATCATTATAATAAACATGTACGTTTATGTGTTTTTGTGTTTGTGGCCGTGGCGGCATGATGTCAGTAAATGTCACGTACCTCACATGCGGTCTGCTTGCAATGTCTCGCACTCGCACGCCAGGAGGCTGGTGGCACCCCAGCACCTCCTCAATCACCGCCGCCAGCTCTGCAGGCGCCACTGGACCAGGCAGGACTGACTCAAAGTTCTGCAGGTCCTCCCCGGGGGCCCCTTCTTCTCCTTCTTCTTGACCCTGCTCATCGGATGAGCCCATCCGATTGTGTGGCTCCTTAGAGCCTGTACCCTCCCCCCCTGCCTCTCTTTCCCCCTGCTCATCTTCTTCACCGTCTGTGCTGCTTGCGCCGCCTACACCCTCCTCTAAATTACCCCCATGAGTGCCGCTTGCTGCTGCAAGGCTGCCATACTTGCCAGTTGAGGCCCCACTGTGTGTCACAGCCTTCAGAGTCCGCTGCTCTCCACCGGGCCCCATCACGACCACTTCCTCCTCCTCTTCGCTTCCACTCTCACGCCCACCCCCACCTTCACCACCCTCACTGCCACTGTCACTGCTGTCGCTGTCATCCGCGGGCGTCGTGTCATGCAGACTGCTGCTGCCACCGCCGTGTTCACCACCTTCCTGGTCGTTGCCATCCGCTGCGTTGTCTGCGCTGACTGCCACAATGTGGCTGGGGCCACACATGTGAGCAAGCCGGTTGTTGTGCACAGGCGTGGTGATGACGCAGTCCTGAGCGATGTTTGCACGGCAAGAGAGACAAGCGCGCGTGTATGTATGTGTGTGTATGTATTTGTGTGTGTGTTTGTATGTGTGTGCGTGCGTGCGTTTGGTTGTGTGTATATGTGTGTGTATGTATGTGTGTGTGCGTGTTTGAAGGCACACACGTTCTCTTGGGTACCTGAACCAGCACAGATCCTAAGCTTAACTGCAGGTGTGACAAACATACTCAACATGCTGAAAATCATGTGTGCATGGAACGTGGGTGACCACTCCTGTTGTGCCCAGCTCTTCTAGCTAGCGCGACCCTGCCTGCAGACAGAGGTGGTGCTGGTTTGCCATCATGTGGTTCTGCCATCCTTTCCTCACATACCAATCAGAGCTGCAACCAGCACAAGGGCTACCAGGCACAAGCTGTGATCCAAATGCCACAGCATGTATTTCATTTCTGCATACCTCTGGCTGGCCAGGCGCTGGCATGACCTTGAAGAGGTTCCTCGCTCTGCACACCAGCGCGTCCTGCATGGTCGGCATTGGCCCTGCGCAGCAACAAGGACGCCACACAGCATTCATGCAAGGCCGTGCAGGTGGGGTTGAAGTGCAGAGTGCGGAGGGAGCATGAGCAAGCTGCCAGTCCCTTGCCATCTTGTGCATCCGCAGCATCAATACACGCCATCGAGCGATTGGAGCATCTCCTGCGTCAGTCTTTCAGGGCATACAAGTATCACAGCACATGCAGAGGTTGCGCGGGGACGCTGGACCCCAAATCCAAGTGCTAACAAAACCATGACAAGATGTGTCATTGCACCAGGCAAAGTGCGGCTGCAACTTCAAGGGCAGAAAAATCAGATGTGAAGCTAGTTAGGGGACCTTTCCTTAATGCATGCGGCTTTTTATTGGGCTGGCTTGGTCTTTCCTCTCTTTTCTTCAGTAGAGCTGAGAAAGGGTTCCTTCTCTGCCTACCTTTAGGATGCAGCTGCTCGGGGTGTGGCGGCAACCTGCGGCAGATGAAGTGCGTAAAGGCTGCATTGGCTGCCTGATTCACCAGCGCATGTGGCTTGGCCTCAAGCTGGTCTGCAAAAGCCCGCAGCCCTGCCGCCACTGCAGCAGCTGTGTGCTTGGCGGACCGCGCAAAACTGGCACTGCCGCTGCTGCCGCCATCTCCGCCGGTGGCAAAGCTGGTGCCTTTGCCACTGCCCGGCTGGGGGTCTGCAGAGTCAAACAAGCAATCGCGCCTGGTAAGCCATGGGTGCAGTTGGGCTCTGCACAGTCACAACAGCAATCATGCCTGGTAAGCCATGGGTGTAGCTGGGAAATCCAGGAACTGACTGCTGTCTGTGTGCGTTCTCGCGGTATGCACCCAATGAGTGTTCACCAGAACAGCACACTCTCTAGGATAGGGATCAAGAAGACCTTGAAGTTCAAGTAAAAGGCACACCAATAATCTCATCCCTCCGCTGTTCTGCTCACTGCTGTTTTCCTTGGTCTTCTCTTTCTTCATCCACACACACTCTCCTCTAGTTCAATCTTTACCTTCCTTTTCCCTCAATCGACCACGTCTCTTCCCTCCCAAGTTTTCTTCTGTTCTTAACAAATACTCCTCCATCACCCAAATAATTTCCCTCCCTTACACTTGCTCTCCCTCTACTCTTTTTCCTCTCCTCCCTCTCTTCCTTCCCCACCCAGCCCTGACTGTCCCATCCACACATACTCCTCACTGTCTGCCCCAGCAGCGCCTGGCGCCTCATGCAGGCTCAATCTCCTGCTTCTTTACCTACCTACCCAGCCACCCACTCACCCACACCTTCACTGTCTGCCCCAGCAGTGCCTGGCGCCTAGTACAGGCTCACTCTCTTGCCTTCCCACCCAACACCAACCCTCACCCACACCTTCACTGTCTGCCCCAGCAGTGCCTGGCGCCTCATGCAGGCTCACTCTCTTGCCTTCCCACCCACCCACCAACCCTCACCCACACCTTCACTGTCTGCTCCAGCAGCGCCTGGCGCCAAATACAGACTCACTCTCTTGCCTTCCCACCCACCCACCCACCCTCACCCACACCTTCACTGTTTGCCCCAGCAGTCTCTGACACCTCATGCAGGCTCACTCTCTTGCCTTCTCACCCACACCTTCACTGTTTGCCCCAGCAGTCCCTGACACCTCATGTAGGCCGCTGGTGTGGTGCAGGTACCCCCATGGTAGGCTGCGCCGCATGGCCAGCGGCCACACAGCCCCCGCAGGCGCTGCGTCATGCTGGCCGCTTCCAGCCACCTGCGCAACAGCAAGTTTGCACACGAGACAGGTGATCACCTCTGAATGTACAAAGAGGATTTGTGGCGTCATGCTAGCTGCGACAAGCCACCTGCGCGTCAGAGAGTTTGCAAAGAAGACGAGTGATCATCAGGACGTAAAAAGACGAAAGATAGCATCATGCTGGCCGCTACCAGCCCACCTGCGCGTTGAGAAGCCTGCAATGAAGGCAGCTGATGGCCTTGGTGGGTGGAGGTGAAATGTGGGGAGACACAAAAGAGGATTGGGCCACAAAAGATGCGAACCAGAGGTCCAGAAAGGTGCGGAGCTGACAGAGTCAAAACACTGTGGAGTGAGAGGGGGATGGACGTACATGCAGCAGGAGCATGGGCCTGAGGCACAAGAATGGATGAATAGCTTGTTCGGTTAGGACCAAGGAATCAAGATTAACGCAGCATCAGGTCACTTGCAGACAGGACAAGGGAACGAGGACAGGACAGCAAAAGAAAAAACACTGCGCTTGCATACAGGCACACCTGGAGAGCACGCATGGCAAAGTCACCAGTTGCCCAGTTCTGGTACGTGGACAGGGTGATGTGCGCGGATCCATCATTGCTGGCAACGGCTTGGTGGATGGTGCCCCGAGGCATGTACAGCACGTCGCCCACCTAAGTATAGGCTCAGCATGGTAGAGCGCACATGTGTTCATGCACGTGTGTGCGGGCATGTGTGTGTGCGTGTGTGTGTGTTCCTTTTTACACAAGGTGAGCAAGGGTGGCATGAAAATTCATGTGTGCTAGGAGGCATACATGCAGTCAGAGTACACAGACTGTAAAATTATCAATCAGCGATGCGCCAAGTAAAGTATGTGTGTGGCATATGCATGCTTCAGGCAAATTAAGAGTTAAGAGTTACAGCAAACACACACGCGCCCCCCCCCCACCCCCAGCACAAACACACACATTGATGCAAAATCAAACGCCAGGCAGTGTAGCACAGCACTGCATCTTGTCCAAGAAAAGGCATAGCTCAGCCTGCATGAGTTGCTACTTACATCACAACATGAAACACTCTCCCAGCTTGCCCCACGCTCACCAAAATCCACGCTGTTCACTCACACCCAGCCACATTTGCATGCTAAGAGAAACATGTCCCTCGCCATTCTGACTTTCAGTGATACAACACACGCTGTGAAGCGCATCCCACACGCTGAATGCATCCTCAATAACATTATTAATTGCAACCCAGCTGAGCTCAACCAAAAACCCTTGGTTCTTAACCTGAGCTCATAACCCACGCTGAGTTCACTCGAAAACAGTTGCAAATGATACTGTTAGTATAATAATAATAATGATACTGCTAATCAATAGGGCTCTTACCCTGAGTGTGGTGTCCAACACAGGCTCCCCCAGTCCTTCAACAGGAAGGTTGGGGCTTGATTGGTTGGGCAAGTGGAAGCCACTGAGCGGCTTGTACAGTTTCCAGCGCTTGGCACCTGCAAAAGGACAGCCAGCCGAGGATTGGAGTGCTCTTAGACACTAGAACAAGATACCACGACACCTCGACACCAACCACAGAGAGAAGTGATTATAAAAGGCAGCGCATCTATGCAGGCACATGCGGAATTCGATCCTTTGCCACGGGCGTTTCCTACACCTTTGGAGGCTGCATGCTCCTCATGCGAATTAGTGAGGACTCTAATGTGCCTGATGATTTGTCAGATGAGAGATCAAAAGAACTCAAAAAGGCAAGCACTCCTGAAAGTCTTCAGTGTGGCCCTAAAGAGAGACATCATATTGGAAACATGAATGTGCGTACGGGCTTTACAGAACAGCGGAGAGGGCTGCCACAAAACACAGCTGTCCCCCACCCTGGGTCTGGCAGATGAAGATCTCCACATCATCATGGTGAGGGGCGAGACCTTGGGTCTTGGGAGGAGTTATATCTGCATGATACACACACACAGGGAGTCTGGAGCCCAAGGCTGTAGGATGAAAGAGGAAAGACCACCCGATCCTCCCAGTGCGCGCAATCATATCAACAACAATGAATGTGCTCAAAGTGCAGTATACTGATGTTCAAACTCAAGCCCGTTCTCAAAGCACACATCAGACCATGCACAAGGCCAAGATGGGGGAGAACAAAAGCAAAGCACGGAGAAGAAAAAGGAAAAATACACGGCTACTTGCATTAAACGAAAATTCCCTAACAAGCAAGCAAG
>OU611754.1:8265018-8332518 GCA_914767535.2 Dunaliella primolecta | reverse complement strand
GTGGACGCATGCGCGCGCAAACACGCAGGCCGCCCCGTGCTACCCTCCGACGTGCTGTCCATTGAGCTCGCCCCCCGCGAGGATAAGCAGCCCGTCATCCTGGCCAGCCTGCGGCTCAACGACACGTTGGTGCTGCAGCAGTCGCTGCCCTGCGCATCCATCTCCTCCCTGCAGGTGTGCAGATGCTGATCACGTACTGGTCGCATATGCTGATGCTGGTGCTAATGCTATAGCTGTAGCGCTCGCTGCCCTGTGCATCCACCATGCCGATGCTCATTGCGCACTGATGCTAATCATATGCTGAACCTGATGCTGTAGTGCCCGCTAACCCTGTGATACCATCATGCTGATGTTGATCACAGGCTGATGGTGCAGCGCTCGCTTCCCTGTGCATACACACACATGCACCTGGGCTTTGTGGTACAAAAGCTCTTTTGGGCCAGCACCGCTCTTTCCATCAACACCAACAGCATTTTAGTGTCAGCGTCACTTTTGTGCCAACAGAGCTTTCTTTGTGCCAACTTGATTCTTGTGGGAACACCATTTTTATATGAACATAACTTTTGAGCCACCCACACTCTCCATGTCAACATCGCTTCTCAGCACACCTGGCCTGCCCATCGCCTGTGCCTCCCATGCCCCACCTCAAATGCTCACTCAGATGCCCCACCTCCCATGGACTCCACATCCACCAGTGCCACCCATGCCCCACCTCCCATGCCTCGTCATGCTCACCCCAACAAAGAGAATTCTGCCAGCATAAGCTTATCAACGCTTGATGTGTGCTCAAACTGGCATACTTGCATGCTTGGCCAGTCCAAGGTCCTTTCCGCCTCAGTCCCTCCACCTCCTCCATGGCATGCCTCCTGTGCTCCCTTGCAGATGTACCCCTTCATCACCATGCAACCTGGCATGGCCGCCTCCTTGCACGAAGCCACCACCCCCAGCCCTCTATTCACTTGGTACCACCCCGCCGCCATAGCACCCTCCCCCGATGTCACGCTGGCAGAGCTGGACACGTGCATCACGTTCCAGGCGCCGCCCAGGTGTGTGATCGCGCTTGATTAAGTACTGGGGGGGTAGCCAAGCTGGACACGTGCTCCGCGTTCCAGGCGCCAATAAGGTGCGGTTGGGGCCCATAGGAAAGAAAGGAAAGTGTTGCATAGCTGTACTTGCCCACGAGGGCAGCTTAGCCGAAGCGAACAAAGTGCCTGCAACCAAACCATGGTCTCTGTTCTGGAGGAAAAGAGCAATGGGGTTTAATGATTTGTGGGAGGCCATGCTGCTTGCTTTGTATGCTCTCCCCTGCACTGAGAATGCGTGCGCTTTGTGTGCTTTCATTGTCAGTAGAAGTAGTGAATGCTCGAGAGGTTGGCGTGCACGTGCTCTCTAAACCCCAGCAATCGACAGGGCTCACCGAGCTGTGTGCTGGGTGGTGTGTGATTGCAGTGCTGGGGACTCGCCTACTCCCCCTGCATCCCTGTCATCCACTGCCATGGATTTTGTTGGCAGCGCAACCTTCACTTCAGGCCGCCATAGATGGACGGTAAGGAGTTGCCACATGCTCTCGTGCACAGTAGAGTAGAGCAGGTTTCAAACCTTAGTCAAGGAACGTGAGTCAAGCTGCCACAAATGGATGGTAAGGAGTTGCTGCAACGTTGCTATGCTACATGCTATCTACGCAGCTTTGCATAGCTTCATTCCTTGGCTTCCTTCTTCTCCCACTTGCTTCTTTCGCGCCTTGTCATCTAAGTATTCACTTGAAGAGGGAATGCAAAATACAGCAATCATTGTCTGCTTTCAATGTTGCGGGAGCTGCAGAAGTCCAAAGAGTCTGGAACAATTTCAGTTGCGTACTCAGGCAGCTGTGTTTGGATGGTCCTACAAAATGCAACCTTGAGCGGCTTTATTTGGATGTTTTTACAAAGTGCAAGCTTGCCTTGTTGGAGTGCCACAGAGGATGTCGATGCAGGACGTAGGCAAATGAATGACATAAATTCCTAAACTAAAAGTGCGTAGACCCTTAAGTGGACATACAGCTTGCTCACCAAGCTACTGGCATGCCCCTCCGGCACGCATGGCTTTGACTTGCATGTAGCTGGTCTGCACAGCTGGAGGCCAACATGTAAAGCACTATCAGTCCCTCCCAATATAATGCTTGAGACATTGCGGTGCACCCTTGTGTCGAACAGGTCCAGCTGGACAACTTTGGCGCGGCCCCTGTGAATATCTTTGTGGGCGTGGCTGCGTCTGCAGACAGCCACACGCTGGCCCACGGTGGCAGCAACATCCTGTCACATGTGCAGGTGCTTGCTATGTGCTGTGTTGTGTGTGTCTCTCAATTTGCCTCAGCTCCTTGTATTCTTGTTGTTGAATGCGGTGAGAATTCCGGGGGTTGGGTGTGCTGTATGAATGTTCCATGTTTTCTTCTTATGGAAGGCATTGGGCAGCTTGTGTGTTGGTTAACCTTTGTCTATGTGCAATTCATGCTGTATTGAAAGTACGTGCCACATCCATGCACCTGTCTGGCTGGCATATGCCTGGCCTTGCATGGTTGCCGCAATTTCACTTGTTAAGCATTCATCCACCTATCCATTCATTCATCTTAGTATGTGTGTACGTATGCATGTATGCATGTATGTATGTATGTATGTATGTATGTATGTATGTTATGCCCTGCATGGGCACTGAGCCACCTAGACAGTTGTTGCTGATGTTTAGGGTATGCATACAGTTCCATATGGTTGTACGCAATGTACGATGAACTCTCTGACTTTTGCCCTGGATGTATGCCAAAGACGGAGTAAAGATCAGGAATTGGCTAATGTTACTCATGCGTGAACCTGCAACGCGTACAGGGTCCGCTGCGTTCCATTGCTGGCAGCGCCGGCAACGCCGCAGCAGAACCCGCCTCAGGGCTCTCGACCCCTGATGCAGGTACAGCCGCTGCAGCCGCCCACAACAATAGCAGCAGGCCCCATGCGGCTGCTACAGCCACCGCTGCTGCTGCTGCTGCTGCTGCTGCCATTTCCTCTGCAAGCGCAAGTGCAGGGCCTTCTAGGTCTGCTGCTGCTGAGCAAGGTAGCAGTAGCAGCAGCAGCGGCAGCAGCAGGTTGGCACGGAACTTGAGTGCAGGTGGACTGGCAGGGTCGAGCACAGGGCCCATGGCCCATGCCACCAGCTTTGCAGCCTCCCCCTCCTCCACGCCTGACACCTCAGCAAAATCAGGAGGCGCTCTGCTTGGGGGTGGGGCAGACAGCGGGGGTGTGGATGGGGGGGAGCGCACGTCACCCTTGCGCGAACTTCAGGTACATTGTGTGTGTAAGCGCACGTTGTGCGTGTGTGTGTGTGTGTTTACGCTTGTGTATGAGCAAGGGTGGGGGAAGTACACGTAGCCCTTGTGCGACCTTCATGTGCTTGTGTTTGCATGTGTGGATGCGCGTGCGTGGCTGGGTGTGTAGCCTGCGTGTCTTGCTGCCTGGGTGCCTCCAAGCCTAGGTCTTAACAGTTTCCTGCTTAATTGCCTTCATGACGTTTAAAGCCTCTTGATCTGACTTCCTGTAGGTGCTTCCACATTGTACGCATTGCGTAAAATGGAGGGCCATGCCTCTTGATCTGAACACCTCTGTCGGTGCTTCCACGTTGTACGCATTGCATTAAGTGCAGGGCCATGCGCGACAGCATGTGGACATGTGCTGCCTTATGCCCCACACACATGCGCCCCCTCACATGCGCCCACATACATGCGTGTGCCTTGCAGGACGCGGACACAGCGTGCTCAGCGCCCAGCCGGGCTGCCGCAAACAGCTTGAGCAGCAAATGGGGGGCGTGGGTGCACTTACCAGGTGCGTGTTTGTGTGTGCGTTGTCAGTATGGTCGTGGGTGCGGAGGTGGTGGGGATCGGGCAGATTGGCTTTGTTGGGAAAATTGTTGGATTGACTTCAGTTTGGAGCCCAGGCTGTTTGAAACATTTGTGAATACCCAGTGTGAGGGAAAGCTTTGCCTGCGCTGTCATGGCTTTGCTGTTGCCAAGCACATCAAAGCTTGGCAGGCACCCTGCCTCCTCTGCTTTCCCACTTTCAGTGCTAGGCCTGATGGATGCCTCCCTGCTGTGTGTACCAGGCTCTTAGGCTCTTGCTGCCCCAGTGCAAAACAAACGTCCTAGAGCAGGTTGACCTGTGCCTTGAGCACAATGATTCATTCTTTGTAAGCCCACGCTTCCATGGGCACACGTGCCGAAGCAGGTCTACACAAATACACACGCATGCGCACATGGGCGGATTTGTTTCCACGCAGGTTCTTCAAGCGCAGGCCCTTGTCCCCCTGGAGCCTACTCCCCTCCCCACCCTCCTCGCAGCGGCTTCACTCACACAACTCAGGTAGGGGGGCAACTCTGTGGATGTATGTGTGTGTGTGTCCGTGCACACCAGAGTGCTTACCCAAATGCAGGCGCACCCCACACCCTTACACGATGTAAATGTGCATAAGCATTCATCGCTCATGCAGGCCACCTCCAGCCACTGCTTTGTCACCGTGGACCTGGACCTGAACCACGGCTATGTACGCTTCTTCCGCAACGGCCACATCATCGGAGCTGCCTTCTATGGCCTGGCTGGACCCATTTCGCCCATGCTTGCGTTTGCGCAAGCCCCCAACCTCCACTGCCAGGTGCGTGCTCACTCTTGGGATCGTTTGCTGCTGCCAGGAGCACAATCAAGATTTGGCGCACGTGCGTGTGTTTGTGTATGTGTGCATATGTGTTGTGATGTGTGTTTGTGTGTGTGTGTGTGTGTGTGTGTGTGCGTGTGTGTGTGTGTGTGTGTGTGTGTGTGCGTGCGTGCGTGCGCGCGCCTGTGTGTGTGTGTGTGTGTGTGTGTGTGTGTGTGTGTGTGCATGTGTGTGCCTATGTGTGTGTGTGCACGTGTGTGTGTGACCTATGTGTGTACATGCTTGTAAAGGAAGCTCTTGATGCCTAGGATCGTCACATGAGTGTGTGTGTGTACCTGCTTGCTTTCCTGTCATGTTTGTTTCCTTTGATCAGCCTAGCCGTGCTGTGCTTGCTTGCTTTACCCTCATGTTTATCTCCTTAAACATGGGTCTTTACCATTGCCTTTGGCACTGTCTTGGAGCTGCCCATGAGTCCCAACAAGCACACCCAAGGCGGCTTTATAATGCACCAAGGATTGCTTGGGCATGCTTGAAACACTGGTGACCAGCTGCAAATACAATCAACTAGACGTGATTTAGGTCAGCAAAGGCCTGAAATAGCTGCAGCGCAGACCAGTCAACAGCTGTAACTTTTGTCGTCACCAAAGCTAACACCCTCTACAGCCAAACATGCACACATTGCCTGCACAAACGCAGGCTGGCCTGGTGAACTTGACAAAGCTGCGCCAGCTGGACCTGACCTGGAATGCTGACAAGTGCAGCGGTGACCTCCGGCTGTCAGGCAGCGTGGTGTCCAAGGTGTCCGAGGCGTTCGGGGACTACTCCACGGTGCTCGCAGCTCAAGGTGCGTGTGCACGAGTGTATTGTGTGTATTTTTGATTGCACGAGGGCATTGCACCATGGTGTATGTGATCAAAACTGTGTGAATGGAGTGTCCGCTGAGTTGGAGGCAGTCACAGCTCCTTGTTCAATACTTGCAGCCAGGGATGTTCAATGCAATGAACCTCACACTTAATACAGAAATCAAGTTTTACAAGGATTATATCAAGGGATTATATTGCATCTTATGTCTCAAATCATCCAACTCAGGGTCCCTGCATGCAGCTTTAGGATTGTAAACACAGGACATGCCTCGACATATCAAGGACTGACACTGCGTGTTTGTGCTTGTGGCTCAGGATAGGGTGTGCACAGTGTTTGTTACCTTAGCCTTTCAGGGACCACCCCCTGGGTTCTGAACCCTTCTTGCCACACACCAGAACAGAGGGGTCCAAAGCCAGCACGCTGTGCACACCCCTCCTCAAGCTGCGTCGCTCATTTCAAGTAGCGTTGGAATGCCTTGGGCACCTGTTGCGTCCATGCTTCAGAGCCACAAGCCCAGAGGGTTGCATCCGTGCATGCCTGCAGGGGTGTCGTGCAGGGAGTGCTTGATGTACCTGTGATGCATGGTGTGCTCGGAGTGGGTGGCATTCATGGCACACCTTTGGCTTGCAGTGCTAAAGCTGCCCTCTGGTCGGGCTGACCTGTAGGCATAAGCATGCACAAGGCCCTGCACCCTCCATGCTGCAGCACAAATGGATGGACATGGTTGATGGCAATGGACCTGGAGGTGGCAACTCCCAAAATCTTTCTCTCTCTCACACACACACATACACACACACATGCAGGCTTCATCTCTGGGGTGCACTTGTGGCTAGTCAAGGTCAACAGCCTGGCAGAGCCCGACAGCATTTTCATCGGTGTGTGCCGGGGCTGCATGCCCTTGGATCAGGACCCCCAAGATCTGCGTGATCGCACTTACTACTTAAGGTGCGTGCGCTGAACCAGGAAAAAAGCCTTAGGCATGCTCCTCCCGCCCACTACATAAAAGGTGCCTGTGCTGCAAGCACACATCTATTGGGGGGTACTGCAGTCATACACTTGAGCTTCTCTGTGGTATGGCAATGCTCTGCATTGTGTTAGGTGCCCAGCACATGTGTTAGGTGCCCAGCACATTGCTGCAGCTGCCCTGGACACTCCCACGTCTGTCATGCACAATTCTGCCCTCTTCTTGACCTGCAATAGTGAGGTGTGGAATGATAGCATTTTTCCTTGCTTGGCCCACAAACTTGTGGTCTGTGCTCATACTGCACTCAGCCTGCAGCAATGGCATGGTGCGCTCTTATTCCTTGCTTTGCCTGAACAACATTGCAATCTGTGCTCATACTGCACTCGGCCTGCAGCAATGGCATGGTGAGCTCTTATTCCCTGCTTTGCCTGAACAACGTTGCAAATCTGTGCTCATGTTGTTCTCGGTCTACAGCAATGGCGTGGTGCGCGTGGGAGGGCGGCGCGTGGCCACGAGCACCGCCAACTTCACTAAAGGGGATGTGGTTGGCGTTGTCCTGGATGCAGACCAGGGGGAAATTGTCTTCTTCCGCAATGGTGCGTGTATGTGTGTGTGTTACTGGCATCGATCGTGCTATTGGAACGCTTAGTTGCAGAGGCCCAGGTGCCAAGTTTACCGCTTCTGCCATGGGAGTTTGCATGCAGCCTCCGGCCGCATCAGCAGGTCCCTATGACCTTTTCCGATGGTGAATGGAGCTTTGCCTAGCTGCTGCTGCAATTCCTTAATCTTACCCTCTGTGATGGTCCATCTGATCCTATGGTGATCCACATTAATTAACCTCAGCATCTGTGTCTATCCTGGGTGCTGTTCGTATGTTCCAAAATGGCCACTGAGAGCCACACTTGCACGCTCTGCTGCTGATGCTGTTACTTCAATTGATCAATGTGTTTTGTCACAGGCGTGGAGCAGGGCCGTGCACGCGGCATCCGTGGCCGCTTGTACCCTTTCATCTCCTGCGATTCAGAGACGGACCAAGTCACTCTGCTGGGCAGCTATTCCCTCTTGCTGGACCGCATCCCACGCCAGGTGTGTGGGTGTGTGGGTGTGGGTGTGAATGTGGGTGGTTGCAAGTGTGGGTGCACCCACAGGTGGGTGCGATAAAGTGCCTGTTTGCGGTGGGTGGAGGCGTGTGTGGTTGCAGGTGTGTGTTGGTGCTGGGGCGTTTCAGTGCTGGATTGAGTTTCTGCTCTTGGGCAATTGCAAGCCAGGAACGGACCTGTCCTTGCGATGGAGGGTCCAGGCAGGCACCATCCAGACGCGTGTTGATGGGGTCATGGCAAACATAGACTGCACTAATTTTTTCAACTTACCCTGGTGTGTGATGGAATAAATTGGGGGCTTGCTATCACTGCCTGCTATCCATGCCACATGGTGGCAGGACGTGACAGTGGGGCTCAAGGAATGGTAGCAGGGCAAGCCAGGAATGGCCCTGTCCTTGTGGTGGAGGGTCCAGGCAGGCACCATCCAGGCGTGTCTTGATGGGGTCTTGGCATTAATTGTTTTGTCAAATGTACCCTGGTGTGTGATTGAACACACTGGAGGCTTGCTTTCCCTGCTTGATGTCCATGCCGCATTGGCAACAAGTTTTTGTGATAGATTTGCCTGTGCAGTTAGCATCATTTGCATGGGACTTGTGCAGGTAGGTCCAAACTTAAACCAAGACTTGCAGAGCCCACTCAGGCGCAACCGGTTCATACTCACACATGCTCACTATGCTCACACGACACAATCCCTCCCCCCTCCCCCCTTCCCCCACACGCAGCTTGCCGACATGGAGTGGGACACGCTGCATCATGCACCCGACATAGAGCTGTCTTCTAACTGCCTGACCTCCACAAAGACCTCCTCCAGCATGCCCTCCACGCTCCGTGGCACCATGTTGTACACGGGTGAGTGGGGATGTGGGGGCATAGTCCATGATTGAGACAAATTTCTGCTTGCTGCAAGGTGTTGCCATTGTTGTTGGTGTTGATGTTGCTGTTGGTGCTGGTGTTGCTCCTGGTGGTGTCTTCAATGTGTTGCAGGAAGGCACACAAGTGCAACCTTCTACACAAAAGCCTTGCCATCATCGCAGCTGCCTTCTTCATCATTGTCAGCAGCCCTCATTTTTACTCTCATGCATGCAGGCACAGGCTACCATGAATTCCATGTCATCCTGGACTCCCTGGGTCCAGATGGTGTGTGGGTTGGGGTAGCCCCTCCTGATGTGGGCCCCATGTGCACTGTGGGCGATGTGGGGTGCGGATGGGCGCTGCACAGCGACGGCGACAAGCGTTGCGATGGCAGGGAGGACGAGTTCACGCAGGTGCGCATGCTGGAGTGCGTGCAGATCTGGATGCCTGCCTGCACGCAGGTATGGTTTAAAACATGCTCACACACAGTATGGATTCACGCACGTGCGCACGCACGCACATACATACACACACGTACACACATTGCTTGCATGCGTGCCCCCCGGTGCCTGCAGCCCTTCAAATCCGGCGATGTGCTGACGGTATGTTTGGACATGGGGCAGGGCACCCTCAGCTTCAACCGCAATGGTCAGAGCCTAGGGGAGGCCTTCAGAGGACTCGTGGGGCCTCTCGTGGCCGCAGCCACGCTGGCGAGCGAGGAATCCAAGATCACCATCCAGAACCGTCCCACAGTGCTCAATACAGGGGAGTACATCGGAGAGCTCAGGTGAGAGTAGGGCGGGGTCGTAAAGGGCGCTTTGTGGGCGTGGGCAAGTGCATTGTGAGGTATGTGCTGTGTGTATTCTGCGGAAGCGTCCCATGGTGCTCAATACAGGGGCGTACAGGGGGGAGCTGAGGTGAGGGGGTCGTGGCATACACTCTTTTGGTAAGTGTGTGTGGTCCAGTGGTCCACAAGTTTCAAGCCTGTCATCGTTACAAGCTGTCTGTTTTGTGCCAGGCAAGTGGAATCCCTTCGTGTCGGATCAGAGAATATGGTGGAGGCAAGGTTGAGTGCAGCGTGGTGTGGCCTATAGCATGCAAAGGATCCAAAGGAGCTCACAATGCAAACTGTTCAGTGATTGATCTGTGCGCAACGGCTGCACAACCTGGCCTGAAGAGTGTCTCACCTTCTCTACCCCTCACACACACACACACACACACACACACACACACACACACACTGCTGGGTTGCGGCAGGTGGGATGAGGCGCGTGCCGGCAAGGACCTGCTGGTCATCGATGGCCTCACGGTCACAAAGATGGCCAATGAGGGTGGGGACTACGCCACGGTGCTGGGCACGCTGTGCTTGGCGTCCGGTCAGCACTCCTGGAATGTCTACATCAACCACGTCGAGGACAGCAACTTGTTTATTGGTTAGTGCTGCGGGTGCGGGTACTGGTGGTTTCTGGACTTGTTCTGTATTGCCACTCATTCATCGGTGAGTACTGGTGCTGGTGGTGCTTGCACTCATTCTGTAAGGATGCAAAGTGGAGTGCAGAAGAGTCAATGCTCCCGAGCTTCAGGGTGGAAACGGGTTATTATTTGTGTTTGCCCCTGTTTAATGCCTCAAGGTTCAAAAGGCCTCCTGCATTGCAGACGGTGCTTCAACTGGTTCGTTCATGTCGCTAATAAATCTGCTCGAGCAGTACACAGCACTGTTCTTTGCCGTGCCATGGCTGTGCAGGTGTCACTGTGGGAGGGCATGACCTCAACGCAGACCCACAAGAGATGAAGTACCGCACCTACTACCTCAGCAATGGCACCATCCGCGTGGTGAGCATGCATGAATGCAGACGCCACTTTTGGTCATGGCAGGTTTGCGGTTTGTGGCATTGTTGACCTGATTTTCAATGTGTCTGAAGAGAGGGGAATGAGCTTTGGAACACACACTTGCGTAGTGGGCATGCGTGGATGCTTTCATACCGCCTATTGTCATGGAAAGGTTGTTGGTTTTATGGAAAAAAAGTATTAGCGGACCAGATTCCTGACATTGTGCGCGTGCAACAAAAACATATTTAGGTGTACACCTCTTTGGCATATTGGTGTTGGGGTGGGAAAAGAGCGAATGAGCTTTGGAAGCATGAAGAAGGTGCACAGCATGAGCAGCCTGCAAAACGAGACGTGTTTGGCATGCTGCTGTGGTAAATAGGTTCTGAAAATGTAAGGTTGTGACCATGGCTGTGCTTGGACGTCGGTGATAACAATAGTGTCCCGCTCTTTTGGTGCAACAAGGAGAGCAGGAGGGGGTGAGGAGGATGCCTGCTGCATATCCCGCAAGCTTGTGCTGCTCCTGCGCTGACTGCAATTGCAGAAGCGAGGCGTTTGCTGCTATAACGTTGTGACTGTGCCACTATTGCAGCAGTTAGACATTTGCCGTCATTACGCTGTGACCGTGCCACCAGCTGCTAGTGTGCCAAGCCAAGCCTGTCGCGGCAGTGGAAGTGCTGCCACACAGGTGCTGGCAACAATCATGTCACATATGCCACTTCCATGATGTGGGTCTTGCCACCCACAAGCGCGGAAAGCATTCATGTGTCAACAGCCCTGCGTGGCCTCATGCAACTAGAGTCCAGAGTGACGCAACGGCGTTACGATATGATAGCCAGTACGATGGTTTCTCCTCCACCCTCTGCTTGCTTGCGTGGCCTCCAATTCCACGCTTTCTTCTCTTTGTTCATGTACTCTGGACAAAAGCAGCCTCTATCAGATGTTGTTGGGGTCTGGATTGTAAGCAACATTGGGTGCCTGGTTTGCAGGCAGGCAAGCTGGTGACATCTTTAGCTGTTTGTTTAAAGTGCAGGATGTGGTGCCTGGTTCTTGGGTCGCTACATACAGGCAGGCAAGCTGGTTCTGGATCTCTTGGTTGGTGCCCGGTTACTATTTGGTGCCTGGTTGCATGGGGCTGTATGCAGGCGGGCAAGCTGGTGACGCGTTGTGCAGAGCCGTACGCGGAGGGCGACCTGGTGTCTGTGCAGCTGGACATGGACCAGCGCCACATCAAGTTCCTCAAGAACGGCGTGGCCCAGGGCCTGGGTGATGGGCTGCCAGGTGGGCGTCACAGAGAGTTGGTGATGAGCCAAATTGGTGGCTTGGGTGATGACCTGCCAGGTGCTTTTTACATCAAGTGTGATAACGGCCTTGATGATGCATGCGAAGGGTTGGCCAGTTCCGTATGCCAATACCGTATGCCCGTATATTTAGTGCTAAAAATTCCATACATTTGCCGTATAATACGTAAAGATACGTGTAGAAAGAGGGAATTGGCCAACCCATGCATGCGCCTTGGCGATGGGCTGCCAGGTGAGCTCGCATGGGCCTTGGTGATGGCCGTGTGATGCGCCTTGGTGATGGGCTGCATGGGGATGTGCCATGGCGATGGCTTTGGTGGCAGACCATGGTTACAGCCATGGTGATTGCCTGCCATGTGTGTCCTGCACACTGCATACAGGGCCGTGGCTGACATGTTGGTGGGGCAACACACAGGTTCAAAGATATGATGCTCTGTATTTGTGAGCGTGTGAAGTCAAGTGCACTGCAAGGACATTGTGCAGAGCCTGGGCAATGGGCTGCCACAAGGGTTGGGCGCTATGGGATCAGGGGCACTTGGCTGTGTGTGTGTGTGTGTGTGTGTGTGTGTGTGTGTGTGTGTGTGTGTGTGTGTGTGTGTGTGTGTGTGTGTGTGTGTGTGTGTGTGTGCGCGCGCGCGTGCGAGCGTGTGAAGTAATGCAAAGACATGGTGCAGGCGTGTGCTGACTTATTTTGGTGGAAGACAGGGCAGCTCCGCCAAAATAAGCTGGTTTACTGCTGCACCTATTGGATCACTATTGCATATTGCACAGTGCCACCATGCCTGGTGCTGGCACATTGCGCAACACTACAACCCCTGGTGCTGGCACGCATTGCGCATTGCTGCCACACCCGATGCTTGCACACACCCCACACTGCTTCCACCTCTGGTGCTGGCACACATTGCTCAATGCTGCCACCCCTGGTGATGGCCCAATTTCGCACTGGTATCTGCCTCCATGCTTGTTGCGCAAAATCTTCAGCCACCGTGATCGTAATCCACGCTGACCCTGAAGAGTTGCCTGCCCCAGTCCTAACTGCCAACAGGCGTGGCCACTTGTCCACGCGCATGTGCTTGTGCAGATAGAGTGCAGCTCTCCCTGCAGCTGATCACCTGCTTAAACCTGTTGAAAACATCCACTCAGCTGCGCCAACGAATGTTCATTGCCATGCGGCACACATGCTCGCAGAGGAAGTGTGGCCCTTCATGATGGAACTTGACCCTGTTGATGTGAGCTTGACTTTACCGTTGTGTAACCAACGCACACCTGCTGTGCCGCACACATATGCTTGCAGAGGAGGTGTGGCCCTACATCTCTCTGGACAACATCATGGACAGCATCACCCTGCACAGCAGCAGCATGTTTGCCGACCTCCTGCAGTCACTGCGGTGGAGCGCAGACGCTGCATCCCCGCATGTGCTGCTGGCGCCCGATGGTGCTTATGCACAGCTGAGCGGGGGACCCAATGGGGAGGAAGTCTCTGGGCAGGTGTGTGTGAAAGGCATATGGATGATGGGCAGTTGGGGAAAAGCACCGTATTTGGGTGGGTGGATGGGTGATCTGGCACAATGGGAAAATCTTGCATGCAACACGCATCTCCATAAGATGTTATTAGATGTAAACATTTGGAGGGATGTGTGGATGGATACAAAGATGCAAGCATTTCCACGTGAACATGCTGAGGAAGGATTGTATACTTAAATGCGTGTGTGTGTGTCTCCAGACCTAGCTGTGGCTAGCTGCTGCTTCTGTATCCCTAACTCGTAAAAGGCAGACTGCCCTTGCAAATGTGTTTCGAAAGGCTGACATGCAGCACATCGTCTCTCGGAGGTGTGGGTCCCCTTACATGACTTGCTGCTGTGGTTAAGCCTGTCAATGACAATGTGAGTATCGCACAAGTCAAGACGGTAGTGACTTGCTGCTGTAGCGAAGCCTGTTCATGACAGTGTTACTGTTGCACAAGTCAAGACAGTGGTAACTTGCTGCAGTAGAAAAGTCTGTTCATGACAGTGTTACTATTGCACAAGTCAAGCGCCACGCTCGACATCAAGCACTGGATCCCTCTCGTGTGCGCACAAGAATGGTGTGAGGCCTGCGCAAGATGTGGACTGCTGCGGACTTGAACCCTTGTTTTTACATGTGATTCCTGTGTGCTTGCAGGTGCACACAATGCTGGGAATGCGCAGGATGTCAATTGCGGAAGTGCACTCTTGGGTGGTGTGCAGAGGTGTTTTTGAAGCAAGGTGCACACATGACTCCTGTGTGCTTGCAGGTGGTTGCAGGGTTCGGTGCTGGGCGTGCGTGAGATGTCTACTGCGGAGATGCACTCTTTGGTGGTGTGCGGTGGTGTGTTTTGAGCAGTTTGCACGCATAACCCCTGTGTGCACGCAGGGTACGGTGCTGGGCGTGCGTGAGATGTCTACTGCAGAGGTGCACTCATGGGTGGTGCGATTTGAGCAGCCGCTGTTGCACCTGCAGCCGGGGCCCGCCAACTTTTTGGTGGGCGTGGCCCCGCCAGACATGGACCTGTGCAGATCCCTTGGAGAGGATGGGTGTGGCATAGGTGAGTCCAGATTCTTTGAGAAGATGATACAGCATATTCCTTTGAGAAGATGATACAGCACAGGTGAGGGGGACGGGTACGTCATAGGCAAGAGGGAAGCCAAACAGTGTGGCCTGCAAGGCATGGGCAACTGCAGGTGTCGTGGAGGGAATGGGTGCAGCACAGGTGTATCTCAGTGGTATTGTATGGTGTACGTGCCTTTGCAGATCTTGAGCATGATGGAGCATGATGCAGGAAGCTCTTATTGCATCTCTGCCCAAACAATTTCGTTGTGTGTGTACAGTCTGTTCCATGTGCACTTGAGTTTGGTGGCCGATGAAGCCAGTTTGGCGCAGTCATTTGGTGCTGCGGCCATGCTTTCCTTATGTTCTGGTGACGCATGCTTGCAACATGCGAGGCAAATACCTTGCAGTGACGCATGCTCATGTAGTGATCCACCTTGTAGTGATGCATGCTTTGAGGATGCGAGGCAAGCACCTATTTGCTGATTACACTCCTCTGACCATTGCCAGGCCTGGACTATTTTGGCTACTTCTATGTGAACGGCCGCTACTTCCACGCCACCAACCTGCAACACTGGACGGCGGTGGCTAAGCCTGTGCGTGGCTCCACAGCGAAGCACAAGGGCAAGGCGCACCCCATCTTTGTGTTCACGGAGGGCAAGTGTGAGGTGGGTGGTGCGTGGTGAGCTTGAGCTCGTTAGATCCAGATAGCCTTGCTTCATGTTGAAGCGCAAGGGCAAGGCACGCCCTATCTTTGTACTTGCGGAGGGCAAGTGTGAGGTGGGTGGCAGGCCTCTCACATTGCTTTGCTTCGCAGCAAGCACAGGGGCAGTGCGCGATTCTTTTCTTTGATCGTGCACGTGTGGAGTGGGTGCAGGCTTGCAGGCTTTGAGTCCTCATGAAATGCCCGGGGGCTCATGATCAAGCTCAAATGCTTTGGCTGGAGTCCATGGTGCCTGGCCTGAGCGCATGAGAGACCAGGAACTTTTTAGGCTCGGTTTTGTAACAAAATAGGGTATCAGCATTGAGCGCTTCCAAGTCATAAAGAACAGTGAGTCAGTAATTAAGAACATATAGTTATAGCTAATTAGAAAAGTAGCGAGGTCTGGGCTGCAGAAATGTGTGTGTAGCCCGTCCCCAAAACATGCTTGTCTCAGCCTCCGCGCAACACTGTGTGTCCGCACCTACATGTGCCATTCCCCCAGGTCACACTCACGCTGGACCTCAAAGAGAAGACCCTGAAGTTTGCGCACAATGGCAAGAACATCGGCACCATCGCGGGCGTCCAAGGGCCCCTGCACGCAGCTGCCACTGTCACTAGTAGCAAGCAAAAGGTGAGAACCACTCTCACAGGTGTCCAAGGACCCTCGCATGTGGCTGCCACTCTCAAGAATAGCAAGCTTAGGGTAAGAGGCGCCAGGGGCAGTTAGACTTAACAGTCAGGAGGGAAGAAGCATTGCCAAAAGGCCCCTGCACGCAGCTGCCACTGCCACAAACAGCAAGCACAGGCAAGAGTCACTCATAATGGTTGCAGTCAAAAAGTGAGGTCTGAAGTCAAAAGGTAAATTTCGTTGTTCAGGCAGTGAACGGCCCTTGCGCACAGCTGCCACTTTCACAAGTAGCAAGCTCAGGGTAAGGATGAGAGCAAGCAAGCATGGAGGTTGGCTGGAACCTAAGCACCAAATTCGTTCCTGCTGAAAAACTGAGCTCATGCTTTGAAGCTGCCACGTGAGCCGAAGAATGTTCATTTGTGCCCAGGTTACTCAAGCCCTCAAGCACTGAAACACACAAACACACGCACATTTGTGCGCTCTGCTCCTCCAGGCGGTGCTTGCGCCAGGGCCTATGGGCAGAGCCGAGCACACCAATGAGGAGCTGGTGAGCGTGCTCAAGGCCAAGGGGTGCACGCTGAGTGCACGCGCAGAGGCGGCTCTGCTGCTCATCCCCCGCGACCTCTTTGTGCCCAAGGATCGGCACCGCGAGGCGTTCAGGGACCAGAAGCTGACTGTGCGCATGGCGGATGGCAGCACCATGACACTGCCGCCCCCCTCGTTTGTGGTGCGTGCTTGTACGCATGCATGTGTGGGGTGGGGTGGGAAGAGTGTGGTGCGTGCTCGTGGGCGTGCATGTGTGGGGTGCGTTGGGAAGAGTGCTTCTTGGCAGGGGGCGCATGTATGAGTGCAGCTGATATCTTTACCATGATCCTGCTAAATTTTTGCTTTCAGTGTCGATGTGCCAGAGCATTGCAAGGGGTGTTATTATTGTTCTTTCATATCATGTGCGCAGATATGACCAGGGGAGCACCATTCTACGCCTACTCATTATCCTGCACAGTTGTGCTTCCGCCAATCATTCCCACTGGGCCGCACGCAGTCCTGCTGATAATTGCATGCATTCTTCTGCACGCACACTAGCGCAAAGTTGTTGCACATGTGCGAGTATAGCGAGCACACACGCATTTCATCTGCCGTCTCTCATGCAGGTCAGCGCACTGGACAAGCTGGGGGTGGGCAATGGCTGCCGCTCCTTCCTAGATGTTGGCTGCGGCACCGGCTACGTGTGCGCACTTGCAGCATGCCTGTTGGGCGGAGACACTGTTGAGCAGAACTGCAGCGTGCATGCCCTTGAGTGTGCGTCGTCACGTCTGGAGGGCGCGCGTGCAAACTTGCGCGCGTTGCGTGAGCATTTGGCAGGCCCCATGGCGCCAGATGTCAAGGTGTGTTGGTGGTGTGGGCATGGGGGCGCATGAGGGAATGTGTGTATGCCTGCAGGCCTAGGGGACTCTGAACTGAGTACATGATTTGGTTTTCTGAATTTGCTTGACTGAGAGCTGAGCAAGCCATCTCCAGGGGAGTTTTGATAGCACACATACCTAATCTTGCGTTGGCTGATCTTGCAAGGGATTGGCAGTCAGCAACTCATGACGACTCAGCAGTTCTGGCACGGGAGACAAACCAGACAAGCGCCTCCTCTTGTGCATGTGACAGTTGCACTCTCTGAGTGCAACGTCAATGCATGCACAGATCAGGCAAAATATAACCCTCCAATAACTCTGCGCGTCTTGTGCATGTGACAGGTGAACACGCTGAGTGCAACGTCAGTGCATGCACAGATCAGGCAACATTGCAACCCTTTCAATGACGCTTGCGCGTCTTGTGCATGTGACTGGTGCACACGCTGAGTGCAATGCCAATGCATAGATCAGGCACAGATCAGGCAAAAAATACAAAATACCCTTGCGACGACATGTGCACACACGCACATGAGGCACACACCCGCACTCTGCTCTGAAACCATACCATGCAGGCCCTGGACGACCCCTCTGCCATTCTAGGCCGCATCGAGTTCTCACTTTCCAACGTCCTCATCCCTGAGTGCACAAATGGTGTGACCTATGATGCTCTGTACTGCGATGCTGCCCTCGGGGAGGAGGACCTGCCCATGCTGCTGTCGCTGCTCAAGCCCAATGGCCGCATGGTGGTGGTCATTCAAGAGGTGGGTACCATGGTCATTTTCAATGGTGGCCTGTGAGGATCTGGGCTTTTCATGAGGTGGGTTGTAGGCCAATTAAGAGGTGGGTATGATGATCTTCAATTGATCATTCACGACATGGATGTATACACCAAGGATTTGGGGCATACATGGGTGCATATCACATTTCTTTTCATGTGAAAAAGCTTGGCCACGCTGCTGTCGCTCCTCTGCCTCGGATGTCTGTGCGCCTTACCTCTCTGTCCCTATTTCGGGGCTTCTGGGCAAAAGGCACGCGTGCATCAATCGCTTCTCTCACCTGTGCTGCTGGCTGCTCCTGCCTGTCTCTTCGCTTTGTTCTTTTACCTTCACGCTGTGCTTCTCTATATCTTTCCGCTTTGCTTCTCTTACCTGCGCTGCCTGCTGCTCCTGCCTGTCTTTTGCAGGAAGCGTTGCTGATCTCGCGCAGTGGTGTGGACCCGCATGACTTCAACCGCGAGCTGATCTGCCGGTTGAGCGGGGACTTTGGGGAGCTGGAGGGGGCCACACCTTGGGAGGTCCAGGTGGGGAGACTGGTACTGTTGCCGGGATGTAGAGTAGCTATTGTGGTGAGGAATATTGAAGCCCCCGAGGTGGAGGGTGCTGCACCTTGGGAGGTCCGGGTGGGGAGGTCGATGCTGTGGCTGGAGTGCAGTTGTCTCGGCAGGGCAAGATTTTCGACCCCTTTGGGGTGAGGAGGAAATTGCAGGTGAGGCAACCTCTTGAGAAGCTGAGGGACATGCAAGGCTGGCAAGCATTCATTTGAGTGCTTTGATTGTTTCCACCTCGACAGCACTGCCGACCTCTTGAGAAGCTGAGGGACATGCAAGGCTGGCATGCATTCGTTTGAGTGCTTTGATTGTTTCCACCTCGACAGCACTGCCAAGTACACACATGTTGCATCAGAACAGCATGACACTGTTTGATTCGCATGGCACCCACCCCAGGATGCCATCAGTCGGATCAAGGAGAGGGAGCGCCGCCACGGCCAAGCCCAGGCCAAACAGGACACCGCGTCCCTGCGCAGCTTTGAATACGTGGAGATGCAGCAGCGCGTGCAGGTGGGTGTGAGTGTGTGGATGTTGTTGCGGGCGAGCGTATTGTTCACTTTATTTTTGTTGCGTTTTGGGAGGGCTTTGCTGTGTTGAAACAGTCAGCCTTGCAAACATATGTAAATGAATTTCCCACTCATGACCGCCCCAGCTGCCATGCCATACTTATTGTGCAGGCCCTAGGCTGCAGGCTGAAACACAAATCAATTCATTTGTCTGCAGTGGCAGGCAGCCGTGCCATGGGTGTCATTTATTGCTTGCTCCCTGCCTGTGGAGAGCAATGACACAGCAGCAGCTGTGCACTCAAGCACCCAGGGCACGGCATGTATGTTTTGTTGTGGCCCTTCTCACCCATTAAAATTTTTTAAATGACAGCATGCAGGGCACATTAGGCGCACCTCATGCTGCCCCTCCTGACCCATTTCAGATCTCATTCAAGCCCATCTCCCTGCACACCTCCCCCAATGCATGCATTCCAAGCATGTATGTTTGTTGATGACCCTGTTGTCTTTGTTCCCATCATCCCTTCTTTCACCTCTCACGTGCAGGCTGCAATGCAGCGCATCTCAGAGTTGGAGGCCATGATCAAGGCCTCTGAGCTGGGCAGCATGCGCTCTCCCGCGCGCCACTTAACCAGCAGCAGCTGCTTTGATGGGGGGCTCAGGTTCGCCTAGCATAGCCTTGAATCGAAGATGTTTCAATTGTGCTTGTTCAAGTCCTTGTAGCGAGCATGCCATGGCATGCATGCTAGCACGCCCTCCCCAAATGCAGAAATGCATCCCTGAATGCAGAAGTGCATCAATTGTGCTTGTCAAAGATGTTTCGAGTGTGCTTGTTCAAGTCCTTGTAGCGAGCATGCCATGGCATGCATGCTAGCACGCCCTCCCTCCTCAAAAGCAGGAATGCATTCCTGAATGCAGAAGTGCATCAGTTGTGCTTGAAATCCTTGTTACCCAAGCGCAAAAGCACAAGTGCTGACCTTGTTTCCTTAGCTGCCCAAGTGTTTCAAATCCAAGTGTTAAGGTCGGTGTCGTCTATTTTCCTGCTGCTCAACAGCAACACGAGGTGTGGCAAGCCAAGATGTAAAGAAGATGTAAAGATGCAAAGAAGAAATCGATGCATGCAGAGAAATCAGTTAAGCTGCATCAAGCAAGCCGAGATGTAAAAAAGCAGAGAGATCAAGCAGTACCAGGTGTGCTCCGAGAGAACCTACTTGGGACTGTGTGTGTGTAGTCTGGTGGCCAACCCTTCATCTTCACGCTCCTTGACTGACAGCAGCTTAACTTGCTACCTGAGTGGGGTTTTAAGCTGGCTACCAGGCTGGCACCTCCTGTAGCTTCCTCCCTGCTGTTTGCGTACCACGCCTCACCCCCCTCGGCTCAAATGCTTTGTGCTTTGTGCCGATGCCTGCATGGGCCATGCTGTGATCCTTGACGCGCCTCTGCTCACGCATGCACGCGCGCGCGCGCGCGCACACACACACACACACACACACACACACACACACACACACCACGCTCTTCACATAACCTCTCCGTCCCCAGGAGCCCTGCGCGCTCCAGCGGCGTTGACGATGTGCGCGTGGTGGCCAAGGACAAGTCTCGCCACCGCCGCTGCCCCAGCGCGGGCGGCGCTGCGGCTGTGCTGGCCAAGCCCTCCCCACGCGCCAGCAGCAACGCGCGCATGAGCCCTCTGCCCAGCCTGAACGTGACAGAGTCAGGAGACTGGAAGGCCATGTACACCACCAACAACAGCTCAGGCCCGCTGGACACAGTACAGCCGTCGCCTGCACGTGCACGGGCGCGAAACCTCTTTTCGGAGCTGCCGGACCAGGTGGGGAAGGGAAAGAGAGGGAGAGACAGTGAGACGGGGATGGAGGAGGTAGAGGGTATGTGCTCCCAGGTCGGTGATGTGTGTGTGACGTCGACATCGTATGACAGCTGTCTTGTTGAATGGGGGTCAGAGGCGGGTCAGCACCCTTCAATGGCCGCCCATAGGCGGTAGAGGCAGGAGGGCAAGAAAGCAGGGCATGCAAACGCATGTGAGGTTGGCTTTGTTATGGGTGTGAGTTTAGTTTTGTGTGTGAGGTTGCATATGTCTTGCCTGCAAATTGTAGATGGGAGGACCCTGCGCACAAAAGATGTATGCATAAGGGTGAGCTGCTCTCTTGCGTGTTTGGGTGCATTCCGTTGTTTGAGGCAGATAGCCCTGGGACCCATGCACTGCTCAGTTTCAGAGCTCGCCAGCGCACCACAACACCACACTCAAAGAGAAAAGCCTGCAACCATTGAATGGAAGCCCGCTTATGCGTCCATACATTCTGTTGGCACTGTGCTTTGACTTTCAGGGTGAGCCTGACACGTGCACTGCTGCCAGCGACAAAGGCGTGGGTGGGGTTGAGGAATGCAATGGTATGCGCGGACAAAGCATGGGGGATGCCCCCCCATACAGCCCCTCCATGGAGACGGCTAGCAGCGATGGGCACTGCGAAGGGCCTCAGGTGTGTGTGTGTGTGTGTGTGTGTGTGTGTGTGTGTGTGTGTGTGTGTGTGTGTGTGTGTGTGTGCGCGGGCGTGTGTGTGATGTATGCTTCAGTTCCTGAATGACAGTGCATACTGAAAGTAAAAACGGGCAATCTTCTTGGTTGTTCCTTGGATTTTGCGTCTGGGGTTGAAGTGTAACACTTTGCTTGTTCGCTCACAAACATGACGGGGTTGAAGTGTAACGGGGTTGAAGTGTAACACTTTGCTTGTTCGCTCACAAACATGACAACACGTTTTGTCTGCAGGTGCACATGTCGCCCCGTACTCTGGCAGACATCATAGAGTCCATGAGCGTGCAGACCTTCTCTGTGGATGAAGTCACACAGATGATCTCTGGTAGTGAGCCCTCCAAGGTGCGCGCCAATTTTGCACACATCAACATACACACACATACACACACGCACGCACGCACGCGCGCACTGGCTCTTACGATTGCATAAATGCTCCTGTTCCATGTTATGATGCCAACCACATGCTGCTGGAGCAAGAGCAAAGAGGCATGCCTCGTCTGCTTTCCTGCTTTGCCTTTGGGATCGCATAAATGCTCTTGTTCCACACCGTGATGCCGACCTCATGCACAGAGGAAGTGAGACATGCCAAGACAAGACATGCCTCATCTGCTTCCTTGCCATTACATATACCGGGTTGTACTTCAGCTCAAGCGTAGAGCTCCCACTCAACTGGTATCATGCCACAAATTCAAGATACACACATATGCGTGCCGTGCACGCACGCTCGTGCACACACACACACACACACACACACACACACACACACAATGTTCACGATGTTCTCTGCTTGCAGATCGAGAACCGGGAGGTGTACCAGGGCACATACAAGGGCATGCAAGTTCGTGTGTGGCGAGTCAATGTGGACCATGGAGTGTCCTACCTGGATTTGAAGCGCGCATACAGCAGGTGCGTGGGAGTAGGGAAGGGGGAAATGCAGTGGGTCGCTGTTATTGTGGGCAGGTGTGAGGCAAAAGAGAACGTCTCTCGCCGCCAAGCATCTCAGACCTCATTATAGATTGTGCATTTGCTATCTGCATTTACAAGCAGCTCCCCTCCACACACACCCCAAAAATCTTATCACACGTTAGGCTGCGCACGCAGTCCTGCGTATGAACATGCACAAGCACACATCCGTGCTTTTACACCCAGGTACTGTGTGGCTCACCCCAAAATCTGTGCGGTGCTGGTAGTGCGCTTTTAACTTTTCCATACACATATATGCTGCGCACACAACCGTGCTCACACACCCAGGTACTGCGTGGCGCACCCCAACATCAGCGCAGTGCTGGGGGTGTGCATCCAGCCTGGCGCTGGTGCCCCCCCTCCCACACCCGGCAGTGCATACCCCACCTTCCCCCTCACCCCCAGTGCGGCATCTGCTGCTGCCACTGCAGCTGACTATGGCCCCCCCATGGATTTGCTGCAGTCGCCCACGGTACGTGCATATTTTCGGTTTGGACCAGTAGGCACAGGAGCGAGTGAGCAGCTGAGTTTGAGCGCGTTGCGCAGAGAGCTCAGCTGACTGTGGGCCCCCCATGGATTTGCTGAAGCTGCCCACAGTGCATGCATTGATTTTAATGCCCACGGTGCATGCATTGATCTCAATCCTCTGGACATGGCATTTCAGTCCTCCAGACATGGATTTGCCGCAATCGCGAAGAAGTGTCATCACACTTAGTTCTCTGGACCTGGCACCTTGATTTTCTGGAATGGATGTGCAGCAGTTGCCCAGGCCTCCGGGCACAAGTAGTGTGTGAGCAGCTGTGGTCGAGGGTTGCGTACATCATGCTTTTCTATCCTCTTAACATGGTCGTAGTCATTGAGTGGCTGTGTTCAAGAGTGCTTGCTGAGTGAGGGCTCGGCTGCTGTGGGCCAGCGGGCTGTCCGCTTCCACCAGGCGCAATCTTAGATTGTCTGGTGGCGAAGCTCAGTTTGTTTCGCTCGCCTGGGGCTGCATGTCTGCTGCAAGGGTGCACATGCAAGTGGTGCTCACGATTTCAGGCTGCACATGTCATCCCTGTTAAAAGCATGCCTGTTCCACCTAGGTCGCAGGTACACTGCTCCACCTAAACTGCTCCACGTGATGCTTGATTCAGTGCAGCAATTGGCACTACCTTATCCTCCCAGACCCTGAAATTGGTTTCAATCTCTGTGGAACTTTTTCCCCAGTACACATTAGTAAGCATGTATGAGCGTGCGCATGAACTCATGAATGGGCACCATGAACATGAAATTGTGTGTGATGGCAGGCTCCCCACATGAGCCCTTTTGTGTATGTACATGTGTGTGAATGTGCGTGTGTACATGGGTGGGCATGATTTTGTGTGTTGCTTACCGGTCTTCTGCATGAGCCCATGTGTGTATGTATTGGATCATGTGCACACGCATGAATTCATAGATTGCATTGTGTGCATGGTATTGCGTGCTTGCAGGTGCCCCGCATGAGCCCACCCCCCCACAGCCGCCTTGCTGTCTCCTCTTCAACTCGGCGTGAGCAGGTGGGCTTGGAGGAGTGGGTGCCAGTGTCTTGCCCTGTGTGAGATGCACATGAAGACAGAGAGAGGTTTTGGAAAGTCTTCATTTGCATGATCTGTATTATCTGTATGATTTGACAAAAGTGATCAGGGGAGAGAGAGAGAGAGAGAGAGAGAGAGGGGGGGGGGGGGGGGAGAACCTAGAGACTCTGAGGCAGAGGCTGGATTTCTGCTGGAGAAAGTGCGCTAGGCTAAGCCTGATCATGTGTGTGTACACGCGCGCGCGCTATGACCAGCATCCCCATTCACATTAACCCCCACACTGCTCTCTCGCTGCAACAGCAGCACCTTGAGGCGCTGCAGTGCGACAAC
Source organism: Dunaliella primolecta (assembly GCA_914767535.2). Lineage (NCBI taxonomy): Eukaryota > Viridiplantae > Chlorophyta > Chlorophyceae > Chlamydomonadales > Dunaliellaceae > Dunaliella > Dunaliella primolecta. Next base: position 8,308,416 of record OU611754.1, on the reverse strand, counting down.
GCCGACGACAGCCAGCCAGACACAGGGGGGGGCCTTCCAGAGCCCGCACAGTGCTCAAGTCCCCACCTCTGCACCCCCCCACGCCGCTCCCTCACCCCACCCACCCACCACCACCACACCCCGAACACAGCCACCACCACGACGAGCCACCGCCACCACCACACGCGAAGTGGGAGCATGGGATTCTGGCCACCCCGCACACCTTTGGGAACACCTTTGAGTGGAGCAGCAGCAGGGGGCTGGTCCGCGCCCCCCCACACGCCGCACGGTGTGGGCACACATCAGCCACACACGCTGTGGGTGGTGGAGGAGCGCTTTGGGGATCGCACGCTGGCCACGCAGCTGGAGCGCGGCCTCATGAGCTGGCGCCAGGTGCGCGTGTGTGTGTGGGTGTGGGTGTTGTAAGTATATGGGTGGGTCTGCATAGGGGTATGGCTTGCATGGGTTGCTGCTGTTGGATGGGAATCTTGGCCTGTGTGGGCCCCTGCACTGTTGCTTTGTGTGCTTCAGCAAATGTCCCGGGGGAGGCTATGATGACACCGGAGCGTTACGGAGAAGGATAGCATGGCCTCTGCCCTGCTTCAAGGTGCTTTGTGTGCCTTTGTGCTGGCCAGCCAATCAAATTCCATCTTTGCGGCAGCAGCCCTGCTTCCTCCATATGGGCACTGCCTGTCCTACATCAAATGCTTGGCTTGGAATGGATTTGGTTGTCTCAAGTACTATAAGCTCAATTGGTACAGGCAGTGCTTGGGCACCCAGTCTGACATTTGGCCAGGCTTGATTCCTGTCGTCCATCAGAAATGTGCACATGAAAAATGCATAGTTGGAATCCCTCTCGCTGAGCTGAGCTAAGGTGTGCTGTGCTGTGCTGTGCTGTGGGCACCGTGCAGGTGGGCCGCATTGCCACGGACATCTGCAAAGCCCTCACGTTTTTGCAAGACCTGAAGCGCCACAGCGCGTGCACCACCGGCAGTGGTGCCGCCAACACCCACGCACATGTCAGCAGCAGCGCTGCTTTTGCTGGTGCTGGCAATGGTGGTGGGGGTGACAACTGTTCAGAGTCTGCGTGGTCGGGTGCGGAGGATGGAGCGGCAGAGGAAGGAGAGGGCTGGGGGGGGGCCTCCCAGGCTGACCAACAGGCGGCAGTGCCTGAAGTGCTCTCCGCGTACGCACTGCGCACACTGGTGTCGCCTTCCATGGTGTGTGCATACCTGTATCGCCGCTGGGGGCTGTGTTGCGTGCATTTTGATTGCAAAGCTAGGCGTGAAGCTAATTGGACCAAAACCCTAATTGAAGCACTGCTCTGGCAAAGCTTTTGTTGCGTCGCTTTGAAATCCCATATTTGTGAGTTTTTTGTTGCTATGTGCGTGTGTTGCTACCTGTCCTGTTACGTCGTTTTGAGGTGTATAATTGATGGTGGTGTTCAACATGCATGTGCATTTCCAACCTAGGAGCATACAGGGCTTGCCGGCCTCCCCTCCCATCACATGTGCTCTAGAGAATGCGCTCACCCAATGGAGCCAATTGCAGCTCATTTAGACCTCCCAGAGCACATGAGTGCCATGCGCAAACATGCAGCATGTACTCAATAGCCACAGTCGCCCACCTCAATCTGCACATGTTTGTCTGCAGGTCACCCTGGACGCCCAGAGCACCAAAGTGTCTGTCCTGCCTGCCCTGCTGAACCACCTAGAAGCTTCCACGGGGGGTGGGGCAGGCGGATGGGGTGAGGGCATGGTGAGCACGCCGTGTGCTGCAGCAGCAGCTGCCACCATGCACAACAACCCTTGGCACTCTGACATGGCGTATGTGGACCCCAGCTCTGGATTCTCTGAGGTGCGTGTGTATCACGCGCACGCTGCATTCCTGCATGTCCTCTCAGGTGTGCACGTTGATGATGGAGCAGTTTTTTGCTCTTCTTTGTCTCCTACCCCTGCCTGCCCCTGCCACCCCTTCAACATACCCTTGGTACTACCTGTCACAATGGGTTGTATGCTGCGTGTTTGCTACCCATTGCAAGACCATGCATGCAACCTATTGACCCTTTACTAACTTTGACTCTGTGGTGCGGCTCACTTCCCTGTGCAGGGACCGGCGCCTAGCCTGTACGCCTTTGGTGTGGTGCTGCTGCAGCTGCTAACAGAGAGGGGGCCCTTGGGCCTGGTGCGTGCCACCAGGGAGTCTGTGGAGCAGGTACGAGCAGATGGTTGCATGTGTGGTGTGGAGCAGGTGCGAGAGGGGGAGTGTGTGGGAGAATCCCTGGGCCTGGTGTCGTGCTCCACCAGGGAGGCTGTGTAAGTGTGGATGTGGAGTTGTATGGTGTGTTTGTGTGCAGGGCATCCTGCTGTCCCTCATCCCTCACATATGCATGCACAAACACAAGTCAGTGCATGATCTCCCTCGCACACCCTACTGCTCTTGTGTATGCATGCTCAACTGCCCTGGTTTGTGCGCGTGTGTGCAGGGCATCCTGCTGTCCCTCAACCCTCACATGTGCATGCACAAAAGTAATTCAATCCACACACTCTGCCACAATTACCTGCTCTTGTGTGTGTGTGTGTGTGTGTGTGTGTGTGTGCAGGGCACGCTGCTGTCCCTCATCCCGCGTGTCCCAGCCAATGCAGAGATCCTCGCGTGGGCTGGCAACTTTGCCAGGCTGGCCCTGCGCTGCACGCAGCCGGGTGCCGTGACTGCGTTGGATGCGGAGCTGCTGCCGGAGCTGGAGGGCATGGCAGACAAGCTGGGCAGCCTGGGCAGCATGTCCTGGGAGCAGGTGGGCTGGAGGGAAGAGATCATGTGTGTGTAGGGTTGGCCAGTTCCGTATGCCAGTACTGTATGCCCGTATGTTTAGTGCTAAAAATTCCATTCATTTGCTGTATAGTACGTATAAATAGAGGGAATTGGCCAACCCTATGTGTGCATGAGCTTGAGTTATCCACTCCCGTGTTCGTGGTTCCCAGATCATTAAGGTCTTGGATGGGTGAAACCAAGGCTTGCCATCCGCTGCTTCAGCATGTCAAAAAGAACAAAGGCTTGCCATTGGTGCAAGAGTGCGCAAGGCAGAACACCTGGCATGCCTGCCACAGAAGCCACTGGAATCTTACAAATTCACACCTACTTGCAGTCCTGTGGCTTAGCAATGATGTGGCGCGGCAAGCTTAGTCCTTGCCTGCGCGCACATGCCCACGATGGAAGCCACTGGAATGTCACAGGTGCAAATCTACTTGTTGTACTGTGACGTAGTGGTGATGTGGTGTGCAAGCTCAGTGCTTGCCTGCACATTGCGCATGCACACGGAAGCTGCTGGAACTTCACAGGTGCACACTTACAATGTGGCGTGGCACGCTGCATGCATTTCTGCATGCATATGCTTGCTGAGGTTGCTGACGCTAGTGCATGCCTGCATGCTTGCAGGTGGAGGAGCTGCTGATGCTGCCCTTGCAGCCATATGCCAATGGCAATGAAGCTGCCAGCAGGCGATGGGTGCGCCAAGACTTCCGGATGCGGCGCCGCTTGTTCCTGGAGGAGGTAACAAGAGATATAGGTTGAATATCAGTAAGGCATCAAAGGTTAAGAGGTCATGGATGAGAGGAAATAGAAATGGGGGTGCCAGGACTTCCGGAATAACGGCGCTGCGTGTTCTTGGGGGAGGTAACAAGGCACAGATTTTCAAGAGTGTCAAAAAAGTTCAGAGGCTGTGTCATGAGTTGAAATAGGAACAGGTGTGCCGAGGCTTTCAGATGCAGCGCAGCCTGTTCTTGGAGGAGGAACTTGGTTCCATCCCCACGTGTTATCCGGGCCCTCTGGTTGCTCAGTGCACCCTGTGTTGTTTGCTTTTGGCCCCGACAAAGTCATTGTGACTTCCATTGCCAGTGCTTTTCTGTGCTTTTGTCTGATCGCGATTAAATACCTGAGCCAATCATCATGATTGTTATTTTCTGAGCTGGTTTCTGATTGTGACTGAAGGCCTTGACAGCTCATTGTGGTCCTTATTCCTTGTGCTCCTCTGTGCTGATATTTGATTGAGACAGAAGGACTGGACCAGACGTTGTGGTCCTTGTTGTCTGCTTTTTGCCAGGCTGCATCTCCCCCCCACTGCTTTTCCCACTCTGTCCCTTGCCTGCTCTTGGATGCTAACGTAATTGTGCACCTGCCACTTGCATGGTTCCTATCAAGGGAGCTTTGCAGTCAGACTAGGAGACTAACTGCCTTTTTTGACATGGACTTTGGAAATATGTTTGCCAGTCGCCAGCACTTGTTCCTCCCTCATCAGTACGTAATGTTTACAGTCAGTGCCTCTGTTAACGCACTTTGCATCCTGCAAACACTCCTTTCCTGCATGTTAGGTCAGTGGACTGTCAGCTCCACTTTGCTGCATATCACTTCACCGTGCACACCGCTGCTACATTGGTTTTAACACAGGTGGCCAAGCTGGCTGTGGAGGGGCCAGTGCACAAGATCGAGGTGCGGCGTGCGCGCTGCTTCAAGGACAGTGTGGCCGTGTTTGCTGGCAAGGGTCATGCTGTGTGGCGGCAGCCGCTCAAGGTGAGGCACTTTGGGGGACGGAGAGGGGGGTATTGCATTCCTTTGCAAGAAGGTGGTGAGGGGTGGAGGAGATGACATATTGTACTCTTGCTTCAAGGACAGCGTGGCCATGTTTGCTGGCTAGGGCCATGCTGTGTGGCGGCAGCCGCTCAAGGTGAGACATTTTGGGGAAGGGGGAGGGGGACGGAGGCATTGCACTCCTTTGCAGTGAGGTGGAAATGGAGGGGGGGGGGGGGCGTTTGTACTCTGCAAGTTCTCTTTAAAAGGCTCTCCTTCTGCCTGCGCCCTGGGTCTGCACTGGTGGGACTCGCTGTTAGTGCTAGCGCTGACTTTTGGGTCTTGACTGAATGCATGCTTGCTATTGCCCAGCGTGCGCGCTCTTTTACTTTTACTTCCCCCATCACTGTTGGATCGCACAATCTTGTTGGCATGTGCAGCTTCAACAATCACGTGCCAGGTGATTAATTCAAGTTAAAGTGGGACTGAGATATAAGAACCAGCCTCCTGTCTCTGGGTCGTTCCACAACGGACATAGATGATCGCTGCACACTAATGCATGTTTGCTCGCTCATGAGCCAGCAAACGTGAACAGGTGCACACACATGCAAGCATACACGTCTGTGTTTGCACACACACACACACACACACACACACACACACACATCACTGGTGCATGCAGGTGGCTTTCCTGGGTGAGCAGGGCATGGACAGCGGAGGTGTGACTCGGGAATGGTTCTCAGCACTGTCCAGTGCCATCTCGCGCGGCTCACCGGAGCTCTTCTGCCCCGCAGGTAGGGGCGTACAGACACACACACACACGCACACATGCACGCGTGCACGCTCTTCTGCCCTGCAAGTAGGGTGCTGTCAGCAGACAAAGCGCCATGGCTAGGGTTGGTCAATACTGCATGTGTACTCCGTACCTGAAGGTTCTCTGCAGCCACTGTAAATGTGTGTGCACATTTAAATTAACCTTCTCTGGGAGATCCTGGCTTCAGTAATCCAGAAGCTCTCTGCACATGCTTTGACTTGCTGAGTGATGGAGAGGCCAGAAATAGCACGCATGCAGAAAAGCTCTCTCATAAACACCAATAGCACTTCAATCCACCTCATGCTCCCCATTTATGATCCCCTGCATGCCTCACCCCCTTTCTGTCATCATGGACACCAACCCCTATTCAGTCCGCCCTCTCTGCTTGTCCCAAATGCTTTGAACACCAACCTCTGCACCCCCTTTCACACCCTTTCTCCATGCTTCTCCTCCTCTTCCACAGGCGCCCAGCAGGACCAGCTCTACATTAACCCCCTGTCCGCCTCCTCCGCGCACCTCAAGAAATTCCACTTTGTGGGGCTCTTCATGGCCAAGGCCATCCTGGAGTCGGCCGCCAGGGGCAGGGACCTGGGCGCCATCACCCTCAACCTGCCCTTCTGCGAGCCGCTGTGGAAGCTGCTGCTGGGGCAGCCACTCCACCTGGTGGACCTGCAGGTGTGTGTGTGTGTGTTCCCGTATATGTGCGCTGGGGCAGCCGCTGCACCTGGTGGCCCCGCTGGTGGGGGGCACATGGGTGTGTGGATGTTCGTATGTGTATGATAATGTCAGTGGGAATGTGTAGATTCATGGCAGAATGCTTGTGCTCAAGCAGCATTGGCAGGTAAGCAAGCATGTGTGCACGTTTGTGATGGGCTGTGAATCTGCAAGCACTGGGATGTTGCGCAAGCAGCTTTGTGCGCCTTTAAGGGAACTCCCTCTGTGGGCATGCTTGCTCATCCTCTCCTGTGATTCCATCCTGAGCCCCAAAAGCTTCTGCCCTGCCCACTCCACTGCATGCAACCAGCAACCACCTCTGGTTCTGTTCATCTCCCTGCACCTACCGTGCTCTTTTTTCTGCACCTGCCGCACCTGCAAACGCACACAGCTCCTCCCTGTCTGCTTAGATGGATAAACCCTGACTGACAACAACGGTAGACCCTGTATGCACCAAGTACATATTTACAACTCACTGCATGTCACGGAAGCACTGCGAGTGCCATGGATAGTACTGCATCCCCACTGCTTTCTCTTTGTTCCTGTGCGCGCAGCTGCTGGATCCCACGGAGTTCCGCTCGCTTGTCTCCATCTTGGACATGGACATTGACGGCCTCATCTTTGAGACCTTTGCCTGGAACTTCACCCACTCCAGCGCTGCAGCCGGCATGCAGCACACCCCAGCCACCCCCCCTCCCCAACAGCCACACCAACCCAGCGCAGGCAGCTGCACCAAACCCCCCTCTTCACCATCACGCCCACCCACTGCTGACGCATTCCTGTCAGCAGCCTCAAGCAGCAGCACGGCCGTCCACCACCCCATAAATGAGGGCAACAGTAGAGAGCTGGGGGGGATCGACAGCAGCCGCCCCACCACCCCCGCTGCCACCGCCAACAACAACAGCAGCAGCACGCCAGCGCACGCAAGCACCCCTACGCGCGCTCACAATGGCAGTAGTTCTGCCGGCATGGGTGCTGCAACTCCGCCTGCATCGCCCTTTGCAGCGGTTGATGGCGCGGACAGCATGGTCACCTCCATCCCGCTCAAACCGGGGGGCACCCACTTGAAGGTAAGGGTGTTCCTGTGCGCTGGAGGGAGTGACACATTCTTGCAGCAGAGAAGAGAAGGATGACATAAGTGCTGGTCTCACATTCACTAACGAGGTTGAAAATGTTGAACAAAGTGCTGCCTTCTCCCCCCTGACATTGTGTTGGGGCAATAACTGTGGCCGATGCCGCTGACTGATAACAGAGTCAGGGTAACAAGGCCTGAGACAACAAATATGCTCGGCCTTGCCTGTAAGCAAAGCCTGACGGGGGCGGGTGACAACCTCTTTTTTTCCCAGGTCTGAGGTTCGTACAACTGGGCAGAGGTATGGTAGACAGCGATGTTACACACACACATACACGCGAAGTACCTCACATACATACACAATGTACACACACACACCTCCGAAACCGCAGGTGTCCAACAACAACAAGCGGGAGTATGTGCTGCTGAAGGCACACAAGATGCTAGTGGGCACCATTGAGGCCCAGATGGGAGCCATCATCGATGCCTTCCACTCCGTCATCCCGCGCGAGCTGCTGGAGAAGTACGCATTCACGAGCTTGGAGCTCCAGCTGGTAGTGTGCGGGGAGCAGCACATCGATGTGCAGGACCTGCAGCACAGCTGCAAGTGAGTGGGACACGTGTGTGTGTGTGTGTGAACTTGTGTGAGTGAAATTGGGGCTCTGAGATGAGGGACGGCCGCAGTACAGCTGCACATGAAATAGGGTTGAGGTTAAGCAAGGTTTGGGCCCGTATTTCTAATATGGACTTGCAGTGTTTGCTTTGCAGGCCTTAGAGGTGATGGGCGTCATGAATACCTAATGCAGACTTGGTTTGCTTTGTGTACGCTTGATGCGTACAATATGATGTCGGCATTGGATTGCACGAATTGTTTTTGGAAATAGTTTGTGAAGGGCGATTATAAATGGGGCTTTTGTTGTAAGAAAAGATGTAGACTTTTATTTCCTGTATGTTTAGAAAAAGGATGTGCGTATGTAATATGAGAACAATGGCATACACTGCTTGGGGATGGTTGTAAGTGTGGGGAAGCTTTTGTTCACCATGCACAAAAAAAGGAGCTGTGATGCGCGGCGGCATATGCTGTGGAAAGCCAATCAGATTGTATCATATCACCAGCAGCAGCCATGGATGCAAGAAGATGTCCTTGAGCTGACTCAAGTGGTGAAGGAACGGGAAGCATTGCTGTGGTGTTCAGTCGATTATGCAGGACAGGGCTCTGGAACAGGGCTCTCCTTTTGCTGTGCAGTGTATCGAGGGCGGCATCTTCCATCTTGCCCTGTGCCCTGTGTGTTACCTTTTGCAGATATGAGGACGGCTACACTGGGAAGGAGGAGCTGATTGGGTGGTTCTGGGATGTTGTGGACGACTTCAGTGACGCGCAACGGCGCATGCTGCTGCAGTTCTGGAGCGGCAGCGACGGGCAGCCTGCGGACGGCTTTGCTTCCCTGGACCCTGCATTCCACATGGTGCGCCTGTCAAAAAATGTTGTCGGTGTTCTGGTGTTTTTCAGAAGAGGATCATCTGTGTGTGTGTGTACCTGTTGACGGCCTTGTAACCCTGGACACTGCACTCCCATGGCGCGCTTGTCGTGTTGTCGATGCCCTGGAGCGCAAACCCCGTGAGAGAGTCATCTGTGTGCGCACCTCCTGGCAGCTTTGCCTCCCTGGACCCTGCATTTCACATGGTGCAAAGTGAACACTTCAAAAAGAGTGTCAGTGTTGGTGTCCCCTGCACTCCACACGGTGAGTACCTTGTGTCTTCAGCCTGCTGGTGCAGTGTGCATACCAACATGCACTTGGATTCGGCAAAATCTGTGTACACTTCTGGATGAGTGCACTTGTTACTGGGAGTTGCATGGGATCACGGGGAGGCTTGCGGCCCAGGATCCTGGTTGATCAGGCCAAAGTGCCCCTGGTAGACTATGCATGCCATTTTGCCAAGGAGGCAGTTTTGTACCATCACAACCATGCAAGGTGCTCTGTGTTTGCCCCAGCAGCAGATCTGAGTGGTCACTCGGGCTTCAAGTGTTCCCCGCAGCCACTTCTGGAGTACTGAAAACTCTTTTCTGCCGACCGTACAGCGACTTCGGCCTGCTCTCCCCCCTCCCTTCTGCAGGTTGCAGTGGATCGGCTGTATGATGCCAATGACACTACAGCGCGCCTCCCTGCCGCGCACACCTGCTTCCGCCAGCTGGACTTGCCCCGCTACGCAAGCCGCGAGGAGCTGCGGGAGAAGCTGGTCACCGCCATCACCATCGGCCAGGGCTACATGGCGCTCTCGTAAAAACAAAGCCAGCATGGCGCTGCCATCAGTGTCTAGCATCAGGTGGTCATTGCCATCACCTTTGGCCAGGGTGGCATGGCGCTCTTGTGAATTCAAAGCCAGCATGGTACTGCGACTAGCTTTTGGCAATGGTCAACGGTTGTCAGGAACACGTGGTGGACGCTTGGGCTGGACCGATAGTATACCAAGTGTCATTTGGGCTGTGTGGTAGCTTGTTAGATTGCACCAGTACTCATGTGATCTCCATCCACTAGGACGATCTTGCCATAATATGGGAACATATCATGATAGGGAGTGTATTCCAAGTAACAGGCTGCACCACGCGTTTGAAGCGCATGAGGTCCTGCAATGAGCTCGCAGCCAAAACTGGTCATGCTTGCGCCCTTTGACTGCTGGGCAGCATGGCAAAGTATGCATTTCATTTTCATAGACGTGGGACTAGGTGTTGTTTGTTGATTTGCATTGTGTTTGAAAATGTGTCCTCTTGGAGTGCTTGTGTGCGCCGCTTGAACACAGCGTCAAGTATGGGGCATCCCACGCTGGTGTTCGAATCTTGTACATAGCAAAAATCGAGGCACTGTGTCGTTTTTTATTTATGTGACAAATGCATGAGTATAGCAAAATAGATGTCGGGGAGGAACTGTCTGAAAATTTAAAACTTGACTGTTTCATCCATGATACGAGCATAGCTTTATCAATAGACATTGACTTGACTTAAAAGACTTATCGTTCCCTACTCTTTTTCTTTTCTAGCTTTGTGGATGGTTGGGTTTTAAGTCCAGAACATATAAACTTGTAATCCTCTTAAATGATGAAGGTGAGGGACCTTCAGAGAAGCCACTTTTTTCCAGAGCCTCCTTCCTTTTCAAGCACCATCCCACACCTGGATGTGGATTGGTGAACACCTGTCCGCGAGTCCCGTGTCATGCAGGAAAGAACAGAGGAACAAAAGACTGCGCTGATCAAAACTGCCTATTTGTCCCTATTCCCAATCTGACGTACTTCCCAGACTTTGAGAATGCTGTGCGATCCCAAATGCATGTAAGGTTACAAGGTTACAATGGGATTTGACCTTCAGCCAGGTAGTTTGGCTGCTCGGCCTGCTCAACTGTTCCAGCCACACAAAAAATATCCATGAGATTGGAGATAAATCAACAAGTCTCACTCATTTTGCTTCTGTAAGAAATGAAAAACATCCTCAGGACTAGCTTGAGGACAATAAAAAGCGCCTGACTCGTCCAGAAATAGTCTGAGGGGAAGTCAAAGACTACACGTGCAAAAATCCTTTGAAGAGAACACATAGGCACAACTCCACCCGCCCAGACGCTATCTTGGTCACTTCTTGCCCTACTAACCCAAATAGAGACGTACGTCCCCCTCGCATGGGGTGCTCTGCAGTAACGGAGGGGCAAGGAGCAGCACAACTCCAGCCAGGCAACTCCACGGATTGAACATCCAAAAACGCCACATCCACTTCATAGAAATCAAATACTACAAAGGTGCGAGGCCTGGTGCCCAGCTAGAAGCCTCACAGCAACAACACAGTGAGCTGTGCAAACGACTTCAAGGTGCCTGTGTAAAATCTAAATCAAGGTGCCGAGACCTTTCTCCACACAATCCTCCTGGGTGTGGGTGGGATTACTTATGCTGCCCAGACCCTGGATCAGTTTAAAAAGATGTATTCCAATAGCTTAGCCAGAATTGCACGTCATGCTGGCAGCATGTTCAAGTCTTCTTCATCCGAGGAAGATAAATTTTCGATCTGAAGCCTTCTGCAAAGGGAGAATACAGGAATTACACAGTAATTCCCCTCAGGGGAGGCTCACCATGCGATGATAAAATGCTTAGTGTACAACTTCCCCCTATCATATGAGAAAAACAAGCCTTATACATGGAAAATAAGGGTTCTAAAGGGCACTGGAAGTTGGGCCATGTGTGCTGTGGTAAAGGAAAAAAGTAGGTTCCAATTTGAAAACTCCTTTCGTCGAGGAAGAAATTTAACATTTACTTACTGGAACCACCATTTTGGATACATACATTACAATTGCAAAATAACTCCCTACTCCATGCACTGTATATAAACCCTCTTTAGAAACAGAATGAAGAGAAAGCGGTTAATGAGGATTGGGGGTTTGCTTACAGCAGGCAGCTCCTGACCTTAAGGACAAGTCTGGCAACTTGCTCGAGCTCAGCCAGGAGCATAAGAGAAATAGAAAGGCAACTTTAAAGAGGAGGTGTCGTTAACCTCATATCCCATTTAGGCTGCTCAATTTCTTGCAAAAGGCAGCACTGGCAGAGGAAGGCAACGAAGTGTTTCATTGTCATGGCACAGACGCAAAAAAAATAGATGCTTGACAAAAGGACGGAGTGCTGATGTCGTTCTTAACAGTAGAGAGAAGTGGGTGCTTGACGAGAATTGACGAAAAGAAAGAAAAGAAAAGTCTACGCAGGCCAGAGGCCGCATGCATTAAGGGAAGGTCCTCTACCTGGAAAGCTAGAGGCCTCACCAGAAGAACTGACGCATGGAGCTAAGCAGTCAGTTGATTCCTCTTTCAGGCAGAAAGGACAATGGGTTCAAACAGAAACAACTGGTGCGACACTTGTGCTGCATTTTTAAAACTACTAATTTTAGTAATCTGAGCTAGGTGCCTGGTCGAAAGCTGTGAGGCCCCCTGAAGCCTTCACCGCTGTTGCACGCATCGCATCACTCAGCCTTCACCTGCATGTGCCCCAGCAGTAAGATAACTGCATGTCTTGAAGAAAAAGTCTACGCTGGATGCTGTCCAGCGGGAAATAAGGAAAGACCCAATAGACAGCGTAAACACTAACAGGGAGCCCCACCCAGGAGCTGGAGACCAAGTAGGAGCAACCATGTGGTTAGGAGCAAATAACGTGGATCCGACAGGTCATCAGCCATCCGTCCAGGCGCCCACCTTGCCCTCCAGTAAGCAGCCCCCCCTCCAGAAGCCCCTTCCCCCACAGTACCCCAATGTTTGGATTGCTAAATTGGATGGTGTGCTTGGTTTTGCTAGTTTTTGTTAGGGTCTTGACAGCATGGCAGTGGAGTTTGGTTGCAAGTTTGAGGGCCTTTGATAAGCCTAGTTTACAAAGGGGATCAATTGCGCATGGATATAAAATTGTTCTGGCAACTCGCGTGGTTTGGCTATGTAGAAGTGTGTTGGCTCCAGTGCTCTTGTTGATGGTGTTTGGTGTGTTGCACTTAGGAGCCTCAGTGCGACACAGGAGGGTGGTCTGAGCAGATTTTGGGTGTCGCATACCCACCATAAAATGTTATTTACGGAGCCCTAATGCCGTTATCCCCCTTCTTAATGGCCAAATACTTGCACCAGCCAGCGTCTCCAACAAACATGCTAAGTTTGGGTATTGCATGCCCAATCTCACGTCTGTTTGCTTGGAAATGAACCATTGAAAAGGAGCCGTCCAGAATATCTCAACCATAACTGGCTGCCTTGGCTGCAGAGGCATGATGGTATGGTGCTTGTGAGCTGCATATCAAACAGGATGCGGTGCAGCTCCTGTAGCTGCTCATCTGCAAGCATAAGGTCGCTGGTGCTGGAGAAGATGCAGGACCATGGCAAACAGCACAAGCTTCTGACACATTTGCTCCATGCCAGCAGCTTGCAGCTGGACGCAAATGCTGCCTTGCTCTGCTGGCGCCTCCTGCTGCTGCTGCATGTGCTGCTCCCATCGTACCTTATCCTGCTGATGCGGGTTGCTTGGCTTTGCCTTTCTTGGGGAGGCCTGGCAGGTGCCCATTTCATTGCCCTAACTTGCATGCTGTGCCACAGGTGCACTGGATGCAGGTGCTGATGTCACTGATGCCACTGGCTGGGTGTGATACTAAAGCGACACAGGGTATTCAGGACCCAAAATCTTGTGTCGCAGCAAGAGGAACAGGATGCCCCATGGGGGCCCTCGGGGTGTCGCTGGTTCGCTCCTCAGTGTATGAAAAGTGGGACCCAAAGCGATGCGTCGCCACTAATCACAACCCTGGTGAGCTCCTTGTAAGTGTTGCTAAAATCTCCTATGACCTGAAATAGGTTTGCATGTAATGGATAAGACATGCTTGTGAGCTTGAGAAGTTGGTTTTTGATTTGAAGTTGTGCAGAGGCGCTGTCAGCTGCAATTGAAGTGTGTTCCTGCTATGGGGCTACAAATTTGGTAGCAAATTCTAATCCTGTTGGTTGGCCTTTAGGATTAACTGTGCAAGCAGTAATTTGAGGGTCTTCAAATGTTGTTCAAATGTTGTTCTGGGGAATGATGAATGATGCTCATGACTGCTGTGCGTCCGTGTCATGAGAGGTAAGGACACTGCCATCTGTTTATGCCAAGTTCCGCCAGTCGATGATTTTGGGCTGTAGGGGCTACGTGGGGTGAGCGCCTTTGACTGGCGTGCTAGGTAAGGCAGTGAGAAATCTCATATCAAGATCAGGGTTTGCCTTCCGTCAAATATGTTGTATGTTTCCACTGTTTTGCAGGGGAGGTATTAAAAACATGGTGTATACAGGAGGCACCAGGAAGCAAACGTTTTGGACGGCAAAATATATCAAGATTCTGTGACACTTGAAGGTGTTCATTTGAACTGTGAATTTGGGAAGGCAGTTTGTGAACCTGCAGGCGTACTGTGGGTGGCTGGCAGGACATGCATGCATGAGTGTCTGCGACTTGGTTTTTGCCCCCATAACTCTGCTGCAGTTCATCTGATGGCTGCAGTAAGCATGCAGTTAGATGAGGAATTTAAAGAAGCGTTGGTTGGTACCCTTTTCGCCTGGGTTGGAGTACTGGAAAAAAAGGTTGGAACTTAAGGTGGTGGGATTGGGGGGTCCAGCCCAACGTGCCTTTATCAGAGTAATTGTTTTGGCCTCCTGATAAATATAAATTTTTAGTCTGGGGGGTCCATCCCAACGTGCCTTTATCAGAATAATTGTTTTGGCCTCCTGGTAATTATAAATATATAAACATGAATTTGGTAAACCCTTAACAATATGGAATTGTTACAGAGGGGGTCAACCTGGATTGCGTTGCTGGCCATGCTCTTTCTCATGTTATTTCTCTTCTTTAGATATAGCCATGCCAGCCCTTATCATTCCAACAATCATAATGTTCAGCCCACACATGACGAAAATTGGAGGACCCCATATCACTTTCCTGGCTTCAGATCACCCCAAAACGACCCACAGCTCCACCCTAAGATTTTTTTCTAATTTTCATTAAGATATTATGACCCACACACTATGCTATCATTTTACATGCTCCCAAAAAGGAGAGGATGAGATTAAACATTGACCATTTGGACAGCCCTTGAACTAATCAACCTCTAAGGGAAATGGCTAGAATTGCACTTTTCATTTATTGGGCCTTTTAAACCATCCGCTTTTTTTGCAACATTTTTTTTAAGCACAAGGACTCCAAATCACTACTTGCTGCGGAGAGTGATTGGGAGAGGAGGTTTTGTGCTGGACAATAGAATTACGCCACAGCAAATTTTGCTCGTGCACCCAACCTGGCAGGTTTCAGATTGAGTGCTACAAATTCCCTAGAGCAACCCAACGGACCCATTTCAGTAATCTGCCAGTTTGGGCACACCTAATCTGGGAGCATTCAAAAACAACTTTTTTTGCCTCAGATGGGAACCCCTTCTGCATTGTGACAGCACTTGCTGCGCCCTTGCTACCTACCTGAGGTGCCTTGCTGGCAGCGATGCGAGCGGCCAATGCAGCTCTCATTTCCTCCTCCTGCCTCTTAGAGTCACTCCCATTGGACCCTGCAAAAAGTCAAAGGCGGAGTTTGTGTAGGCACTCAGTTGGCAGCAAAAGAGAGCCATGCCAAGCAGCTATCTTAAATGCCCGTTGTTTTTTGAATGGCCTTGACATCAAATAATGCGAACCTCCACTCTGTCTGATCCCATTTCAATGCTGTAGAGGGCACGTCTGTCCCAGGGACAACCCACCTGGGATACCCTGCAAACTGCCTTGGAAGTCCGGGTTTGCTTTCCTCATCTCTTCCTTTGTCAAAGTACGAGCTGCATGAGCCCAGGGTGCAGGGCCAGCCTTCGTGTATGCGTGATAGAGACACAAATCACTAATTAAGCGAAGAAAGAACCAGCGTATTTCAATGCAGGCCCTGTTGCACACGCAAAAACAATACGGAGGAGGCCTCACCCGGGCCTGGCTTTGGAATGCCACAGAATGAACAGATGCTGGTACAATCGCCATAAGCAGCAAAGATTGAGCGAGCACGTACGCACGCACACGCGCACACGCGCACGCACACACACACACACACACACACACACACACACACACACACACACACACACACACACACACGGATGCAAGTACACCATGCAAGTCCCTATAGTAAACGCCTGACTGACGAAAGAGGGGTGCAGCTAAAGGTCCAAACAGCTGGTGTCAGGAGGCAGAGGCTGAGAGGGAAAATACCAGGTACACACCAGCACAGTAACGGCGGCAAGGGCTGCTGCTCCCCAGTTGATGGTGTTCTTAGAGGCAGAGGCACAACATCGTACTCTTGTGTGGGTGATTGGCCTGCAAGGTGCCTGCTTTGCAACAGCGCTGTACTGTGTGATGGGCTTAGCACACTGCATTTTTCTAAAACAATTCAGTATTCTACTGCGTTCAAAATTTTGTGGAGAGGTGGCGACGTAGAGATTGACTGTGCAAACAACAAATATCTACTATCGATATCTTTTTGCGCTTTTTCTTTATTTGTTCTGCACGTAAAACACTACTCTTCCTTTGTTTGCAGCATGAATCTGTTAGGGCATGGCACGGCACGTCATGTGAATCACCCATCCACCTGCAAAAGATGTGCCCCTCATAGACTGGTCCCAAGTCAACACCAATGCCCCTTCAGACCAATTATGCACGCGCCAAGGAGTCTCCGGATGCTGAGCAAGGGGCTCCAGGCTGAAGCCTTCAGTGAAGGCACCGACCAGCAACAAACTGAGCAGCAACGACAACAGCTGGACAACACACCTCTTCATCCGCCACAGCCGCTTCCCTGGTGGCAAAGAGAATCAGCTGCCAACGTAAGTGCATATCTGTGTGTACTTCACAATGATTTGCGGTATGAAGATTGAAAGCAAAGTTATCGTGTCATGCATGGACTTTCAATTAGAACAGTTCAAAAGGATGTTGGCACCATGATTATTCATCACAAAGTCAACTTCCTGAGAGCAAGGGCACAAACTGAGCTGTTTCATTTGCGACTGCAATTTGAGCAAACCCCTCACCTCTACGCTCCGTGTTGTGCACTATTCAGATGATTGATGTGTATAGCGTCCAGCAATTGGTGGACGAAATGGCCAAGGCCGGAGACCGCCTTGTGATCCTGGACTTTTATGCGCCCTGGTGCAACGCGTGAGTCTCTTAGGTCATGTTCAAGTCATGGACACGTTCCCCTGCATGTGGGCTGCATTGTCTTTAGTGCATTCTACTTTAAAATCTTGACTTATTGATTGTTGTGGATTGGGAAAGAATACAGCCATGAAATTGTGATTGACAGTGTGCACGCAAAGAACATAAATTTGGTCAAATAAGAAATGAAGAACTAGAAAACATAAAGAAAGAAGGGTTTGTATGTTTGCTTACAATCGTTGAAATACGTTTTAGAACAGCTGGGGCACTCAAAAGGGTTCCAAGCACCCAATCAGCTCATCTTGTTTCAGCCTCTCTTGGACAGCAGCCCTATCCGCAGTACTCTTCCAAAAAAGGATGCGCTTGACATGTGTGCGTGGCTGCTGTGCAGTTTTGAGGGTGCGCTGCCAATCAGCAGTTTGTAAAACTGGTGTGGTACAGTTTGTTGATCCTACTCAATACTACAGGTTTTTTGTAACTGTGCATGATGCTTTAATAATTACTTTGAAGGAACGCGCAGTAAATGCGCAGCGTGCAGAATGAACAGCCTGATGTCGATGCGCAATTATGGAAATGCGTCAAACTTATGATGGAATGGTTCATGTGGTTGACCACTTTTAGGGAAAAGCTGCTTGGACAGATTGTGCTTTACTGGGAAAGCAGCTACCTAGCTGCAGGATGTGGGCACTCACTACTCCCAAACAGCACCTAGCCCTGGACTCAAAACCTGCTGAAAAGAATCCTGGCAGGACACTCAAGGTGCATGATGAGGGTTGGAATGAGAAATGCTGCCAAGGAGGTAGGTACCAAGGAGGAGGTGTATAGGTGCATAATGCGGGAACGCAATAAGGAGGAAAAAGCCTTGAGCTGGAAAGGAGGTTGCGCTAAGAGGGTGCACAAAGGGAAAAATGGAACGAATTGAATCCAAAGAAAATTAGGGGTGCATAGTGGTCATAAGTCTCTTCAGTCATTATATAAGAGGTGGACATTGTCCACTGGACAACCCTTTACATGGTTGGGCATGCTCCTTCCTGTTTTTCTTTCTCATACTAATCAAAATGATTGAAATGTTCCATGTTCACCAAAAACAGTGAAAGTCAGGCGACCACAAATCATTCTCCTGAGTTAACCCAAAAAAAACACAGCTCCACCCTGGGACTGTCTTCCATTTCCAAAAGGCACTCTATACTCTGTAAAAACTTATGTCATGATTTAGGTGAACCTCCATGTACCACACTAATCTCCTGCACATACCTGGTATACCTGGTATATAAAAAAAAGGGTTATGTCATTGGGTGAGTGCTCGCAGGAGATTGCCATGTACTTCCTTTTTGAGTACTATGGGCGTACTAAAATGCTCAAGTTGCTGTTCCATCCTGCCGAAAGCTGCATAGGCCAGGCATATGAGCAGTGTTCAAGTGTCTGTAGCAAGTCAGCCATGAGAGAGATGGGTCCCCTGGTGCTCCCGGCCCAATATGCAAGTGGTTATATAAGTTGATGCTTTGATTACTCCTCTTTTGGCCCTGCTGATTTTTAGCTGCTCCCTTCGTATCCGGGGCACGGCCAGGCTACCTTTGGATAATTTAAAGTGTTTCATTTGAGCGTTAAAAAGGACGCCTGCAAGAGTACAAAAGTACAAGGCCACCAGGGGGGGGGGGCCTGCATACAGAGGGCTTATGCAATGCTTGAAGTTTACAGGGAAATTAAAAACCATTGGCTTCAAGGTCGTGGAATATGGTCTGAAGAGCCCAGCTCGCCGCTGGCCTAGCTTCTCAGCTTCCTTGCTTCCCTGCACGGCTTGTGAATACTGACCTTTTGGCACCCTTCATGCTGTTTTCCCTTCCTCGAAGTAAAGCGGCTGGAATTTTGTGAAAAAAACAGAAGGGCTTTTCTCTCCATTCATCTGCATTGACATTCTTTCAGTACAAGGAGTATGAGGTGCTATTACACACCCAAGAATGGCGAAAATAGCATGTGCACCATGACTGGCACTACTGAACTATCCAAGGATCCCAGGCTTGCAAGATGCCAGTTGGGGAAAACTGTGCAGTTGTTGTTGTAAAATCGCGTCTTATGGAGCCTCAGATAAACTCTTCTACTCATTCCCAGCTCAATGTTACCCTCTTCTTCGATGTACTTGCCTGTCACACCCCAGCCATGACTCATTACTTATCCTGGGGTCCTCCGACTCATCATTGGTATTTTGTTTTTTCAAGAAAAGTAACGGTTGTCTTTTTCAAATATATGAAAGGGACGCGAGAAGGAATGTTTCCGCCAATGAAGCCCAGTTGGCGCCCCAAGAAAATTCAACTGGGCTGAATTTCCTGGGAATTCAACTGGGTTGTCCCAATTTCGACCTCTCCATCCAACCTGCCCACCACATTTTAAAATTCACTTGAGTCAGTCAGCAAGGAGAGGTTTGGAGCCTGCAAGGGTAGGGTGGCTCGGCGAGTGGGGCATGGAGCTGGGGAATAAAAAAAGTGGTGATATGGGATGCTAGATTTTCAATCTTTACAGTTGTGGCAGCTTGGAACCATTTCTACCTTGAGGTTGTCTCCACAGGGTCCCAACTCATGCATGCAACTCCAAACTGCTGCAACTTTGCACGACCCCTGGTGCCAGAATAAGAAAGTGTGTTGGAAAGCTTTATTTAAACAAAAACCTTTTTTTTAAAACAGTCTGTGCTGATCTGTGCCAGATCACAGTTTGGCTGGAAATCTGAGCAAACCTCGGAGTTCTGACTCCATTTTTGAATTTATACTCAATAATGATAGAAAAATGTTTTGATCTAAGCAATTTAAAAATGCTCCCAGAAAATGCTCCCTGGGTGACAACGGAGGTTAGGGATCAGAGGTCCACCGGCACCCCAAGACGTTTTCGCCCACCTGACCCAAATCGACCCCATTGTTTTTGCAACAGTGTCTGGTATATCACGGCTATATACCCAAGGGTAGATTTGACAAGATGGAGTAGGTTAGAGTTTTCTTCTTTATGAGCGCCCTAACACACATACCAAG
The DNA here is from genome assembly GCA_914767535.2 of Dunaliella primolecta. NCBI lineage: Eukaryota > Viridiplantae > Chlorophyta > Chlorophyceae > Chlamydomonadales > Dunaliellaceae > Dunaliella > Dunaliella primolecta. The sequence goes on along the minus strand of OU611754.1, from coordinate 8,288,574 downwards.
CCAAAATTTCCAAAACCTATTGCGCAGAGTTGTACATTTATAAGCATAGGACATGACTGCATGAAAAGTTTTGGGAGGAGTATTGCCGGGGAGGCTTGGAAAAGTTTCCTGTGAAAGACTCCCCAAAATATTTAAGTTTGGGTTCTCTGGGTTGAATCTTCATCTGGGCGTCGAGCCAGTGGGACATCTGCAGGAATAATGGCATGACTAAACCAGCTGATAGGGAAGCCCTCATGCTGCTTGTGTGCACTGTGGTCTTATTCACATTTCTTTTTGTTGCCGGGCTGAGTTCTTTTTGTGTGTGCACTATTTGTGTTGATGTAATATGCAGCACACTAAGATGCTTGGACATGCGCTTGGACATGCAAACATACACACACACACGTACATACACACATGCATGCATGCAGCTGCCGAGCGCTTTACCCAAAGGTGGGAGGATTTGCTCTTGCAACAGCAGCCCTGTCCTTGTGACCTCGTCTATCTACTTGCTCATGTCTGAGCCAAGTTTGGTCCCTGTTTGAAAGAAGAGAGGCTTGGGTGGGGTCTCTTTGTTTACTACCAGGCTGTTTCATGCTTGTCCTTACATGCTCATAAAGACACTAGAAAAAATTGCACGATTGATCAGACTCCTCCATAATTTCCAGTTTTTGTGCTCTCCTTTCAACTCGCATCACCAAGATCAAGCATGGGGTACTGCTAGTGACCCTCCTGATCCCCATTGACTTTTTTTCTTTTCTTGGTGGAAGGGATGCACAGTGCCTCGGCCTAGGTATCATCTTCACATCATGTGGGGAGTGTTCACCGCCCACGTAGTTTTTTTTCAAGTTTGGCTGTTGTTTTAGTTTCGCAACAGTTTTACGCTCTGAATGCATACTGTAACTGGATACCTATCTCTTCCCTGTGCAGTTTGTTCGCTTGATGCAAGCCCATCTAGAAGACACAGTTTTCATCAAAATCAACTGGGAGGAGAACAAGGACATTGCTCGAACATTGGACATCAAGGTGGGTACAATGCAAAAGCAAAGTTACTTCAACGTGGATGCGTTTTACCCTTGTGAGCAGCTAAGTAAGTTAATGCTTTTTCAAGAAAGAAAATGCTGCCGCAATTTGATTGCAGTCCCTCCTGCGTTTAAACATGCATTCCTTCAAGTGGTGTTGAATGAGCATGGAATGCCCAGGAATCTTGCCCAACATGGTTGGGGAACAGGGATGACTCATTGACAAAGTCTGAATAGCAGAGAGGTGCACTGGTAATGCAGGCGAGCATCCTTGGAACCTTAACTCAGGCCTGCGTTGGGTAGATGGGGTGCTCATTTTCCAGCTTTTAGCTTGCAAGTATGACCTACAAAAAATTTGACCTCTGACGGAGTATCAATGCTTCCATGGCTTTTTAATTTTTTTGCACTGCCCTGACGCGGCGATTTGGCGGCCAACTTATAAAGGGACTTGCGGATGTTGACTTCCTGTTCCTGTTGAGCCTCCCAAGTTTTGGCACCATTGGTAAAGCAGCTTTCGCGCATTTCTGCCTGCGCATGACTCTCATGACCCTTCTGGTTTTGGTCTTTTGCTTAGAGAAGTTCTTAGACTGACAAACCATGCTCTGGCCCCTACATGCATTTTAGTTGTGGTGATAATGGTACTGATAATTCCCAACAGCGCCTGTCTAATAGAGACAGCAATGTGGCCCCTGGCGGCTATGCCGTGGTGTGCGCTCTCCGATACCCAGGCCTAGGATGCCCTAAATACTTAGCCACACGCACTTCCCACAGGTTCCATGCAGCGTTAACGTCTCTGCGCAGCTGGTACAAAAGTTGTGGTTTCTTCACACGTTCGAGCCTTCTGCCAGGACCCGCTGCATAGGCCCGCATCCCAACACTCCCCTCACCCTCACCCTCTCCCCCACCCATGCCCCCCTCCACTCCCGCTTCCTCCTCCTCTTGTCTAGGTTCAGTCTTGACTGTGCGCCTCTGCAATTTGTCTTTTTGGGACAGGGACATTTTAATTGTGCAATTGGACTCTGAACAACATGCCTGGTGGTTTGCAGAATCTAGAGCCAGGACTCCCATGCTCTGCAGGTGCTTCCCTACTTCCAGTTCTACCGTGGTGCTGAGGGAAAAGTGGACCAATTCTCCTGCACCGTCAGCAAGATCAGCAGGTTTAAGGTGAGAGAAAGGAGCAGCGCATTTGACAAGTCTTCATTCACTTGTTGTTGAACCAACCATGTTGGTTCAATAGCAGCTGAGGATTGCACCGCTCCATTGCTCTCAGCGAATGCTTAGCAGACACAAGAAACTCTGCAAGTACCATCTCGATCCACAACTTCAGCGTTGGCAGTGACCCTTGCTGCTTTGTGACCTGCGTTCACCATGCGTATCTGGAGCGCACCTTCATTACCCATGCCTGAATGCAATTGCAGGATGCCCTCGACCTGTTCTCTGGTGAATTTTGCTCAATGGACGATTTCCCTGGCCTCCCTGAATTCCCAGATGTCAAGCCCTCAGGTGAATGCCATGGATGGGTAGCTGCATGACTTTTGCCTGCATCTTGCTTCTTTTGTTTGAGTGTCTTGTCTTCAGGTGTGCCAGGGTCCATGCTTACAAGCTGCTGCTGCAGCATGCTTAGCTCTGAGGTTTATCTTGGGAGGTTTTGTCCAGTTTCTTCATGCGTGTGTACACTGATGTGCACTAATACTGAATTGGAAGCGCGCTGCTGCTACACAAGAGCCATAGCGGATCTCACAGCAGACCCCTTGAGCGCTTTGTGCACTTCATACTGAATGGGAATGCAATTGAGTGGCTCATTCAGTAATCGAAAGGCAGCCTGGCCATGCGCACCCCCGATGCGCAAGAGCAGCTAAGAGTAAGACAGTCCTGTGTCATTGAAGTCGTTCAAAAGCTCTACCCTTATGGTTTGGATCAACCCCTCTTCCTCAGCAAGGTCTCCAAATAGAGCCCATTATGTGTAATAATCTTAGTTGTTAGGGATGCTGTTTGGCATACTCTAGAACTTTATTTCATAACTGACATTGAGTGTCAATCAAAGGGGAAGCTGGCCTACAAGGTACTTTTCATCGGTTGGCATCTATAGCTTTTCTTGTTCTGCTCCTTGAGAAACATCCTTGCCAGGCGGTCTGTGTAAGTCAAGGCTTGATTGCATTGCATGCTGCAAAGGCCCTGTTCTTTTCTGTCCTAACCATTGGACCTTGTTCTCTGCTTAGATTCATAGGCTTTGCTTGAGGGCCACTTTGCTCCTGAAGCACTCTTTGCCCCCCACCAAAAATAAATTGCGGGGCACTGGCATTATGCTTTCGGTGCAAGTTTTTACAAAGCAAGCACCTATTTTTTTGAAATCGCCTAGACCGCCCTCTCAGCGGGCAAGATTGAAACATACAAGTTGAACCTCGGGGGTAGTCCTTCAGTCTACTGTACAAGCAGACCCATCAAATCCAACCAGCTTTCCCCTATGAGTAGGCTGGTCCGAGGCTATCCACTCTTGTAATCCACGGGGTGCAGAAAGAAAAAGCGATCCTTTTTGTGTACCCATTAAACCCCTTGGAGATGTGTTGGAAAATATCTGGAGCTCTGGAGGTGTCTGTCCTAGTATTTTCAATCCTCAATCTCTACTATAAGCTGGGTGTTTCACCAGCATACCGTACCCGATTGGACTCATCCCGCACCCCCAAAAAAATAATTTGTTTCGCATCCACGCATCAACAGCGCAGCCCAGATTTGATTAATTTACACAACCGTGCATGGGCATTATTGACCACTCATACCCTCTCGCTGTCCGAAATGTTATTTTACACGACCACGCACCCTCCAAATAAATATATATTTTAGGTGCACGCAGTCACCGCGCAGGGCAAAAAACGTTAATTATGCGCGGTGATATATATTTTGTACGGTAGCAGCATGTCTATGCCAGCCAAATCTGAGTATGCTGGACCTTTGTCTAAACCTATCTAAGCAACTCTACATACTCAGTTTCTGCCGGGGGCTGCCCAGGGTGGGGCCAGAAATCAAGCAAAATCCCTGCCAAAATGGGGTCTCCAGGAAGTCATCCCTTGGATTGCCTGACCAGCAGCGATGGATGGGCACTTGATCAGGAGCACATACTGGGGGTTCCGGGAGGCTGGGCAGGGGTCCAGAAATCGCTCCCCGGACCTCGATTTTGGCTGGGAAAATGGCGAGTAAAAACAGCTTGGTTTCAGTTTTGAACATGTAAAACCTATAGTGGGTCCTGAAAGAAATGAATACACAGATTTAGGAAGGTCCCCGGTCTTGAAGCTGTCTGCCTTTCCAACAATGAGGCATGTGGGTGGGGAGGACAGGGCACTTATATTTAACACTGTTTGGTGAGATTCCAGAGCGATTGGAAAACAATGTTGTGGGGAAAGGGATAGTTTTGATCGTGCAGCTTCTGGAACGAATAAAGCTTGTTATGAATATGGAGAGTCCATTGGTCCCGCGGATACAAGACTGGTGCATCAACCGCTAACTCACATTTTCTTGCAAAATTTTCTGAGCAGGTTCCTTAGAAGAGAACGAGCTGCCGACTGAGGATGCCGGAGATGCTAACTCTCCTACATCTGTGCGGAACTTGTGGTGGAGTGACTAGGAATCTGCTTTGAATTGAAAAGTAATCAGTAAAAATTCATTACCTGCTTTGTTCAGTGGCAATGTAGGTCTTGTCGTATTAAGCTCGTATTAGGTTTAGAAGCGTTTGTTTCAATCATTGAGGAGGTGTCGGCATGCTGCTTTGCGCCATGCATGTCCACCTCTTTGCAGGTGCCTGCCAGCATGCCCTGGTAGCTCATAGACACACACAATGATCTCCTTATGAAATTGCAAAATTGATGACTGTGCAAAAAGGTTATCCAACCGATTTTTAATGACTGATATTTTTGTGAACTATTGAAAAGTGTTTCTTGCGTTTTGAGGCAAATTCTTGCCCTGTAACCATGCTAGAGACCTTCATTTTGCATTGGTTCACAAAGCCAGTGTGTGAAACTTAATCCTTTTTGTTTCCTGTCCATTTGTTTGTGTAATGCAAGAGGAAGCATCATGCAGATATGCCAGGCAGGGCTGAACTCGACATTAACTTGAATGGTAATGAATTACCACCTGGTCTGTGGGTCAGCTTAGCAGCCTAGCAGTCAACCACATGAGTCGAAAGGAGGCATTGCTGTGAGTACCGGCTGGAAAATGATTGCAGGTGCGAGGATGCAAGACATGAAAAACAGCACTGCTTAGGGAGGGAAGGAAGAAGCCCCATGCTGTTTTTTGGGGTTGGCCCACGTACTCTACATCAGCTCAACTTCAAACGCAACCAGCACACGACAATCCACTGGCAGCAAAGAAGAGGGTTCTACGAGCCACCTTCCGTGGCCCCACTTTTTTCCCTTGGGGCTTTGCTGCTAAAACACTCGCCTCTTCCAAACACGTAAAAATAGTACTCTCAGGCAGGAGCCTAAAAAAAAAAGGAGTGAAAGGGTAGTCCAAAAACTGGGCAGGACCCCCCTGACCCACCCACCCACCCCTAAACCCCCCATGCAGTAACCCCACCCGGACAAAAAGGGTACCAATCTCCTCCTTTTTCAATTCCCCATCCATCTGCATACTCACCATACTGGAAAAGTGAGTTGCAGCAGAGTTATGGGACAAAAACTGAGCAGCGGACGCCCATGCATACCTGCCCTTCCAGGCACCCACAACTGGCTTGCAAGTCCACTAACTGCCCTCCTGACTTCACCATGCATAATCACATCATACATTGTCACTGTCCTGGAAGTTTGAACTGGTTTGCCGCGTGTTCGCCTCTACACCCCCTGCCGCCCACACCCTTGCGCGCATGGCACTGACTTCCAGCCATGCATACAGCCCCCCCCTTTTACTCAATTTGCACCAAAAAGGTGCCAATGGACAGTTCTTGAGCTCAGGAATCCAATGGTGTCTTTAGAATTCTGTAGAAGTGGCCCAGAAAAATTCTGGAGGGGGGGTCCCAAATTTTCGAGAAGCCCATTTTCACCGCCAGACACCCCACCCCCCCCCCCCCCTTCTCGGATCGGACCCATACATATACCAATCGATAGCCCTTAATCCCAGGATTCCGAATATGTTGTTATCTACCGGACATGTACTACCCTTTCAAAAGTTATGCTTCTTGGAGGCTCCTGTCTCAGGCTAAAAAAAAGATGAGAAAAAAACTATGTAATTTTTTTCCTATTCTTATGTAGGCAGAGGAAACTCTCCATACATCAATTAAGGAAAAGGAGACACGTTGGCTTGACTTTTCTTCTTTTTAAACATCTGTCTCCTTTCATCAGAATGCCAAGAAAAGAAAAGCTACGTAGGCAGAGAAGACTCTCCTACATCAATTAAGGAAAGAGAGACACATTGGCTCAAAGAGCCGTGAGCCTCCCTCACCAGAAGATGAGAGGGGAGTTAATGTGGATCAGGTGAGTTTCTGGCAGCACGCTGCTCCAGGGCACCAGTGTTATGATGAGTGCTTTTATTTTCAATGGCACGTCTGGTAGAGATGAGTTTGTGCGCAAATTGTACAGAATGGGCGTGGAGTTTTCTTGCAAGTGTTTCAGATCTGTGTGAGTCAATCCCTGATTTTTTGAATTGATCAAGGGTATGGGCAGTATAGATAGTCCCACCCACACCCAGGAGGATTGGGTGGATAGTAATCTCTGTACCTTGGAGTTGTTTGCACAGTTCACTGTGTTGTTGCTGTGAGGCTTCTAGCTCGGCACCAGGCCTCGTATCTTCACAGTATTTGATTTCTATCAAGTGAATATGGCGGGCTGAAGTTGTGCTACTCCCCATACTGCGCAGTACCCGGTTTGAGGGTGGAGTGAGTGGTCTGTTTGGGTTAGTTGGGTGAGGAGTGACCAAGATTGCATCAGGGTGGCTGGAGTTGCGGCTGGATTGCATAGAAACCGTGGGTTTGAAGAGGTTGGGAGGTACAGCACGATTAGAGACTTGCTCAGGGACTTGCAGGTCATGCTGGGCCAAACAGCTTTTGTTGCCCGCATCCAGCTGCACAAGATTGGCCCCGTAAGAGCCTTCACTGACCAGTTTCAAAATCATCCTGCAAGCAATATTGTGACGCTCAGTTACCATGTTACGCATGACAGGACATTGGCAGCCAGATAGGATGTGGAGAGCGCTATCCATGTGATGGCAATCAGGTAGGGGGCATGTCAGACTAGTGGATCTTTTATATCAGACCGCGTGTTTCTGATTGTAGAGGGTGCCTTTGCGGTATTGGAAGACAGTGTGTTTCATTCTAGTTGAGAGACCAGGCATGTTCCAAAAGGCATTGCTAATTTTCTTGCTTACGTGAGGTAGCAGGCTCTGGTAGTAAGTGTAGTAGCCTGTCTTCCTGTCAGCATAGCCCAGCTTGTGTTTAGCATGCATATGGGATTTCAAAGTATTTTCAAGGTCTGAGAGGTATCTCAGACGAGGAGAGGAAGGGTGGGATTGAGGTGGCCTAGGATCTGCTTCTTCGGTAGCCAGCCAGATTGTATTGTGGAAGGGATTTCCTCCTGGGCCAGCTCTAGGGAGACCAGTATCAGTTAGATTGCCATCTTTGAGGGAGGCCTGGTATTTAGCAATCTGATCTGCGCATTCATTCCCAGCTATTCCAGCATGAGACTTGACCTTGTAGAAAAAGATGTGATCTTGAGAGGCTCGGGCAAGGTTTGAAATCATTTTCAAAACATCTCCTTGTACATGATGCCTATGCTTTTCTGGATACAGGATTTGCTTTCTGAGTTGATGAAGTGAGCTAAGGCTATCTGTGGCAATATGTGTGTAATCATGAGTGAGCGCAGCAGCAATGGCAGCGAGCTCAGCTCTTCCTATGGTATTGGTAATACCAGCGCCATTAGGTTCAACTAGTTTTTGTGAATCGCTTATAGGATGGTACACACCTGCCCCTATAACTGTCTTGCCGTTCTGGACCTGGCAACTGCCGTCTGTGTAGGCCCGAGATCTCCAATCTGCAACTTTAAGCTGGAGGTTGGGATGGGACTGACAAGGAGCATTAACAGTAATGTCTGAGGCGGGTCTTTTGGGGCCCTTGGAAATCTGTTTCATGTCTAGGGGGAGTTTTTCACATGTCCTTATCCCGGGCATCACTTTATGTCTTGTATTCTGAATGGGGTAGTTACTAACATTTTTAATACATTTTTCCATATTGATGGCTTTGGCTAGATTCCAAAGCCAGGTATGGTTCTGGTTATTCAAGTGGACTCTTGCAGCCGTATTCCAGACTGCAATAACTTGTAAATCCCAGGTATGCTTGGGTAGGGCAGTTTCCTGGCTGACCCAGGATTGGGGTTTGTCATAGGTGAGTTTGCATTTTGGAATGGTCCCGCGGTTGTAGCAAAGGTGTGGGTAGGCATTGAGGAGTTGTGAGTAGGGGTTGATTATCATATGCCTGCCACTTGCTGGCAGAAGCATGAAGGTAGCTGTAGCCTCTGTGTTAAGGATGGCAGAGTAGATAGCATGTCGTAGTGTAAGTTTCATGGACTTCTCATCATTGATGGGGTGGCAGATAGACATCCCGGAAAATCTGGAGGAGAGAGAATTGTAGTGGGCACCAAATAAAATGTCACGGGGATCAGAACTCCAGTAGTGATGGTAGTGAGCGTTATAGTCCAGGGGAGAAGCCATTTTCTCTTGGGTGACATGTGCCCATTTTTGGAAAGCAGAGTGAATGTGAGGTGGGAGGGTCCGTGAGAAGGAATCTTTAATCTTTTTGCTTTGATATTTGTCCTCCAATTTGGTCTTGCGGGCTAGGAGCCCCAGAATCTCAGATGCAAAGCTTGCTGGTGGGGGGCAGATGTTATCATGCAGACCTTCTGCTTTGGACCTGTGGAAAGCTTTGAAAAGGACGTCAAAGCGTTGAGGGGTTATCATCCCAATGCATCTGCCATCTGTATTGTAGATGCAGGCCACTCTTGATTTGTAAATATCAGGGAGGGTGAGGGTAGTTGGGATAGATGGTGCGGGGCTTTCAGGCGTTTCTGTTGGGGGATGATTTGGAGAAGGTTCAGGATTGTGTTTGACAAGGTCTATTTCTTGGACCCAGAACTCACAAGTGCCAGTGGGTTTGATGTCCGTTTGCGGATTGGTAGGGTGTATGTCAAAGATGATTTTGTTTCGAAGTTCTATGTCTAGTTTCTGGCTCCAGGTGCTATTTGTATCAGATTTGTTGAACCCTTGCCTCTCTAGGTTGGAGAGGGCGGAGTCTGCTGTGGGTAGGAGAAGGTTGGGTTTGCTTAGCTGAGATTCAAACTCCTGTATGCGCTGGTCAAAGATGGGCCAGCTGTTTTTTAATTTTTCTGGCTCCCATGATGGTAACCAACAAACCTTAAGCAGTTCTTCTTCAGACTTATGTGCTTTATTAATTTTGTCTTCGTTGCTGAGGCTAGCACAGGCGGGACAGGCCCAGGCTTCAGCTGCGCTGACCTCTTGCCTTTGGTCATCGTTATAGCATCCAAGTTCTCTCATGCATTTCCAGTGGTAGGTACGTTCGCACACATCACAGACATACATGTCAGGGAAGGGGGGCTCTGTGTTGATAGGCTCCAGGCCTCCGTGGTAGTTGCATATCTGGCAACATGCGCACTCAATGTCTGTGCGAGCAGCTGTGCAGATGCTTGCTGGTTGGAAGCTAGCTTTCTTGAAGAGAGGCAGGGCCCACTTCTCTATTATCGTGGGCGCGTAGTGTGTTTGGTGTTGCTTCTGCTGGGATGAGGGGTCATTACTCATGTCCTTTCTCTTGGCTGAATAAATTCTCCATGCGTCTATATGTGTGATGTGAATGTCATTATAATATACAGCATTAATGGCGTGGTTGGCTGTGGCTTCTTGAGCCAGCTTTTTCACCAAATTTTCTTTGTACCTCCAGACATCGTTTCTTTGCCAATTTGGAGCTAGAGGATAGATGGTAAGGGTCTGAATTTCTGCTTCTACATGAAGCAGAGCTTTCCTCTTTCTGTTATGACTCTGGATACTGTTCTGTGTATTTGAGCTGCTTGGGGTGTTGGGGTGGGTATGGGGAATGGAAGGCACGTCATTTTGTTGATCAATCACACTAGATCCCTGAGTGTTCTGGCTCAAGTGTTCCTGTGAATGTCTGGATTCTTGTTTGTTAGCTGAGCGTGTGCGTTTGCTGGGAGGCCCATCTTCATTGTGTGGACCAGGCTGACTAGCCTGAATGGTGGGAGCGCTATCAGGAGGTGAGGTTCCAGCATTAGTGGTCTCTAAATTGACATTTTGCGTGAGAGGCAGGACATTGGATGGAATGGTGGTGTGAGCTGGGTGAGTGGGGGAGTGATTGGCGGGTCTGCACTGGGAGCGTATTCTTTTACTGGGTGGCCCTTCCATGGGGGTAGTCATAATAGCAGGTATCACCTCCTGTGTAAGGGCGCAGATTTGCTGTGTGGCTGGCATATTTATGGGTTGATTAGTGTTTTGTGACACAGGATGGGTTGGGTGTGCTCTGTTTGTGCTAGAAGGACTTATTGTAGGAGCTAGACAAGAATTGGGTGTCCTTAAGAGGCGATGCCCAGTAATCTCATGCCTGTAGTGCGTAGTGGAGGGTGGTTGTGGTGTAGGTACCACTTGTGTTGGTCGGTTGTCGTTCCTTTGAGGGTGAGTATGGGTGCTGATGGAGGGGTTTAACTCTTCATTGAGTTGGGTATCAATGAGGCCACTTATGTGGGTGTTGTTGATGCAGCAGTGGACCGCATGGACTCTGGCTTCAGTGTTCTTGCAGGTGAGAATTTTTTGGACAATAGCAGTGTTAAGCTCTTCGGTGGCTGGAAGGTTGATGAGGGCTGCCAGTCTATTAAGTGCCATTTTGCATTTGGCGTTCACCCCAGAGTATTTTGCCTGGAGTTGAGCCACTGTGATAACCATGGTTTTGCAGGGGGATGTGAGGTCATGCATCCCATTAATACCAAGGCCCATGAGTGGTTGTATAATGCATGTGATGAGGTTTGAGAGGTTGCGGGGGGGGGGGGTATGCAGTGACAGAGCTTTAGTAATGATTTTCAGGTCATCATGGAACATGCTTTCCCCTTCCTTTCTTAGGTGGAGTTCACTGAGGTGGATGCTGATTAACTGGCGTGCTCGCATACAGTGATTCAGTTGTCTTTTTATGCGAAGGTTGGTCTTTACGCCATTGTTAAGAATGTCCACGGACAGGTTCTTGAGGTGTGCTATTTGATTGTGGAGGAGATTAAGGCTAACTGCGCGATGTCTGGCTGAGGGGTCCTCTAGGCTGGATGTGAGTGCGGAGGCCATGCGCCTGTGGTATTCAATGCAGATCGAGGGGCGGCCTAGTCCAAAGTTGTTCACATCCTCTCGTATCATTGCTGCTGCTGTGCTGATTGAGAGGTTGTATTTATGTTTAATGGTTCTGTCAATCATTTTGTCCCAGATGATAAGGTCTGCTGGGGTGCATGGAGTGACTGCAAAGGCATAGGCAAGACTAGGACTGATAGCTATGCGAATCATGTCTTTGGCTTGACGGGGGGAGGTCTGGGAGAAGTCGAGGTGTTCAAGTTTTTTTTAAGGTTACGAGTCATACGGTGGATCTGGTGCTTCCAGTTCAAATCCATGGTAAGTTGAACTCCGAGGTAAAGGAAGGGCTCATCAGATGGTAGGAATTGAACTTCCTGTCCTTGGATGTCTATCTTGCCTTGGAGGTGATGCCTGAGAGCTTGGGAGGGTGTTACCCCATTATTATCTTTTGGGGGGTGACTGTGAAGGATACCGGTGGCCTTTGTTTTGCTGCCAGATATGATTAGTGCTGCCCAGTTTGAATACAGGGTAAGTTTACGGGCTTGGACTTTAAGGTCTTGGATTGTATTTGTAGGGCACAGGAGGTCATCAGCAAATGCCGCGCTGCTTAAAATATTAGCAAGGTGGGTGTCCGTAGCGTTCTGGTTTGGGATGCAGCTGTGTTGGTATCCACGGCCCCCTACGTGGAGCCATCGAAGGAGTGGTTCCATGTAGAGCAAGAAGAGAAAGGGAGATAGCGTATCACCTTGGATGGTCCCCCTCTCAACAGGTATTTGTTTGGTGCTTCCTCCTGAGGGTAGCCTGACTTGAGTGGTAGCATTTTCATAAAGGTTTTTGACCGTGTCAATGGCATCAGTAGGGAAGCCCAAGTCATACATGATCCAAAGCATCCGGTCATGATCAATGGTATTAAAAGCGGAAGTGAAGTCTACGATAAAGGCATAAACATCTTTACTAAAAGCTTTAGCATCCTCAAGCCCCATGATGACATTCTGGAGCTGGTGGATTGTGTCCTTTTGGTTATGGAACCCGGCTTGAGTGGAGCTCAGTAGGGAGTGTGCTTCTGCGTACTCGTAGAGTGTATTAGTGACCATGCGAGTCCACAGTTTGTAGAGTGTATTGGCAAGCCCAATGGGTCTGTAGGATGAGATTTCTGTCTCTTCCCCTTTATTTTTGTCAATCAGGATAGTATCGCTAGTTTTCCATGACACTGGGGTAAGGCGGGTGGCCCACATGATTATGAAAAGTTTGTGGATACATTCTTGGATGTCATGCGGGAGCATTCTCAGAATCTCGTTCACTATGCCATCAGGGCCTGGTGATTTGTTATTGCTGAGTGATTTGATGCATTCATTGAATGTGCTTTTATCAAGGATCTTGTAATGAAGCCAGTCTCTCTGCTGTTTTCCTTCTTGTTCCTCTTCTGTAATTTGAGATTGGAGTGTGAAGGGGTCCGGTACAGGTTCTGTCTTTCCAGCCTGTTCCCAGGGGTAGTTGCGAGGTGCTTTCTCTGGTAGGTATTTTCCATTTTTGATGTTCACAGCACTCATGGCTTCTGTGTAGTATTTTTCAATAATCTGGGCCTGCTTTCCTGGTTTAGTCTCAATAGTGTTAGTTCCAGGGTCACGAAGGGCTTGTAAGCCTGTTCTCGACTGTGCATTCTTATCTCTGAAGATTTCTTTGTGTGCTTGTTTGGGATTTTTGTTGATCATTTTGTTCAGTTGTTTACGGGCAATGGTGTTGCTTTCCTTATTCCTTGCTTCATCTATGTATTTCATGGCTCCTTTTGTGCTACTAGCAATACTCTCAATTTGCTGGAGGAGGGGGAGGTCAAAGTCTATGTACTCTAGCCCCATGATGGCATTGCATAAGGCTTGGTTCTCCTTGTTTTGTTCCATAATGGTTTTGGCGCTGTCGGCCTCGGGCTGGGTACTAATTGGAGGCTTCAGTTGGGACTGTATAAACTTAGCAATTCCGAGCTTTTTGCGTAGGGCACGCTGCTTATTGCTGATGGGCCTTGGATTGTAATGATTGTGGTCAGAGGAGATTAATTTTGTGCTACACGTATTGAGTGCTACTTGAGAGCATGTGTGTATTAAGTTGGCAACACCTTTGGCTAGGTCTTCAACTACCTCGGCAGCAGGTTTGTTGCCGAGTATGCCCAGTCTTGCAGTCTTCTTGGCTGATGCTCCATATAAATTTTGTAGGAAAGTTGTGGCTTCTTCATGGGCAGGGTTTAAGAGATGTAGGATTTCTTCTAGCTCCTGGATTACTCCATGAGTAGGGTCTTGCAGGGATTGTATGAAAGCAGCCCGATCTGAGTCACTTACAGGGCGATAAAGGGCCTTTTGTGGGCACTCCTTGGGGGCTGCAGGGGTTGAGAGAACAGGAATTTGGATTTTAAGAATGTTGGTAGGTATGCTTACCACGAGGGGGACGTGGTCGCTGAGGGATCCTAGCTCTGGGGTATGGCAGGGATTGCATAAGTTGGCAAGTTTAGAAGGGAGGACAATATCATCTATCCGGCTGAATGTGTATTCAGTGCAGTTGTTGTCAATCTTGCGAGTTGCTTGGCAATAAGTCCATGGTCTGGTGGCTTCCTCTCTGCATGGAGAGAGGTTGTTAGAAATAAGAAATTTGCGGTAAGCTCTGTCAGCTGGATAGGTGTTGCTGGTACTGGTGGTCGTACTGGTACGGTCATCGTTTCGGTATGTAGCATTCATATCCCCAATCATTAGGGGAGTATAGTTGTTGTGTTGTTGTATTAAAGTCTGGATCTGCTCTTGCACTTCAAGCCTGCTAGCCATGTTATCCTCAGAGCTCCCAGAGGGCCAGTAGGTGCCTAGTAGTAAAAGATTTGCATTGGCTCCCTGTAGAGTGACAGATGCAATTCTTCCCTTGGAGTTTAAATGGGCCGCAGAGCAACGGGTCGCTAGAGCAAGGGTATCTCGGATACAGATGGTAGTGCCTCCTGTTCTGTCAAAAGCTGACCACCATTTGTAGTTTTTAAGGCAGAGATCCATCTACGGGCGAGGTTTGCTGGTATTGGTTAATTTTGTTTCTGTGAGTACCACAATATCTGGGTTTTGGGTGGCTATTGTATGTCGTACGCACCAATGGTTTTGCTTGAGTCCTCTGACATTCATAGTCATGATTTTCAGTTTGCCCATGAGTTTTTCCTTTGAGGGGTTGAGTTGAGTATCACTGTGACAATGTTGGCTCATTTGAGGGATGGGCTGAGTAGGTGCTACGTGATGACAGTGTTCTTGAGGCGTGGTACTTTATTTTTCAAGGGACTGTGTACTGCAATTAAGCAGTGAGGGCGACGCTGAGGGTAGTGCAGATGTGGGTTCTGGGGTAGTATCTATATGTATGATGCCGTTGTTCTGCACATTCTGCACATGAGTATTTGGGTTATAGGGGAAGGAGCGGTCAGCTAAATGGAGGTCACTCTCCGGGTGGAGACCATCCCAGACGCAACCTTGCTGTATGGACATGATGCTACCATGCAATCTGTTCCAATCGCTTCTGGTGAGGAGCTCTTTTGGATGGTCGTTGTTGGAGTCTAGAAGGTGCCAGGTATCGTGGTTTTGCGAGGAGTTTTTGCTGCGTTTTACGGTAACAGCGTGCCCCTGGAGGGTCCCTAGGTTAGTGGTTGTCAGAATGACTGCGTCTTTGTATGCAGCAGTAAGGAGAATGTCCTCTATTAGTTCTTTGGTAATCTCACCAGCAGCCAGGTCAGTATGATTATTGTACTGAAGTATATATTTTTTGTCCTCGTTCCAAGGGATCTTGCTTAGGTAGTGGCTGAGGATCACTATGTTGAAATTGCCCATGCCTGGAGAGTAGAAGCGGTTCAGGGAAATGTGTCCTTGGAGGTTCCGGTTGCGGAGGGTTTTGTTCATCCTTTCAATGTGGGAGAGGATCTCATGTCCAGAGATGACATGTTCTCCTATTGCCATGTTGAAAGAGTGAACTAAGCGAAAAACCTTTTCTTGTTTTTCCATGTATGGAGGGTTAGGGTGGATTATGGTTTTTCTAGTACTATCATCAGCAATGCTGAGCTTGAAGGCTGTGAAAGGCTGAAGTATACTGGATGGGTGAATATCTACTGGCCTGCTATTGAGTGAGTCCAGAAGTTTCCAAGTGCCTCTAAATTTTTTGATGGCAAAATCATGGTGATGGTTGCGGCAAAGGAAGGCGTCGCAACTATGTTGGTTGGCTAGTGTATTGAGCAAATTACAAGTGTTGCTGGTGTTTCTTGTAAACGCATGTAATCTGGTTTGGTAGAGGTTGTTGTGCGCAAGCTATTGTATAATGACACTGTCAGAGAAGCCAGTGTTCCTATCATAGGCATGAAGCCAGCCCTCATAGCTGGTGTCCATGTTGTACTGATCTTGAATAAAGTTTACCAAAGTTTCAGGAGTGACAATGCAGCCTCCAAATGCATTATTGATTGCATGTGCTTGGCAGTGGTTGCTTCCGCGCACTTGCTGCTCAAAATATAAATCGTTGTGTAAATGGGGCATGCCAATTTTACGCATGTTGCATTCAGGCATATTTATGCGGGCATTCAAAAAAACGGAAGCAGTACGGTGAAGTTGGGCATGCCTTGTAAGTGGCACGGTATTTCGTTAGAACGCATAGAGCCCCCCCTGGTAGCTAGGATCATTTTTATACTGCATGTACGTAAATCCTTTCAGGCTTTCTGGAGTGACAATGAGCGCTCCAAACACGTTATTCATAGCATGGGCCTGGCAGTGGTTGCTGCGCCCATGCTGTTCAAAATATACATCATTATGGCTGATGGGCATGCCCAGGTTTACCATATCCTTGTTGTTCACATCAGTATTAGTGTTAGGGTGGATATTCAAGGTCTCCTTGGTCTTTAAATCGTCACTTTGCTGCATTTTGTCACTGCAGCTACCGAAAAAATTGCTGAAGTGCTGAAATTTGAGAAAATTTTGCCAGAGGTTCCCCCTCCCGTGCCAATGCCAAACGCTGCTTAATATCCTGAATGAGATGGAGCATTGCATGGCCATTTCTGAAACCAATGCTTTTAAAACGTTAAAACAGTACACTGTTCATCAAGTGTTCTGAGCATTTCCTGATCTAACAAACTTTGAACCCTTGGAGCATAATCTACCTCGTGCTGTTCATCAATATCAAACCGCAACAAAGTTGCGTTTTTCTAATTCCAAGTTTATGAGAGCTTTTCTTTGCCACGTCAGCCTGGTTGCAGGCCTCAGTGTTTCCGTCCAGCTGCCCTTGTAGGCGGACATAGTGATGAAGCCTTACCTAACCTTGCATGCCTGCCATTCACCATGTCCAGTCTTGAAATGGTTTCCTTCATGAATTAATACATCAACAAGATTTATCCTGTTTAGTTCTGCACCCCCTGATATCATGTGCATTTATGAACAGGCTAGCACTCAAACGTCTTGACTGAGGCCGTTACCCCTTGTAACCCCTTGTTCCTTTTTTCCTTCATGAATTATTGCCTTTTATGAGCAGGCTAGCAGTCGCACTTCTTGACTGAAGGCCTTATCCTTGTAAACCTTGTAACCCCTTGTTCTGCACCCCCAAGCAGTACACCACGTCTTAGAGAATGCATGAACCAGGCTGATGTCCTAGGATTAGCCAAGTTTGTGCCAGCGTGCCTAACATGCTGTAAATGACTTGTACGTTTTGTTCTTGTTCTCCAGCTCGGACTGGTTCGGTTACAGGCACCGTTTTTGCTTCAGCTAAGGTGCTTGTAGGCAGGTACAGCTATGTAACCCTTTCCTTCCTTTTCCTTTCAGTGCTTGCTATTTGGAGACGGTGTTGTACATGTTCAACATGTTGGACAAGTTGCTTTCTTGGTGACGCTCTCAGAGTTGAACTGCTGTTCATACATGGTGCATCAATGTTTCCTGGGCATTGAAGTTTCCATTCCACAACAGAGACATGCCCGACCTCTTCAATGTGCTGCTTTGATAAGCACCACTCTTAATTGGTCTGTACTGCATGAGTGTGGGCATGAACCTTTACAGTTTTATTGGTTTCGCGCAGCAGTTAGGTTTTACAATGTTTTACTGCGCAGCAACAGCACTACACTTAGTAAGGTACTGCAAGCAGATGTTGAAATGAGCAGTCTTTCCCATAAATGCTGGACCTCATAATTTTTGGCTGCCTGCACAGGCTTGGACAGGTGCAACGTGTTTACTCATTGTGTTCGGTCAGGGCAGCCTACAGTCATGAGGGAGTTTGTTGTTGATCTGAGAAAAAGGCTGCGAGGTGTGTGGAATGCTGATGCCTTGGCAGAACATGGTGAACACACAAACAAATTAGCCAAGAATCATCACTGGATGGCACTTCCTTTGAGGCCCTTGTCTGTTCATGGCGCGCCCTTTTCTGTCCCCAGGTATTTGCATCTCGATTTGGGCAAGCGCGCACTGAGAAACATAGCACGTTTTCACTTACATGCTCATACTTTAAGAGTTGAGACATCACTTTGGCAGGAGCACACATCTGCTTGTGATAGGTGTGACCAAGGAGGACTCCAAGATGAAAAGCATGCCGTGTTCCTTTGTTCTTGCGCTTCTGTGTGTTCTCTTCGAAGGACTTATGCACAGTTATTTTCTGACTTCCCTTCTTCTCATAGTATTTTCTGGATGATTCCCGACACGCAATTTGGATTCTGCCCAACAAGAAACACCAATCAACCCCTCTTTGTTTTGCGACATGCCCTTTCGACAGCCAAGTTAACAAAGAAAAAACTGTTTCACAGTATTTTTGGACCTCCAAGCTGCCTATGACAATGTCCAGAGGAAGTGAATGTGGGAACACTTGCAGAGAATGAAGACGCTTGGATACTTATTACAAGCCATCATGGCCATGTACCAAGGGGGGGTATACGTTCTTGTTGACGGAGACAAAAAGTCAGGTGAAGTGGCCCCAAACAAGGGATTGAAACAAGGTTGCCCACTGAGCCCTCTTTTATACACCCTCTATACCAATGACATGGACTGTTTTTTGGATTCTGGACGAGGGGCTGTTACAGCCACAGAAACAACCAAGGTGTCCCATTGTGATTTTGCAGATGACACGATGGTTCTTGCAAACTCTGCAGAAAACCTGCAATTCCAGCTTAATAGGTTCCATGAGTATGCACGCCACAAAGAGCTGACACTCAAAACAAACATGACGAAGGTCATGGTTTTTTCAGGTTCTACGCACCTGCCTACTTTTGAGTACAATGGCACAGCCCTTGAGGTTGTTACAGAATTTAAATACCTTGGAGTTCTACTGAGACGTGATGGCAAAATGAATGCTGCTACAAGCCAAATGGCACGTAACTTTATGGGAGGCATTGCCAGAGTACAAAAGGCTGACGCTGAACTTGGTATCTTGAAAAGGAAACATGCCATGCCATGCTTTGGCTCTTTCAAGTCTTTGCACTCACAGCAGGTTTATATGGATGCCAAATATGGGCTACAAACAAACTTTCTTTTGAGTCATCAGCGAAAACTGAAGCACATGTCTATCATACAGGCTTCCTCAAGTCTCTTTTGGGTGTTAAGAGAGCAACAGAAACGCACTGCTTACTTTGAGAGACGGGACAGATGCCCCTTTATTTTTACTGGTTCAGGTGTATCAGAGATTCTGAAACTCTCTTCTCAGTACAACAATGCCCTTTTGAGCCAAGTTGCACAAGCAGACCTATGACTTGCTGATAAAAAGGGCAGTTGGACTCACCAGGTTCTGACAGCCTTGAATGATGTGCCTCATGCTCAACAGTTTGCTGCTGATATACGTACCAGAGCCAAGGTTAACATGAACGACTCGGAGGGTGTTCTTCGTGAGCATATTACCCTACTGATCCAAAATGTTACGTGATATTTGAATTTCGGTATCCATGATTGGAGGAGTCTGGACAGTCTGACTCCACAAGAGGCCCATGCTTCCAGTAGAATCATGAGGACGTGCCACACACACTTTGGAATTCCATTGGGCTCTATACCAGGGTGGTGGGAAGAAAGGAAGAGAAACAAAAAGGCATTGCTACCTCTCTACCTACGTCAAGATATTCCTCATAAATTATTACGCAATATTTCATGCTTACGCCTTTCCGGTCACAACCTTCGGGTGGAAACTCAACGGCATCATGGAAATAGGTGCCCATACGAGCTTATAATTTGCAACAAATGCGATTGGCACACTGTTCAAGACGAAGAGCACGTCATCCTGGATTGCCATCTCAGGATTTAACAGAACTGCGCACTCAGTTCCGGCACCTATTTAGCTCTGCACCCCCAAGCAGTGCATCACGCCTTGGAGACTTCATGAACCAGGCTGATGTCCTAGGATTAGCCAAGTTCGTGTCTGCTTGCCTGAAATGCTGTGACTGAGCTTCTAGCTCATTTTGCTTTTTAGATTGGACTGGTTTGGTTGCAGGCACGTTTTGCTTCAGCTAAGCTGCCCCCGCAGGCAGGTACAGCTATGTAACCCTTCCCTTCCCTTCTGGATGATTCAGGAACTTTTTACTATTCTCAAGCTAGCTCTGAGGATGTTTTTCATTTCTTGCAGAAGCAAACTAATGAGACTTATCGTTTTATTTCCGATCTCATAGATATTTTTTTGTGCAGTTGAAACAGTTGAGCAGGCCGAGCAGCTTAACTACCTGGCTGAAGGTCAAACCCAATTGTAACTTGTAACTTTGATAAGAAATCCGAGTGTGCCAGACCATCCAGCGCAGACAAGAGTTATGATGTCCAACAAGAATCAATTCTGGAGCTAAGGCTGATGTCTGTATGGAGAATCTTGAGGAGTTGACTGTTGCACTGGTGCTATTATAAACCGCAACAAAGATGAATTGTTCTATCTTTTTTCCAGTCCAAATTTTGTGAGTTGAGCATTTTTAGGCCAAGTTTGGTTACAGGCCTCTGTGTTTCCGCTCACCTGCCCTTGTAGGCGGATGTAGCAACGTCACATCGGGTTGGCGTCAGGTCTCGCCATCTAGCATATTGGAGACAATTTTCTGGTTATGACCCACGAGACACAAACAGCAAAAAATTTACTTACCATCACTGGTGTGCTCTCCCAACCAAGCCTGCACACGTTACATGTTCTCCTTATATTCCGCCCAAATATCTCTACTTAGATTTACCTAAACGCATCGTCCGCAGTGTGGCTCGATTTCGCCTTCGTGTCCATACCTTGAAAGTTGAGCAGGCCACATGGGATGATGCTATTTCCCCTGCCTGTGATCTATGTGATGCCAAAGATGTTGTGCAGGATGAACAACACGTTCATTTCAAATGCACTCATCCCCATGCTTGTTCTCTTCGGCTTAAATATGCTCCCTTATTTTCTGGTCCTCTCCTCTCTTCATCTCACTCTTCCAATAGGGTAACTCCCTACGTGCCTGGCATTCACCATGTACAGTCTTATCATCTCTTCTTTCTTAAATCAAATCAATAACAAGCTTTTTCCTTTCTACATGAATTATTGCTTGTTTATGAGCAGGCTAGCAGTCAACCGTTTTGACTGGAGGCCTTCTTTTTTCCTGTAACCTGTAACCTGTAGCAACGTCACATAATGTGGCCTTACCTCAGAAGGGTAGATTTCGTGTAACTTTTGGACGGCACGTGTCAATCCTTATAAGAACTATATATTCGGAAACCTGAGGTCGAGAGCTTTCGATCGGTACATATTTGGGTCCAATCGGAGGAGGTCGAGGGGGGGTGGGGGGGTTGACTTTTTGTGACCCCCCCTCCAGATGTTTTCTGGGCCAGTTCTACAGGATTGTAAACATATCATCGGGTTCCTGAGCTCAAGCCCTGTCGATTGGCACCCTTTTGGTGCAAATTGGGTAAAAGGGAGGCCCTCCCCGGGGGTTGCATCCATGGCTGGGAGTGCCATGCGCGGACGGGTGTTGGCTGCAGGGGCTGTGCAAATGCAAAGGTGCAGCGAACCAATCCAAACTTACAGGATCCTAACAGCATGCAATGTGTTATTGCTTGGAGAAGTTAGTAGAGCAGTTTGTGGACTTGCAAGCCAGTTGTGGGTGCCTGGAAGGGCAGGTTTGCATGGGCGACCGCTGCTCAGTTTTTGCCCCATAATTATGCTGCAACTCAACTTTTCATTGTGCTGAGTATGCAGATGGATGGTGAATCAAAAAAGGAGCAGATTGGTACCCTTGTTGTCCGGGTCGGGGCACTGGAAGGGGGGGGGGTCAGGTGGGTCCAGACCAAAAAGTACACGCGCCTTCCTTGAAAAAAAATTTCCTCCCTCCTGCTTACCTCCAAGAATTCTGCTGAGGCCTCCACTGAGGCCTGAGGTCTTGCAGGCCTCAAAAATCTGCTTGCTTGCCTCTCAACAATTCTACTTCCTTACCTAACTCATGCAGGACAAAACCTACTTACATCCCTCTCAAGATTTCAAGTCATTCAACTCATATGAGCCCTTTTAAATGACGGTAGATAAAATAAGCCACAAACAAGGAATGACACAATACCCAGACCATGAGCCAAGCTAGTACAAGTACAAAGCTGTCCTAATATACACCCTTCTCGGGGTCAACACTAATGCTACCAATCACCATGAATGAAACTTTCTAGTCAAGACATGTAACGAGTTTAAGCTGGAGAAAGGCTGTGCTGCTGCACAAAAGCGCATGTCAGCAGCTAGCAGTCTAGGATGAAAACCCCAAGCGGCATCCAACAATATCTTCCAATCCCCCCCCCCTTTAAATGCAGCTGTCCCGCAGTTGTGTTGACCTCACGACAGCAGCTCAGCCTCCAGCTCAGCAAACTGCAAACAATCAAAGGTTCAAATGCAAAGGAGTGACGTACAGCACGGATAAGGGAATGTGGGAGCGAGCAGAGCAAAGGGGAAAGCGCGCAGATGACTCATGGTGCAAATTCTATGCAAACAAAATATACAGAGGCAGAGGGGAATCGCAAGCCAGGGAAGCGACCAGGGAGTCTCGGGGACATGACATGGGCAGACTAATACGATAACGATCACAAGGCCTCCTTCAGTGCCTTGCCTTCTTGACCACACAACTCTTTGCTGCAATTCACAAACTAGGAAGGAAATGAATGCCAGGATGCCCAGTTTCTAGGCCTCCTGTCATTTATCCATGTTAGTGAATAAAGAACTGAATGAGGGCCCTGTTCTGAGCAGGAAACCTTGAAGGGCTGACTGCACAACAATTCTTTAAACATATCAGCACGGCACTTGTGCTACCCTGACTGATATCAGTGTGCCTCTGCTTAAAGTGTGCAGAACAATCTGCAACACTCTCACTATGCCAGCCAGCCATCCTGATCCTTGGCCACTCCCTTTTTCTTTCACCCAGAGAGAACTCGAAAGCTTGGTTGCGAGGGTATCAAATGCCGAGGAAGGGCCATGTGTGGGATAGGGACAGGGACACATAGCGTACGAATACGCCATTCAATGCACCATATTTGCAGGGTCTTAGGTGCCATTTTGGGAGGTGGCTCCCAACCACCCCATCTGCATCCCCTGCGACCAGGGAGGGATCATACAAGAATCCACAAACTCAATTTTTTTCACTGTTGGCGAATTTTATTCCGCTAATTTGTAGTTCTTTAAGCCCCCGGGGAAGATTGATCCATTTGACCCACTGACAATCCATGGCAACCCCTTGACACCGG
Organism: Dunaliella primolecta; assembly: GCA_914767535.2. Taxonomy (NCBI): domain Eukaryota; kingdom Viridiplantae; phylum Chlorophyta; class Chlorophyceae; order Chlamydomonadales; family Dunaliellaceae; genus Dunaliella; species Dunaliella primolecta. The sequence continues at coordinate 8,265,584 of OU611754.1, read as the reverse complement.
CCTGGGCAGACCTTTTGCTCTCCCCTCTGCGTAATGTGTCTGGGAGGGAAATAGGGCAAAGAGTTTACAGGTGGTTTGGGGGCAGTTGCTACCCCCTTGCCAGCCCTCTCTTCCACAGGCAAACACACTTTCTAACAGTTCGTTGGACATGCACCTGTTCGAGTAGTTGGCATACTTAATTTGTAACAGTAACAATTGACCCATCCCTGCCCATAACTATGTATGGTACCGACATGACAACCAACTTTTTGAAGGCCTGATGCTGGGAAGCCATATATCAAGGTACTAACCAGAACCAAAAACTCGTACAGATGTCAAAAGTGTGTGTCAGAATTGGATTCAATTTTGATGCTGGTTGAACTGCTGTAGGCCAACCCTTGTAATCCTAGATAATAAAACAAAAACTCCAGCGTGCAGGACTTAAGGGTGGGTAGGCCCTGCTGCTGGTAGCCATAAATGAGGAGGGAGGAGCAAGAGGAGGTGCAGCAGCATTCACAGCAGGAGACCAATTGAGGGTCCAGCTGGGGGAGAAAGGACAGAAGTGAGAGATGCCCGTATCATATAAC
>OU611754.1:8020018-8260018 GCA_914767535.2 Dunaliella primolecta | reverse complement strand
TTGACCTTGTCAAGTACAAGTAAAACAAAACCCTAATCAAACATCACTTGACACTGAATCACACAGCCCCCGCCCTTGTGCTCCACCTCCCCTTCTTCCCCCAGAAATTTACAAATCTGACATGCCATGATGGCATGCATTTACAACATACAAGGTAAATGTGTTGGAATGAGAACCCCTAGCCAATTTCAAATCCTTCGCAAGGCTTTTTATATGGCCAAGCTTGCGGGCTTGTATGAAGCCATAACACCTGCTCCTACTAGTTTTGCATCTGAGCTGCAGGGGCTCCTTGCTCGCAAGACTATGCTAGAAAACAAGCACGCTAGCAAAAAGGTTAAACTCCTTTTTGCGGGCCCTGCCAACCCACATCCACACTGCCCTCCAAGAATGGGCCCTGGTAACTCAAAAAAAAATGGCCTCCCCGCTGGACCACAACCCACAATACCAACACTACTGGAGCACTGACCCCTGAGACACTCTCTTCAGTGCCCATCATAACTCCCTCTCATCCAGATTTTCAGGTTTCTCTGTCTGCCACTCCATTTACACCGAGGAACTCCTTGAAGCTATGACTCAGGCCTTACGCCATGCTATCTACTCAGCCATTCTCAACACAGAGGCCACTGCTACTTTCATGTTCCTCCCTGTATGGGGACAGGTTACAGGAAAAGAAGGCCTCTAGTCAAAACGGTTGACTGCTAGCTTGCTTGTAAAAAAGCAATAAATCATGTAGAAAAGGAAAAAGCTTGTTATTGCTTTGATTCAAGAAAGAAGAGATATGATAAGACTGTACATGGTGAATGCCAGGTACGTAGGGAGCCACGCTATTGGAAGAGTGAGATAAAGAAAGGAGAGGACCAGAAAATAAGGGAGCATATTTAAGCCAAAGAGAACAAGCATGGGGATGAGTGCATTTGAAATGAACGTGTTGTTCATCCTGCACAACATCTTTGGCATCACATAGATCACAGGCAGGGGAAATAGCATCATACCATGTGGCCTGCTCGACTTTCAAGGTATGGACACAAAAGCGAAATCAAGTCACACTGCGGACGATGCGTTTAGGTAAATCTAAGTAGAGATATTTGGGCGGAATATAAGGAGAACATGGAACGTGTGCAGGCTTGGTTGGGAGAGCACACCAGTGATGATTAGTAAATTTTTTGCTGTTTGTGTCTCGTGGGTCGTAACCAGAAAATTGTCTCCAATATGTGAGATGGCGAGACCTGAGATCCACAACAAGCTGACTCAAGTCCAAAGGATCAGCAGAGCGTATGGGGACAACACATGATAACTAGCCCCTATTCCAAACTCACCACTGCCTATCCACATCTCTGTTGTGAACTTGGAACCATCGCTCGTACCAACCTTTGCTACAACAATCTACAATCCTCCCTCCGAGGGGGGGGTTGAGTCAACCAGGAAATACCCCTTTCTCAGCACACCTGGGACCTACGAACCATTGCAGTCTGGAACACAGCTGTAAGGATTTATCTAAACAATCACAACCCAGCTTGGCTGCAGCTGTTCCAGAAGCCAAATGAAACCTACGCAGTGATACACCATTCTACTCTCAATACAATGCATGCCAACATGCCTGGATTTAAATATTTTCAACACCTCCCCTCTGACAAAAAAAAAGAAAAGAAAAGTCTACGCAAGCCAGGTCCAGCTGCGTGCATTAAGGAAAGGTCCCTTAACTAGCACTGCTAGTTGGCAAGCTAGCAAATTTGTCCCCTCTGACAAACAACAAATATAAAAAGAATCCTTCCAATCCACACTTAGGTAATCAGGAAGAACTCTTTGTACCCAACCAATCTAGTCCAACCCTCGTGCTTAAAGTCCCTGACTGGAGGACATGGGCAGACACTGGTGGTAGCTGTCATATCAAGCATGGCAAACAAGAAATTGGAGCAGGCGTTCACTGCCCTCTACTGACAGCAAAAATCATGTTGAGCCTAACGGCGCTGGAATCACCAACACCACATGTCAAGCTGAATTAGCAGCAATTGCTGCTGCCATCACGCACTCTTATTCACACTTTGCTTCAGACAGTTTCACCTCTTTTCATCAAATATGTAAACAATTTATTTACCCTGAGAAGCACAAACAACATAAAGGGGATGTTCTTAAAATCATGTCTTCTCTCATTAGCAATTCACAAACCAATATGTGCTTCTATAAACAAAATCTCATTGCTAGTGACGAACTTGCAGATGCTATTGCTAAATATCAAGCTAACCAACCCAATAATAGCGTGGCTGATACGGGGATCCTTGGCGCAGGCCCTGGCAGGGATCCATTCTCTCACTTAATTTGGTTAGCCAAGGAGGGAAAAAGAGAACAAACTGCTGGCACATCCACAGCTTCTGCACCCAATCCTAAATCACCTACCTCCCCAATCTTCAAAATGCTCTCGAGTCTCACATGCATACAAAACACAGACTTGAATATGCCAACCCCCAAACAGGCTACAAGGGTTACAAGGGAAAAAGGCATCAGTCAAGACGTTTGACTGCTAGCCTGTGCATAATGGTAAAGTTATGAAAAATTGAAGTTTGTTGTTTGAAAGACTGTATTATGAAAATGTAAAGGAGTGTATTTTGTAGCCCATGCATGTAAGTGTATAAAAAAAAACTTGCCAAGAACAAGGGGAAAATTTTCCACTGCTGTTTGTATGGCAAAGCAACAACAACAAACAGGCTACTACTCATACTATCAGAGTCTGTTACCACATGTAAATAAGAAAATCAGTAATGCCTTTAGGAACGTGTCCTGTAATCCACACCCATAAAGCACACCATCCTGCAATATCGCACTGGCACCCTCTATAACCAAAAACATGCGGTTCGCTTCAAAAGGTCCACTGGCCCATTGTGCTCTCTCCCAGGCTGTCATCAATTAAACAGTTTACCCCACATGCTTTCAGGCTGCCAAAATTATATCATCTCCACAGGAGGGTAGATTTTGTGTAACTTGTGGACAGTACGTGTCAATCCTTTTAAGAACTATATATTCGGAATCCTGAGGTCAAGAGCTTTCGATCGGTATATATATGGGTCCAATCGCAGGAGGCGGGGGGGGTGGGGGGGGTCGGGGGGGGAGACTTTTTGGGACCCCCCTCCAGAATTTTTCTGGGCCAGTTCTACAGGATTGTAAACATATCATCGGGTTCCTGAGCTCAAGCCCTGTCGATTGGTACCCTTTTGGTGCAAATTGGGTAAAAGGGAGGGGTTGCATGCATGGCTGGGAGTCAGTGCCATGCGCAGAAGGGTGTGGGCAGCAGAGGCTGTGCAAATGCAAAGGTGCAGCGAAGCAATCCAAACTTACAGGATAGTAACAGCATACAATGTGTTATTGCTTGGAGAAGTTAGTAGAGCAGTTTGTGGACTTGCAAGCCAGTTGTGGGTGCCTGGAACTTGAAGGGCAGTTTTGCATGGGCGTCCGCTGCTCAGTTTTTGCCCCATAATTATGCTGCAACTCAACTTTTCATTGTGCTGAGTATGCAGATGGATGGGGAATCAAAAAGGGAGCAGATTGGTATCCTTGTTGTCCGGGTAGGGGCACTGGAAGGGGGGGGGTTGGGGGGGGGGGTCAGGTGGGTCCAGACCAAAATGTACACGCGCCTTCCTTGAAAAAACATTTTCCTCCCTCCTGATCTCCAGCATGAAAATTGAACGCTACAATGTCGCTGGAAGAATAATGATCAAACCTCTTAGCAAATGCCCTTGGGAGCAGGCTTGGTTAACATGGACGTAGGGTGTGGTGATAGGTTGGCGCAGCACAACCTTAAAATCCCTGCACATGCATTGAACATGATTATACCCCCTTACCTCTTTCCAATATTTTTTTCTAAGAGATCTAGACTCACCTCCAGCCGTCCTGATGCTATATTGATTACTCCCTATAAAGCCAAACCCACTTCTTCTCCTTCTACCTCCCGCTCACACCATGATGCGTTGCGTAGCAGACACAACCCCACACTGAGGGCCACAACAGCGAACCGCGTGAGGCAATCTCACCAACTGAATGCAAACCAGCGGCATGTGCACTTGATTGAAATCAAGTATTGTGAAGACACAATGTAACGGTGTGGTGGCCTGGACAGCAGTTGGAGGCGGCACAGCGGCAGCATGCAGACCTCTGCAAACTCATTAATGCAAAAGTTGTGACTCTCCACACCATCATTTGGGGTGTTGGTGGGACCTGTTACACTGAGCACACGTTTAACCAGTTTAAACAACTGGGACTTGACCACCAACGTGCCAATTAACTTGCTCGCAAACTTCATGCCCATTCTGTCATGTACGCCAACAAGCTTGTTACCACTAGGCGTGCTATTGAAAATAAGAATACTTCTCGCAGCCAGGTTATCGAGCCAGGGGCTTCCAATAACCCTCCAGATCCCCATTAGGGTCTTCTTCTTGTAGCTTCATGGTGGATGGCACTCACGGCTCTTCTGAGCCAACGTGTCTCCTTTTCCTTAATTGATGTAGGGAGAGTTTCCTCTGCCTACGTAGTTTCTCTTTTCTTTTTCTTGGGTGTAAATAACCAGCAGCTCAACTGCAGAGGTTTAAAATTTAGAATTAATAAATAAAATCTAATCTAAATTGTAGGTACTGCAGTAGTACATGCCATTGTCATGATATCATTGGGTGGCGTCAAACCCCATTCAACCAAGTTGGCTTGATCACCTGTTTAAAAACCATTTCTTTCACTTATCAAGACCTGAAAAGGCTTATCTGAGATCTGGGGACTCTCCTGAAGCCATGACCAAATGGAAGGCTTTCCAGATTGAAAGATAGTTTTGAAGACTTTCAAGTGTGTCTGATCAAGAAGAAGAGCGTTTGAAAAGCTTTTGAAGCGTTTGATTTCAAGTGTGCGGTTGAATCAACCCCAAAGGTTTGAAATGCGTTTAAAAAAATTAATCAACCCCAAACGTTTGAAATGCGTTTAAAAAATTTTCAAGCGCATTTCAAACGCTTCAAACGGTCTGCAAACATGCCAGGAAAGTTCTGACGTACTTGTTTTCGGCTGTTCCTGACCATGCAACTCTGACATTCATAATCCAAGAGAGCATCAGTTTCCTAGAGCCATCATATCACCTAAGATCACATGATACTGCTGTTGCATGTCTAAGACAAAGCAAGGTATGTTGACAGTGTTTTTGCAATGGCATGTTGCAGCAGAGCGGGCCCTCCCCTGGACCTGTCCGCAAGCAAGCCACCCTGGAACAAATGAGCAGGGGTGAGCAAGGTCGATGGACTTGGGAGATGGCTACGGTTGCTGCATCCCTGTAGCCTCCTCAAGAACAAGGCAAATGGGCGGTACAAATTAGTGCCATTTGCAGCTGCGTTCGCCCCCGTGCCCAGCCCGCTCCTGTGAAAAGAAAAAAATATTCTGCAGTCCAAGTCTGGCCGCGTGCATTAAGGAAAGGTCACCTGTCCTGAAATGCAGGGCCCCCACGCAGACCAAGAGGGAGAGCAAGCACAGAAGCCTGCTCCAGCAAGCTCGAGACCAAGCCCCTTCGAAGTGCGAACATACAAAGGAGGTATGTTGGAGGGAAATCTGAGCATGCCCTCCAACATACAAGCAAGGGCCCCCCTCTCCCCTCCTGTATCCCCAATAAACCAAAGTCTCCCTACAAGAAACCAACTAGGCACCGGTGCACGAAAAGGCATGCGTGAGAGCGGATCAGTGCTGAAAGGGGGGCAAAAGGCACTGACTTGCCATCATGATCGTAGTCAGTCAGAGACCTGTATGGAATGGTTTCACAGGAGCACCCCATGAAAAGCATACCTTTCTCGGCCTTTTGGCTAAGATCAAGTGTAGTATCTGTTCTGATCAGTTTAATAGCTGATACAGGGAGCATTGCTCCCTATGCTATTAACCTAATTTCTCTGTGGGTGGCTGCCAATGCTGGGCTTGCTCAGCGGCAGTCACGGCATACGCCTGGCACTGCACTACCGCCAGGTGTGTGCACCACACCCACGAAAAATGTGCCCACGCCGACATAACCTTCCCACTTACCATACGCACTTGATGGTAATCAACCTTGAAAAAACAACGGTGGGAACGACAAGTAGAGTCCATATGTTTTAAGCATTTGTTAAGTAAAGGCAATGTCCTCAAGCTTGCAATTGCAACCAAACTCACATACTGTCGAACATCAGTAAAACTGTCATCCGAACCAGCAATGTAATGGGTTGTACACAGGGGGTTAAATTCATATGTGTTTCTTGTCTCTTAATTGGTTGGATGACCGCGAACGGTCCAAAAAATTCAAGTAGACCTCTTTGTGGCAAGGATTCACGGTTTTCTTTAGTAAAAGGCGAAAGAAAAATACGCCCTGAGCCCATGCCGAGGTTGACTATCATGCGGATAACAATCACTCAAACCGAATGCGTGCTCATAAGATGCTTGACGGTAATGGCAAGCCTTTGTCACTGCCCCCTCTCCTCCTGCGTTTCCTCACAACTTGCTCGTCCACAGATGGAAACGAGCAGAAGTACGGATTTGGGGGAGGCAAAGTCACAGGTGTAGTGGCTCGGGGTATCCAAGACCCAGCAAATCACCACCACCTCAAATATGGGGACCCAAGTGGCCTAATTTAGGCCTTGTTAAGGCCTTTGCGGATGTGCCTTATCTATTGAACATTCTTATTGAACACTTCCCCATCCTCCTCTCCTCTCCTCATTTCCTTTGACTGCTACCCCTCCAGGATGGCCACTTTATGGAAGCACAGTAAAAAGAAAGAAAAGAAAAACTACGTAGGCAGAGAAGACTCTCCCTACATCAATTAAGGAAAAGGAGACACATTGGCTCCGAAGAGCCGTGAGTCCCCTACACAACAAAGCTAAAAAAACAAAAGTGTTAATGGGGGTCTGGAGGGTTATTGGAAGCACCCGGCTTTATAACCTGGCTGCAACAAGTATTCTTGTTTTCAATAGCACGCCTAGTAGAAACAAGTTTGTGGGCATACTGAACTGAATGGGCATGCAGACTACGAGCGAGTTTCAAGGCACATTGTTGGTCAAGTCCCAGTTATTTTAACTGATTCAGGGTATGCTCTCTGTAGCAGTTCCCACCAACACGCAGAAGGATGGGTAGAGTCACTACTTTAGCACTAATAAGTTTACAGAGATCTACGTGCTGCCGCTGAGCCGCCTCCAACTGATGTCCAGGCCTCATGTCTTCGCAGTACTTGATTTCAATCAAGTGCACGTGACACTGGTTTACATTAAGTTGATGGGGCTGCCTTACGCGGTTAGCACCACTGATCCTCTGTGTCGGATGTCTGCTGCGTAACGCATAGCGTGAAGAGGAAGAAGAAGGAGAAGATGAAGTGGGTTTGGCTTGATTAGGAGTAATCAGAATAGCATCTGGACGACTAGATGTGCGTCTAGATCTCTGTGGAAAATTACGAGGAAAGAGGTATGGAGGTATGATTCTGTTAGATGCATTTGCAGGGATTTGGAGGTTGTGCTGCGCCAACCTATCATTACTCCCTATGTCCGTGTTAACCAAGCCTGCTCCCCAAGGGCTTTTGCTAAGAGCTTTGATGATCATTCTAAGAATGGAAGAATGACATTCTTCCAGCAACATTGTGGCGTTCAGTTTTCATGTTGGAGATGATATGATTTTGGCAGCCTGAAATCATGTGGAGTGCGCTGTCTAATTGATGACAGCCTGGAAGAGGGCATGATGGGTTAGTGGACCTTTTGAAGCGAACCGCATGTTTTTGGTTATAGAGGGTGCCTGTGCGATATTGTAAGATGGTGTGCTTCATGGGTGAGAGGATATACAAGGCATGTTTCTAAAAGCAGTGCTGACTTTTTTTTATCAACATGTGGCAACAAGCTCTGATAGTATGAGTAGTAGCCTGTTTTGGAGTTGGCGTAATTGGTTACCAAATCTATGTTTTGAATGCATGTGAGACTTGAGAGCATTTTAAAGATTGGGGAGGTAGGTGATTTTAGGATTGGAAGCAGGAGCTGTGAGTTTTTCCACAGCGTGTTCTCTTTTTGCCTCCTGGGCTAACCAGAAGATTTGTGAGAAAAGGATTTTCGCCTGGGCCTGCGTTTGGGATCCCAATGTCTACCATGCTATTGTTGGATTTGTCCGCTTGATATTTTGCAATAGCATCTGCGCATTCATTACCGGTGATGCCAGCATGGGATTTCACTTTGTGGACATGAATGTTGGTTTGAGAGTTGCTAATGAGAGTTGATATAGTTTTCAGGACATCCCCTTGAATGTGATGTTTGTGCTTCTAGGGTGAAGAAGTTGTTTACGAATTTGATGAAAAGAAGTGAGGCTGTCTGAGGCAATGTTTGCATAGCTAAGGGTGATGGCAGCAGCAATTTCTGCCAATTCAGCTCGACAAATGGTGTTGGTAATTCCAGCACCGTTGGGCTCGACAAGTTTTATGTTGTCTGCGAGAGAGCAGTAAACACCTGCTCCAATTTCTTGTTTGCCGTTCTGGATGTGACAGCTACCATCAATGTAAGCCCATGTCTTCCAGTCAGGGATTTTGAGCATGAGGGTTGGATTGGATTGGCTAGGCATAAAATTTTCCTCCAGATTATTTATTTGTGGAGTGCTTGGGTTTTTGGAAATGTGTTGTTTGTCAGAGGGGAGGCGTTTGCATTTTTTGAATCCAGGCATGTCAGCATGCAAGAGTTGATAGTAGAATGGTTGCTAACACTGTGCAGCTTCCATTTGGCTTCTGGTATAGCTGTAGCCAGACCATGTAGCCAAGTTGGGTTGTGGTTGTTTAGATGGATCCTTGCAGCTGTGTTCCAGACTGCAATAATTTGTAGGTCCCAGGTGTGCTGAGAAAGTGGTATTTCCTGGTTGAGGCGGGATTGTGGATTGTTGTAGCAAAGGCTGGTATGTGCAATGGTCCCCAGTTCATGACAGAGATGTCGTCGGAAAGTTGTTTGAGAACTGATCTAAGTTCTGATTTGTCTGATTGGCTTCTCAATCAGAACTCTGTTCTGATCTGGGTCTGATTCAGTGTGCAACAGTTCTGATTCAGAACTAGGCACTTATGAAATGGAAAGTAGTGAATCAGGGCCTTGATGTGGATCAGAACTTAGTTCTGATTTGCATCTGAATCAGTGGATGAAATCTCTGAGTCATATATCTTGGGCAAGGCATGCCCATGCAGTTGGGTTAACTCTGATGTAACTCTGAATCACAATGGTCTCCCTCTGAATGGCTAGCAAGGGTCTCCCTCTGAATGGCTAGCAAGGGTCTCACCAAAGGGACCTGAGACTTTAACTAGACACACCTTGATAGATATGAGGTTGGAATTGAAGTTAAAAGGAGTGTACACGGCAGCCTTCAAGGGCAGCTCAACAGCACCAGCAAAAAGGAATGCTTAACCTTGACTACACCGTTAAAGGTAACAAGAGTTAATGCTTCCATAAAAATGTTCAAGGACTTCGGGCAAGACAACAATAATAAGCAAACTCTAAAGTAAGCCTGACAGCCACTGATTTTCTAGTTATATTGGACTATCATGTTCGCTGTTTGCGTCAATGAGCACCATATTTGTCAGTCACTTGCCTCAAACTCCCAGAGGGGGCTATCTGAGGGGCCCCAAATCAGGTGTTTTTGCATGCTCCCTGCGTAGGTTCTTCCCACCTGGCAGCTTTGAGACTTAGTCTCCTTTCTGTAGCGCTGAGGTTTGAAACCTGCCAGTTGGGGAGACCTTGCCTAATCAGCCGCGGCGTGAACCCTAGTTTTGTTGACCCTTTTGTTGATCCTAATATATCACCAGGTGTCGATTCAGGATTTGGAGGCGTCATCTGAGGATAGTGAAGATGAGGAGGAGGATGAGTAAATGTCTGTACGAAGGGTTCTTTTTCCTTTTGCCACTTGAGCTGTTGAGGTGATATTGTCACAAATCACAGTGATTTGACCCTTAAGGGAGTTAGTTTGGCTGCTGGACTTGTTAGTCTGCGCCACGGAGCACTTCAGCACATCAATGATAAAGAAAATTAGCATCCATGTGCGCCTTCGCTGTCCATTGAAGTGATGTATAAGTTGTAAATCCCAACATTCCATTACAGTTGTATTTTCAGTCTCCAGGAACACTTACGTTTTAAGGCATGCAGCCAAGGCTGGACTGCTTCATTACTTAATTTTTTTGCATGTGGTTGGATGCCATGGTTGCTGTGCCACGTCTGTGCTTGCTCTAAAATTGTCTCTCTGAAGCTGAAGGAGTATCAGAATTAAGAGAGAGGCAAGGGATCGATAGCATATGTCTTTATTGGATCCTTAATTGATGTGGGAAGTGCTTACACTGCATGCCTAGTTTTTTTTCCTTTTTATCTGGATGCAGAGCTGTCAACCTTGGTTGCAAGGTTACAATTAATTTTTACCTTGAGCTAGAAAATTTGGCAGAAATCCAAGTGTCTGGACATGGCTGTGGACAGAAATCGCACAGAAACAAGTATCTGGGTGCCTTAACACATCTCTAACCCTAAATGGTAGTTAAAAAGATCTGAATCAGAACAGAAGTGCGAATTTAGGTATCTCAATATTGTCTTGAATCAGTACCTAACCAGGTCCTGAATCAGAACAGTAGTGGGAATCCGGGTGTCTCAATAGTGTTCTGAATCAGTACTGGGGAAACAAGTGAAACAGGACAGGTGCACTCTGATTCAGTACCTGACAGTGGTTCAGTACCTGACGGTGATCTGATTCACAAGTAAGGATACCTGACACACCTCTGAATCAGAACCTAGGGGATTCCAGCCAAGAGAGAGCAGTTGTGCAAGGGTTCTGAATCAGGAAAACAAGATATCATTAGTGTCTGATGTGCTTCTCAATCAGTTGTACCAGAGTTCTGAATCAGAAGATTTCCCCAGATTTGGAGATATGAATATTTTAATAAGAACCCCCCAAAACAACTGATTCAGAATGGTGTCCTTCTGATTTAGAAAAGCCTCAGTGGACAACAACTTTCCGACGGTGGATAGGCAGTGATGAGTTTGGAATAAGGGTTAGTTACCATGTGTTGTCCCCAGACAGGGAGGAACGTGAAAGTAGCAGTGGCCTCTGTGTTGAGAATGGCTGAGTAGATAGCAAGGCCTGAGACATAGCTTCTTCTGCGTAAATAGGATGGCAGACGGAGAAGCCAGAGAATCTGGAAGAGAGGGAATTATGATGGGCACCAAAGAGAGTGTCTCGGGGGTGGTTGCTCCAGTAATGCTGGTATTGTGGGTTGTGGTCCAGCGGGGAAGCCATTTTTTCTTGAGTTACCAGGGTCCACTCTCTAAGGGCAGAGTGGATGTGGGTTGGCAGGGCACGCGAAAAGGAGCCTTTAATTTTTTTGCTAGTGTACTTGCTTTCTAACATAGTTTTGCGTAAGGAGCCCCTGCAGCAATAGCACAGTAGAAGAAGGTTAGGAAGGGGAAAAACAGAGAACAGAAGGAAAAAGGAAAACTACGTAGGCAAAGAAAACTCTCCCTGCACCAATCAAGGAGGCTAGGAAAGGAATGGTCCTCAGATTAGACCATTTGCGTCCCCAATCATCACACACACAACACAGGTCCACACTGCCAATTAAATCTGAACTACCCAAAATTACAGCAAGTTCCCATTCCATCAAGTATGCCAACGAGCTCGTTACCACTTGGCGTGCTATTGAAAACAATGATACTTCTCACAGCCAGGTCCTGGAGCCGGGTGCATCCAATTACCTTCCAGATCTCTGGTAGCATTGTTTTTGTTTGTAGCTTTCACAAGTTGTGGTGGAGGGGACTCACAGCTCTTTGTGTTCCCCTTTCCTTAATTGATGTAGGGAGAGCTTGCCTTAGGCATTCAGAGGGAGACCATTGTGATTCAGAGTTACATCAGAGTTAACCCAACTGCATGGGCATGCCTTGCCCAAGATATATGACTCAGAGATTTCATCCACTGATTCAGATGCAAATCAGAACTAAGTTCTGATCCACATCAAGGCCCTGATTCACTACTTTCCATTTCATAAGTGCCTAGTTCTGAATCAGAACTGTTGCACACTGAATCAGACCCAGATCAGAACAGAGTTCTGATTGAGAAGCCAATCAGACAAATCAGAACTTAGATCAGTTCTCAAACAACTTTCCGACGACATCTCTGTCATGAACTGGGGACCATTGCACATACCAGCCTTTGCTACAACAATCCACAATCCCGCCTCAACCAGGAAATACCACTTTCTCAGCACACCTGGGACCTACAAATTATTGCAGTCTGGAACACAGCTGCAAGGATCCATCTAAACAACCACAACCCAACTTGGCTACATGGTCTGGCTACAGCTATACCAGAAGCCAAATGGAAGCTGCACAGTGTTAGCAACCATTCTACTATCAACTCTTGCATGCTGACATGCCTGGATTCAAAAAATGCAAACGCCTCCCCTCTGACAAACAACACATTTCCAAAAACCCAAGCACTCCACAAATAAATAATCTGGAGGAAAATTTTATGCCTAGCCAATCCAATCCAACCCTCATGCTCAAAATCCCTGACTGGAAGACATGGGCTTACATTGATGGTAGCTGTCACATCCAGAACGGCAAACAAGAAATTGGAGCAGGTGTTTACTGCTCTCTCGCAGACAACATAAAACTTGTCGAGCCCAACGGTGCTGGAATTACCAACACCATTTGTCGAGCTGAATTGGCAGAAATTGCTGCTGCCATCACCCTTAGCTATGCAAACATTGCCTCAGACAGCCTCACTTCTTTTCATCAAATTCGTAAACAACTTCTTCACCCTAGAAGCACAAACATCACATTCAAGGGGATGTCCTGAAAACTATATCAACTCTCATTAGCAACTCTCAAACCAACATTCATGTCCACAAAGTGAAATCCCATGCTGGCATCACCGGTAATGAATGCGCAGATGCTATTGCAAAATATCAAGCGGACAAATCCAACAATAGCATGGTAGACATTGGGATCCCAAACGCAGGCCCAGGCGAAAATCCTTTTCTCACAAATCTTCTGGTTAGCCCAGGAGGCAAAAAGAGAACACGCTGTGGAAAAACTCACAGCTCCTGCTTCCAATCCTAAAATCACCTACCTCCCCAATCTTTAAAATGCTCTCAAGTCTCACATGCATTCAAAACATAGATTTGGTAACCAATTACGCCAACTCCAAAACAGGCTACTACTCATACTATCAGAGCTTGTTGCCACATGTTGATAAAAAAAAGTCAGCACTGCTTTTAGAAACATGCCTTGTATATCCTCTCACCCATGAAGCACACCATCTTACAATATCGCACAGGCACCCTCTATAACCAAAAACATGCGGTTCGCTTCAAAAGGTCCACTAACCCATCATGCCCTCTTCCAGGCTGTCATCAATTAGACAGCGCACTCCACATGATTTCAGGCTGCCAAAATCATATCATCTCCAACATGAAAACTGAACGCCACAATGTTGCTGGAAGAATGTCATTCTTCCATTCTTAGAATGATCATCAAAGCTCTTAGCAAAAGCCCTTGGGGAGCAGGCTTGGTTAACACGGACATAGGGAGTAATGATAGGTTGGCGCAGCACAACCTCCAAATCCCTGCAAATGCATCTAACAGAATCATACCTCCATACCTCTTTCCTCGTAATTTTCCACAGAGATCTAGACGCACATCTAGTCGTCCAGATGCTATTCTGATTACTCCTAATCAAGCCAAACCCACTTCATCTTCTCCTTCTTCTTCCTCTTCACGCTATGCGTTACGCAGCAGACATCCGACACAGAGGATCAGTGGTGCTAACCGCGTAAGGCAGCCCCATCAACTTAATGTAAACCAGTGTCACGTGCACTTGATTGAAATCAAGTACTGCGAAGACATGAGGCCTGGACATCAGTTGGAGGCGGCTCAGCGGCAGCACGTAGATCTCTGTAAACTTATTAGTGCTAAAGTAGTGACTCTACCCATCCTTCTGCGTGTTGGTGGGAACTGCTACAGAGAGCATACCCTGAATCAGTTAAAATAACTGGGACTTGACCAACAATGTGCCTTGAAACTCGCTCGTAGTCTGCATGCCCATTCAGTTCAGTATGCCCACAAACTTGTTTCTACTAGGCGTGCTATTGAAAACAAGAATACTTGTTGCAGCCAGGTTATAAAGCCGGGTGCTTCCAATAACCCTCCAGACCCCCATTAACACTTTTGTTTTTTTAGCTTTGTTGTGTAGGGGACTCACGGCTCTTCGGAGCCAATGTGTCTCCTTTTCCTTAATTGATGTAGGGAGAGTCTTCTCTGCCTACGTAGTTTTTCTTTTCTTTCTTTTTACTGTGCTTCCATAAAGTGGCCATCCTGGAGGGGTAGCAGTCAAAGGAAATGAGGAGAGGAGAGGAGGATGGGGAAGTGTTCAATAAGAATGTTCAATAGATAAGGCACATCCGCAAAGGCCTTAACAAGGCCTAAATTAGGCCACTTGGGTCCCCATATTTGAGGTGGTGGTGATTTGCTGGGTCTTGGATACCCCGAGCCACTACACCTGTGACTTTGCCTCCCCCAAATCCGTACTTCTGCTCGTTTCCATCTGTGGACGAGCAAGTTGTGAGGAAACGCAGGAGGAGAGGGGGCAGTGACAAAGGCTTGCCATTACCGTCAAGCATCTTATGAGCACGCATTCGGTTTGAGTGATTGTTATCCGCATGATAGTCAACCTCGGCATGGGCTCAGGGCGTATTTTTCTTTCGCCTTTTACTAAAGAAAACCGTGAATCCTTGCCACAAAGAGGTCTACTTGAATTTTTTGGACCGTTCGCGGTCATCCAACCAATTAAGAGACAAGAAACACATATGAATTTAACCCCCTGTGTACAACCCATTACATTGCTGGTTCGGATGACAGTTTTACTGATGTTCGACAGTATGTGAGTTTGGTTGCAATTGCAAGCTTGAGGACATTGCCTTTACTTAACAAATGCTTAAAACATATGGACTCTACTTGTCGTTCCCACCGTTGTTTTTTTAAGGTTGATTACCATCAAGTGCGTATGGTAAGTGGGAAGGTTATGTCGGCGTGGGCACATTTTTCGTGGGTGTGGTGCACACACCTGGCGGTAGTGCAGTGCCAGGCGTATGCCGTGACTGCCGCTGAGCAAGCCCAGCATTGGCAGCCACCCACAGAGAAATTAGGTTAATAGCATAGGGAGCAATGCTCCCTGTATCAGCTATTAAACTGATCAGAACAGATACTACACTTGATCTTAGCCAAAAGGCCGAGAAAGGTATGCTTTTCATGGGGTGCTCCTGTGAAACCATTCCATACAGGTCTCTGACTGACTACGATCATGATGGCAAGTCAGTGCCTTTTGCCCCCCTTTCAGCACTGATCCGCTCTCACGCATGCCTTTTCGTGCACCGGTGCCTAGTTGGTTTCTTGTAGGGAGACTTTGGTTTATTGGGGATACAGGAGGGGAGAGGGGGGCCCTTGCTTGTATGTTGGAGGGCATGCTCAGATTTCCCTCCAACATACCTCCTTTGTATGTTCGCACTTCGAAGGGGCTTGGTCTCGAGCTTGCTGGAGCAGGCTTCTGTGCTTGCTCTCCCTCTTGGTCTGCGTGGGGGCCCTGCATTTCAGGACAGGTGACCTTTCCTTAATGCACGCGGCCAGACTTGGACTGCAGAATATTTTTTTCTTTTCACAGGAGCGGGCTGGGCACGGGGGCGAACGCAGCTGCAAATGGCACTAATTTGTACCGCCCATTTGCCTTGTTCTTGAGGAGGCTACAGGGATGCAGCAACCGTAGCCATCTCCCAAGTCCATCGACCTTGCTCACCCCTGCTCATTTGTTCCAGGGTGGCTTGCTTGCGGACAGGTCCAGGGGAGGGCCCGCTCTGCTGCAACATGCCATTGCAAAAACACTGTCAACATACCTTGCTTTGTCTTAGACATGCAACAGCAGTATCATGTGATCTTAGGTGATATGATGGCTCTAGGAAACTGATGCTCTCTTGGATTATGAATGTCAGAGTTGCATGGTCAGGAACAGCCGAAAACAAGTACGTCAGAACTTTTCTGGCATGTTTGCAGACCGTTTGAAGCGTTTGAAATGCGCTTGAAAATTTTTTAAACGCATTTCAAACGTTTGGGGTTGATTTCAACCGCACACTTGAAATCAAACGCTTCAAAAGCTTTTCAAACGCTCTTCTTCTTGATCAAACACACTTGAAAGTCTTCAAAACTATCTTTCAATTTGAAAAGCCTTCCATTTGGTCATGGCTTCAGGAGAGTCCCCAGGTCTCAGATAAGCCTTTTCAGGTCCTGATAAGTGAAAGAAATGGTTTTTAAACAGGTGATCAAGCCAACTTGGTTGAATGGGGTTTGACGCCACCCAATGATATCATGACAATGGCTTGTACTACTGCAGTACCTACAATTTAGATTTTATTTATTAATTCTTAATTTTAAACCTATGCAGTTGAGCTGCTGGTTATTTACACCCAAGAAAAAGAAAAGAGAAACTACGTAGGCAGAGGAAACTCTCCCTACATCAATTAAGGAAAAGGAGACACGTTGGCTCAGAAGAGCCGTGAGTGCCATCCACCATGAAGCTACAAGAAGAAGACCCTAATGGGGATCTGGAGGGTTATTGGAAGCCCCTGGCTCGATAACCTGGCTGCGAGAAGTATTCTTATTTTCAATAGCACGCCTAGTGGTAACAAGCTTGTTGGCGTACATGACAGAATGGGCATGAAGTTTGCGAGCAAGTTAATTGGCACATTGGTGGTCAAGTCCCAGTTGTTTAAACTGGTTAAACGTGTGCTCAGTGTAACAGGTCCCACCAACACCCCAAATGATGGTGTGGAGAGTCACAACTTTTGCATTAATGAGTTTGCAGAGGTCTGCATGCTGCCGCTGTGCCGCCTCCAACTGCTGTCCAGGCCACCACACCGTTACATCGTGTCTTCACAATACTTGATTTCAATCAAGTGCACATGCCGCTGGTTTGCATTCAGTTGGTGAGATTGCCTCACGCGGTTCGCTGTTGTGGCCCTCAGTGTGGGGTTGTGTCTGCTACGCAACGCATGATGGTGTGAGCGGGAGGTAGAAGGAGAAGAAGTGGGTTTGGTTGTTTCATTCTGCTAAGCTGCAATTTAAAATCAGCATTTTCAACAGGCGAATGCAACTCCCTTCTTTTGGAGACCACTCCTGGTGAAGCCAAGGCTCTTCTGGCCAGCCTGCTGTGCATGTGTGTGTATGTGTGCGTGTATGTGTGCATTTATGCGTGCGTGTACGTGCGTGCACGCCCAGCAAATCAAGTAGGAGTGTGTGCGTGAAGGACAGGGCCCAGTGTCTCTGCTTCCCAAAAACACCTTTTCAACCAGGCAAATCGCCTGTGGGTCCAATGGCTGGAGTTTCTTTTTAGATCAGGATGAGAGCTCCTGCAGCTCTAAGACCATTACTCTTGAATACAGGGGAATGTTACATAGCAGTACCTGCCTATAAGAGTAGCTTGGCCGAAGCAGCATGATGCCTGTAGTCAAGCCAAACCAACCTGGAACAGGGTATGTCAACTGGACAGGAGAAAGCTCTGTGCCAAGTTCTGGAGTATCAGTTTGCTGCAAATAGGGCTCAAAGGCCCACGTGTGATTTTAAAGGAGCAGTAGGTGTTGCAATGCGTGTAGGCCTTGGAAAAGAAAAAGAAAAATAAAGAAGACAGTGAGAACACTCCCTACATCAACTAAGGAAAAGGAGACACATTGGCTCAAAGAGCCGTGAGTCTCCCTCACCGGAGGCCTTGGCCATTACTGTTACCCTTGCAGTACCTTAGTGAGCCCTAGCTCTGGTAAGGCTCCAATAAGAGTTCCCTGCATTACAGTGGGTTGTTAAATTTTTTTGCGTGGCATAACCTTCCGAGGCACAAGGAGAGCACACCTGTGTGAGGGATGCGTGGTTGGGACTCTTGTTCCCTCTCTCCTTCTCCTGTCCTCCCTTGAGGCCTGCTTCTTCTTGTTGGCCACCACGGAATGGCATCGTCTCTTTCCCTGCAAGTTTTCCCGCCCTGTGTGGGTCATCTATGAACTTGAGAGCTCTATGAACTTGAGAGCTGTAGAGCAAGCCTACGGGGGAAAAGGACCATGGGACACAGTGCCCTGCTGCGGGAAAGAAAAGGAAAAAAGAAGAACTCGTAGGCTGGGAAACACTCTCTACATTAATAAAGGAAAGGGGGCCACATTGGTGCACAACCGTATGACAACCCCACCACGAAGTTCAGACTGAGAGACTGCAGGCTTGCGCCTTGCTTTCGTAGAGCGCTTCTCTTGCAGGTGCCTCAAAATAGCATATGATGATCAGGGCTGCCAGCTCCGGTGGACTGCAGACACTGGGGCTGTGCAAGCAGGTAGAGAGCTGAAGGGGCAAAGGGAGGGTGGTGGTAAGTGGAGGGGGAGTACCCTGTCCGCTTGCCATCAAAGACGAAATTGTCTATGGTGTCAGTTTGAACAGATAGCATGCCCCCGCTCTACACGAGCATACTTACCTGACCGGTGCGTAACCCTGATCCTGAAGGGGGTTCGCATGTTGGAGCTGCTCCCATTGCACTTTGGCTGCGGCTCCAGCAGCACTGCTCTACGGGGTATGTGCACGGTTTAATTTTTGCATGGCCTGGATCACGGCACCGCCGCCCCGGGCATCCAATGGACCTCTCAAAATCAAATGTTGTTCAAGTGGGTACTGCTGTATGTCCTTATTACCTTACCAAACCCTGGAATGAAAAATTGAAGTATAAAGAATTGCTAAATTATAAATGGATTTAATATCATTATTAATGTTTGCAAAATAGGAGGAGCGAACACGCGTACGCATTCGTCCGGGCAGAAATTGAGTGGCACCCGAAGGTACTCACTCGGGGATGGAAAAAGTTTTCAACCAGCAATAGTCGCGGCTCGGTTAGACCTCATTACCTGCGACATTGCCCCAAGCGCAAGAATATATATTTGTAGCAGTCAATAAATTTAATTGCTCACGTGCGCAATAAATCGCAGACTTAAGTGGCAAGCCCGTACGCACATCCCCCGCAACCCCTGCCCTTCCACCATGGCCGCTTGCCGAGAGCTTAGCAGGAAAAGGACTCATGATATTTTCATCCATCCTGGTTCCTCCAGTCACAACCCAACAGCCATGCTGATAGGAGAAAGCAATACTATGAAGCAGATCATACCTGACTCTAAAGGACTCTAAAGGAAGAATTGCCTCTGTCATACTCCAGGGAGCCAATGCCAGCAATCTTCTACTGCTGGGCACCTACTGGCCCTCAGGTAGCTCTCAGGAAGCCCTCACTAGCAGATTTGAAATGCAAGAGCACATCCTGACTCTGATTAACACTTACAGCAACTGCACTCCCATCATCATTGGGGGCATGAATGCTACAGTTCGTGCTAGCGACCGCTCTAGCAACGCGACCTACCAAACTGATAGAATGTTCCGTAAATTCCTCCTCTCTAACAACTTCTCTCCCTGTAAGGAGGAAACTAATAGACACTGGACCCACCACCAGGCTACTGGCAAAGACAGTAATAATAACAGTACTTACACCTTTAGCCGTATTGACGATATCATACTTCCTTCTGAGATTGCACATCAATGCCCTCCCTGCACTACCCATGAACTAGGCTCTCTCAGCGACCATGTCCCACTTGTAGCCAACATACCCCTCAGCGCTCTCAAAATTTGCATTCCTGTCCTAGCAAACATACACTCCCCTTTTCAAAGCCCTCAGAGAGTCTTGATTCGCCCACTCAGCAAACCGGACCGTACAACTTTTGCACAATCCCTACAGGACCCTGCACATGGGATCCCCCAAAAACTTGAAGGAATCCTCCAAATCCTTGACCTTGCACATACAGAAGCCACAACTTTTCTCAACAACCTGAATAGCACATCTGCTAAGCACACTAAAAAGACTTAAGACACTCTGTAACAAACCTGCCACAGAGGCAGTTGAAGCCCTGGCAAAAGGCATTTCTGACCTCATTCACTCCTCCTACCAAGTAGCACTCAAAGTCTGCAGCACAAAAATCGTATCTCCTAACAACAACCACTACAATCCAAGGACTGTCAGCAACAAGCGGTGTCACTTAAAAAAGAAGCTTGGCCTCATCAGATCTATTCAGTCCTTGCTCACATCCCTTGCCATCAACCAAACAGACAGCACATCAACCATCTTGCAACAAAATAAGGAAAACCTAACTCTCCATACAGCCATTTCTAAACTCAACAGCCTTGAGCTTGACCTCCCTCCCCTCCAACAGCTGGAGGAGCTATCTGACAGCGCCAAACAAGCTGTTACCTATATTGATGAAACTCGCAACAGAGAAAATAGTAACATGGCTCGTAAAAAACTGCAAAAAACAATCAACACAAATCCCAAACGAGCACACAAGGAGAAATTCAAAGATATGAATGCACAATCAAGAGCAGGCCTCCAAGCGCTGCGAGATCCAGAGACTGGCAACATTGAAACTGAGCCTACCAAGCAAGCCCAAATCGTAGAAAACTACTACGCTGAAGTTATGAAGCCAGTTAACATAAAGCATGGTAAATATCTACCAGAAGAAGCACCACGTAATTATCCTTGGGAACAGGCTGGCAAACGTGAGCTTGTGCCCGATCCTTTTACCCTACAGTCACATATTACAAAAGGAGAACTTGAAGGTAATAATCAGAGGACATGGCTCCACTCCAAAATCATGGATAACAGTGCCTTCAATGAATGCATCAAAACTCTTAGTAACAACAAGGTCCAGATGGCGTAGTAAATGAGATACTCAGGATGTTTCCCCCTGAAATTCAAGAGAATATCCACAAACTCTTCATCATTATGTGGGCCACCCGCCTCAACCCGGTATCCTGGAAGACTAGTGAGACTATCCTCATTGACAAAAACAAGGATACACTCTATGAATACGCAGAAGCACACTCCCTACTGAGCTCCACTCAGGCTGGCTTCCGTAATCAAAAAGACACCATCCACCAGCTCCAGAATGTCATCATGGGACTTGAAGACGCTAAAACTTTTGGGAAAGATATTGACACCCTTATTGTAGATTTCACCTCCGCATTCAACACTACTGACCATGACAGGATGCTCTGGATAATGTATGACTTGGGCTTCCCCACTGATGCTATTGACACTCAACAATCTCTACGAAAGCGCCAACACCAAAGTCAGACTGCCCTCAGGACGTAGCACTGGCCAAAACGTCACTGATACCTACCTTGCTAATGTCATTAGCAGCGCTGCCTTTGCAGACGACCTTCTCTGCCCCACTAACACAATCCAGGACCTCAAATTACAAGGCAGTAAACTCACTCTTTACTCTGACTGGGCTGCACTATTTATTTCTGGCAGCAAAACAAAAGCAACGGTCATCTTACACAGCCACCCTGGAAAAGATCGAAATGGGGTTACACCCTCTCAAGCTCTCTGCCAACAACTCAAAGGAAAAATAGAAATCCAAAGACAAAAGGCCCAGTTTCTTGCATCCCATGAGCCTTTCCTATATCTCGGTGTTGAAATCACCATGGACTTAAACTGGAAGCACCAAATTCGACGCATGACCTGTAACCTCAGAAATAAGCTTGATAACCTTGACTCCTCCTATGCTTCCCCACGTCAATCGCTTGACATTGTCCGTACAGCCATTATCCCTAGCCTTGCCTATGCTTTTGCAGTTACTCCTTGCACACCAGTTGACCTCATCATTTGGGACACCATGATCGACAGGATTACCAAACATAAACACAAACTCTGGAACAGCACAGCAGCAGCAATGATCCGCGAAGATACTGATATCTTTGGACTAGGGCGCACCTCAATTTGTGTAGAATACCATAGACGCCTGGCTTTCGCACTCACATCCAGCCTAGAGGACCCCTCACTTAGACATTGCAACATAACCCTCAATCTCCTTATTAAGCAAATAGCTGACCTCAAAACCTTATCTACAGATTACCTTACCAAGCGAGAAGGGACCAACTTGCACATAAGACGCCACCTCAACTTTTGCATGCGTGCCCGCCAATTAATCAGTATTCACTCTAGTAAACTCCACCTCATGAAAAACAAGGAAGATGTTTTCAATGAGGACTTGAACCTTATCCATAAAGCCCTCTCCCTGCATAAACCACCTCCCCACAATCTCTCCTCCCTCATAACCTGCATAATGCAACCCCTAATGGGCCTTGGAATTTATGGAATCCATGAACTCACATCCCCGTGTAAGACTCACATCATCACAGTAGCTCAGCTACAATCCAAATACTCCAAAGTCAATGTTAAATGCAAAATTGCACTTAACAGACTGGCAGCTCTGGCTAACCTCTCCCCGGCAGAAGAGTTGAGTACACCTTCCATCCAGAAAATCATTGCCTATAAAAACACAGAAACAAACACTCTTGCACATTACCGTCGTATAAACAACACACACGGGAGTGGCCTCAATGTGGAATCGGATTCCCCCATTCAAACCTACCCCCATGCAAGCTCCCAACCAAACAGCACCCCTTCCACACAAGTAGTGCCGTCACCACAACCACGTTCCACACTCCGCTACAGGCACGAGCATACTGGACGCCGCCTCAGACGTGGTCATGCCACCCTACCCGCACCTACAGAGAACATTCCAACACAAGAAATATGTCCTTTTACTCAGGAAGCAATGACTGCCAAAGAAACACAACCCACAGAAGAGCCAACCAATAAAAGAACTCGTTCCAATTGCACATTGAGCATCACTCCTACACAGATTATTCATACCTCAGCCCAAACTACTGCTCCTAACACCAATGTCATGACGCCCACTCAAAAGGATTCACCTGCAGAAGGGCCACCCAGCAAGCGCACACGCTCAACAATGAAACACACCTCCACACCAGCGTCTCAACCTCCCAGCCAGAACAATCCAGGAGCAAATGCCAGCCAAAACACTGCTAATTACATTCCGACACAGCCCAACTCCCCATGCACAACAGAAACTGGCCAGACTGGCAACACCCACAACCCTACCACTTGTCAAAACACCCCCCACAGCTTAGATACTCAAACCAACAACCACAAAAACAAAAAGAAAAAATTGCTTCACACGGAGGCAGAGCTCACTCCTCCCACCATTAACCCCCTCAGCTTGCCAAGCCAAAGCTTTGAGGTCTGGAATTACAGAAAAACCTCAGCCCAGAAGCTTGCGAAAGCAAAAAACAGCCAGCCATGCCATCAATGCTATCTATTACTACGATCTTGACATAACCCACATTGATGGCTGGAGAGAGTGCACGGTTAATAAAACAGAGGGAACAAGAACCTTCATCCACCACCAAGTTCAATATCACACCCATTTTGCCCCAATGATTATTGAAAAGTGGGCCCAGACACTCTTTATAAAACCTGGCTTTCAGCCTGTTACTACATCAACTGCTGCTCGTACTGATATTGAGTGTGCTTGCTGCCAAATATGCAATTATCCGGGTGGTTACGAACCTATTAACTCTGAGCCTCCGTACCTTGATATGTATATTTGTGATATCTGCCAACGTACGTACCACTGGAAATGCATGAAAGAACTGGGCTGCTACACTGATGGGCAAAGGCAAGAGATTATTGCAGCTGACACATGGGCTTGCCCTGCCTGTGCAGGCCTGAACAATGCGCATAAGATTGACAGAGAATGTCAGTCTAAAAAAGAACTTTTGAGGGTCACTTGGATGCCCTCCTGGGAGCCGGAGGAGACTAAGGAGACCTGGCCTAATTTCCATCAACGTTTGATTGAGTTTAAAGCCAAACAGAGTGAACCTGACCTTTCCCAACCCACAGCAGACTCTGCCCTCTCTAACCTTGAGAGACAAGGCTTTGAAAAGCCTGATGCTATCAACACTTGGAAGCAGAAACTTGACATAGAGCTGCGTAATAAGGTAACCTTTGACATACACCCCACCAATCCACAGGTAGATATCAAACCCACCGGATGTTGCGAATTTTGGCTCCGTGATGTTGACCTTGTCAAGTACAAAATAGAACAAATCCCTAATCAAATATCTTCAAACACTGAATCACACAGCCCCCACCCTCCTGCTCCACCTCCCCTTGTCCTCCCAGAAATTTACAAATCGTATATGGCCTGCATTTATAACACACTAGGAAAATGCATTGGAATGATAACCCCCAGCCGTTTCCAAATTCTTTACAAGGCGTTCCATAAGGCCAAACTTGCTGGCTTGCATGGAGCCATAGCTCCTGCTCCTTCTAGCTTCGCATCTGAGCTGCAGGGTCTCCTTACCCGCAAGGCTGTGCTAGAAAACAAGTACGCTAGCAAAAAGATTAAAGACTCCTTTTCGCGAGCCCTGCCCACCCACATCCATACTGCCCTCCAGAAATGGGCCCTGGTAACACAGGAAAAAATGGCCTCCCCGCTAGACCATAACCCACAGTACCAGCACTACTGGAGCGCCAACCCCCGAGACATTCTCTTTGGTGCCTTACACAATCCCTTCTCTTCCAGATTTTCAGGCTTCTCTGTCTGCCATCCCTTCTATGACGAGAATGCTATGACCCAGGCCCTACGTCATGCTATCTACTCAACAAATCTCAACACAGAGGCCACTGCTACTTTCATGTTCCTCCCTGTCTGGGGAAAACAAATGATAACTAACCCCTACTCCAAACTCATCACTGCCTACCCACATCTCTGCTGTGAACTTGGTACGATCGCACGCACCAACCTTTGCTACGATGATCCTCAATCCTGCCCTAATCAAGAAATACCTCTCTCCCAGCACACTTAGGACCTCCAAATAATTGCAGTCTGGAACACAGCTGCAAGGACTCATCTGAACAATCATAACCCTGCATGGCTACAGAGCCTGGCCACGGCTGTTCCAGAAGCCAAATGGAAGCTACTCAGTGTTGGCAACCATTCTACTCTCAATACAATGCTTGTTGATATGCCTGGATATAATAAGTGCCAACGCCTCCCCTCTGACAAACGACAAATATCTAAAATCCAAACCTATCCACACATAGATAATCAGGAAGAACTCTTTGTTCCTAACCAATCTAGCCCAACCCTCACGCTCAAAGTCCCTGACTGGAGGACATGGGCGTACACTGATGGTAGCTGTCATGTCCAAAACGGCAAACAAGAAATAGGAGCAGGGGTCTACTACCCTCTCAATGACAGCAAACATTTTGTTGAACCTAACGGTGCTGGAATTACCAACACCATATGTAGAGCTGAATTAGCAGCAATTGCTGCTGCCATCACGCACTCTTATTTACACATTGCCTCAGACAGTCTCACCTCTCTCCATCAAATACGTAAACAACTGATTTACCCTGAGAAGCACAAACAACACATTCAAGGGGATGTCCTCAAAACCATTTCTGCTCTTATTAGCCACTCAGAAACCAATATCTGTGTTTACAAAGTAAAATATCACGCTGGCATTGCTGGTAACGAATGTGCAGATGCTATCGCAAAACATCAAGCAAACCAAGCCAATAATATTGTGGCTGACGCTGGGATCCCCTGTGCAGGCCCCGGCGGAAATCCATTTTCCCATGTTTTTTGGTTAGCCAAGGACGAAAAAAGGGAACATGCAGCTGGCGCACCCACAGCCCCTGCACCCGTTCCTAAAATCACCTACCTCCCCAATCTTCAAAATGCTCTCAAGTCTCATATGCATGCAAAACACAGACTTGGATATGCCAACTCCAAAACAGGCTACTACTCGTACTATCAGAGCTTTTTGCCACATGTTGATAAAAAAGTCAGCACTGCTTTTAGAAACATGCCTTGTATATCCTCACCCATGAAGCACACCATTTTTCAATATCGCACTGGTACTCTCTATAATCAAAAACATGCGGTTCGCTTCAAAAGGTCCACTGACCCTAATTGCCCTCTTCCAGGCTGTCATCAATTAGACAGCGCACTCCACATGATTTCAGGCTGCCAAAATCATATCATCTCCAACATGAAAACTGAACGCCACAATGTTGCTGGTAGAATGATAATTAAAGCTCTTAGCAAAAGCCCTTGGGGAGCAGGCCTAGTTAACACAGACATAGGGAACAATGATAGGTTGGCGCAGCACAACATCCGTATTCCTGCACATGCGTCAAACAGGATTATACCCCCTTACCTCTTTCCTCGTAACTTTCCTAAGAGATCTAGGCTCACCTCCAGCCGTCCTGATGCTATACTAATAACCCCCTATCATGCCAAACCCACTTCTTCCTCTCCCTTTGCCCCATGCTCACACCATGTGCTACGCAGCAGGCAGGACACCTCACAGAGGTCTAGAGGACCAAGCCGCGTGAGACAGCCCCATCAACTGAGCGCTGACCAGCGGCACATCCACCTAATTGAAATAAAATACTGTGAAGACACGAGGCCTGGGCATCAGCTGGAAGTGGCACAGCGGCAGCATGCAGATCTGTGCAAGAATTTAAATGCTAAAGCTGTGACCCTTCATACCATACTCCTCGGTGTTGGTGGGACCTGTTACACTGAGCACACTTTGAACCAATTTAAAAAATTAGGACTTGACCACCAGCGTGCCATTAAACTTGCTCGTAAGTTGCATGCTCATTCTGTTGTTTATGCCGACAAGCTTGTTACCACAAGACTTGCTATTGAAAACAAAAATACCTCCCACAGCCAGGTTCGGGAGCCGGGCGCTTCTAATAATCCTCCAGATCCACATTAGCTCTTTCTTTTTTAACTTCGTGGTGGAGGGGACTCACGGCTCTCTCGAGCCAATGGGTCTCCTTTTCCTTAATTGATGTAGGGAGAGTCTTCTCTGCCTACGTAGTTTTTCTTTTCTTTTTCTTTTTAAAGGTAAGGAGGTTCAGAGTTTATAGGTTCATAGCCACCATGGTAATTGCATATTTGGCAGCAAGCACACTCGATATCAGTGCAAGCAGCAGTTGAGGTAGTTGCAGGCTGAAGGCCAGCTTTCTTGAAGAAAGGCAGGGCCCACTCCTCAATAATCATTGGGGCAAAATGGGTGTGGTATTGCACTTGGTGGTGGATGATGCTTCTCCTTCCGTCTTTTTTATTAACCGTGCAGTTTCTCCAACCATCTATATGGGCTATGTCAAAATCATGGTTATAAATAGCATTGATAGCATGGCTAGCTGTTTTTGCTTTTGTAAACTTGTGGACTGAGGTTTTCTTATAATTCCAGACCTCAGAGGCTTGGCATAGCGAGCTGAGGGGGTTGATGACAGGAGGGGTCAGTTCTGTCTCTATGTGCAGCAATTTTTTCTTTTTGTTTTTGTGGTTACTAATTTGTGTGTCTAGGCTGTGTGGAGTGTTTGGACAAGGAGGGTTGCGGATTTTACCTGTATGGCCAGTATCTGTTGTGCATGGGGAGTTGGGCTGTGTTGGGATGTAGTTAACAGTGCTTTGACTGGCATTAGCTCCTGGATTATTTTGGCTAAAAGATTGAGACGTGGGAGTGGGTCTGTGTTTTAATGTTGAGCGTGTGCGCTTGCTGGGTGGCCCTTCCGTAGGTGAATCTTGTCGAGTGGGCATCAAAACATTAGAGCTAGCAGTATTTTGTGTTGAAGTATGAATTATTTGTGTAGGAGTGATGCTCAGCCTACACTTGGAGCGAGTTATTTTATTAGGTGGCTCTTCTGTGGGTTTTGTTTCTTTGGCGGTCATTACTTCCTGAGTAATAGGACAAATTTCTTGTGTAGGAATGTTAACTGTAGGGGCGGACAAGGCTTCTTGGTCACGTCTGAGGCGGCGTCCAGTATGTTCGTGTCTGTAATGAGATGTGGAGCAAGGTTGTGGTGATGGCACAACTTGTGTGGAAGGGGTGCTGTTTGGTTGGGAGCCTGCAAGAGGGTAGGTATGAATCAGGGTATCTGGTTCCACATTGAGGCCACTCACATGTGTGTTTTTGATAAGGCGGTAATGTGCAAGAGTGTTTGTTTCAGTGTTTTTGTAGGCAATGATTTTTTGGATGGAGGTACTTAAACTCTTCTTCCTGGGGGAGGTTAGCCAGTGCTACCAGTCTGTTGAGTGCTATTTTACATTTAACGTTGACCTTGGAGTATTTGGCTTGTAGCTGAGCTACTGTGATGATGTGAGTCTTACACGGGGATGTGAGTTCATGGATTCCATTAATTCCAAGGCCCATTAGGGGTTGCATTATGCAGGTTATGAGGGAGGAGAGATTGTGGGGAGGTGGTTTATGCAGGGAGAGGGCTTTATGGATAAGGTTCAAGTCCTCATTGAACACAACTTCCTCGTTTTTCATGAGGTGGAGCTTACTAGAGTGGATACTGATCAATTGGCGGGCACGCATGTAGAAGTTAAGCTGGTGTCTTATGTGCAGATTGGTTCCTTCTCGTTTGGTAAGATAGGATGTAGATAAGAGCTTAAGGTCTGCTATTTGCTTAGTGAGGAGATTGAGGCTTATGGTGCGGTGTCTAGTTGAGGGATCTTCTAGGCTAGATGTGAGTGCAAAAGCCAGGCGTCTGTGGTATTCTACACAAATTGAGGTGCGCCCTAGTCCAAAGTTATCAGAATCTTCGCGAATCATTGCTGCTGCTGTGCTGTTCCAGAGTTTGTATTTATGTTTGGTAATCCTGTCTATCGTGGTGTCCCAAATGATGAAGTCAACTGGTGTGCAAGGAATAACTGCAAAAGCATAGGCAAGGCTAGGGATAATGGCTGTACGGATAATATCAAGCGTTTGCCGTGGGGAAGCATAGGAGGAGTCAAGGTTATCAAGCTTACTTCTGAGGTTACAGGTCATGCGTTGGATTTGATGCTTCCAATTTAAGTCCATGGTGATTTGAACTCCAAGATAAAGGAAGGGTTCATGTGATGCAAGAAACTGGGCCTTTTGTCTTTGGATTTCTATTTTTCCTTTGAGTTGTTGGCAGAGAGCTTGAGAGGGTGTAACCCCATTTCGATCTTTTCCAGGGTGGCTGTGTAAGATGACCGTTGCTTTTGTTTTGCTGCCAGAAATAAATAGTGCAGCCCAGTCAGAGTAAAGAGTGAGTTTACTGCCTTGTACTTTGAGGTCCTGGATTGTGTTAGTGGGGCAGAGAAGGTCGTCTGCAAAGGCAGCGCTGCTAATGACATTAGCAAGGTAGGTATCAGTGACGTTTTGGCCAGTGCTACGTCCTGAGGGCAGTCTGACTTTGGTGTTGGCGCTTTCGTAGAGATTGTTGAGTGTCAATAGCATCAGTGGGGAAGCCCAAGTCATACATTATCCAGAGCATCCTGTCATGGTCAGTAGTGTTGAATGCGGAGGTGAAATCTACAATAAGGGTGTCAATATCTTTCCCAAAAGTTTTAGCGTCTTCAAGTCCCATGATGACATTCTGGAGCTGGTGGATGGTGTCTTTTTGATTACGGAAGCCAGCCTGAGTGGAGCTCAGTAGGGAGTGTGCTTCTGCGTATTCATAGAGTGTATCCTTGTTTTTGTCAATGAGGATAGTCTCACTAGTCTTCCAGGATACCGGGTTGAGGCGGGTGGCCCACATAATGATGAAGAGTTTGTGGATATTCTCTTGAATTTCAGGGGGAAACATCCTGAGTATCTCATTTACTACGCCATCTGGACCTTGTTGTTACTAAGAGTTTTGATGCATTCATTGAAGGCACTGTTATCCATGATTTTGGAGTGGAGCCATGTCCTCTGATTATTACCTTCAAGTTCTCCTTTTGTAATATGTGACTGTAGGGTAAAAGGATCGGGCACAAGCTCACGTTTGCCAGCCTGTTCCCAAGGATAATTACGTGGTGCTTCTTCTGGTAGATATTTACCATGCTTTATGTTAACTGGCTTCATAACTTCAGTGTAGTAGTATTCTACGATTTGGGCTTGCTTGGTAGGCTCAGTTTCAATGTTGCCAGTCTCTGGATCTCGCAGCGCTTGGAGGCCTGCTCTTGATTGTGCATTCATATCTTTGAATTTCTCCTTGTGTGCTCGTTTGGGATTTGTGTTGATTGTTTTTTGCAGTTTTTTACGAGCCATGTTACTATTTTCTCTGTTGCGAGTTTCATCAATATAGGTAACAGCTTGTTTGGCGCTGTCAGATAGCTCCTCCAGCTGTTGGAGGGGAGGGAGGTCAAGCTCAAGGCTGTTGAGTTTAGAAATGGCTGTATGGAGAGTTAGGTTTTCCTTATTTTGTTGCAAGATGGTTGATGTGCTGTCTGTTTGGTTGATGGCAAGGGATGTGAGCAAGGACTGAATAGATCTGATGAGGCCAAGCTTCTTTTTTAAGTGACACCGCTTGTTGCTGACAGTCCTTGGATTGTAGTGGTTGTTGTTAGGAGATGCGATTTTTGTGCTGCAGACTTTGAGTGCTACTTGGTAGGAGGAGTGAATGAGGTCAGAAATGCCTTTTGCCAGGGCTTCAACTGCCTCTGTGGCAGGTTTGTTACAGAGTGTCTTAAGTCTTTTTAGTGTGCTTAGCAGATGTGCTATTCAGGTTGTTGAGAAAAGTTGTGGCTTCTGTATGTGCAAGGTCAAGGATTTGGAGGATTCCTTCAAGTTTTTGGGGGATCCCATGTGCAGGGTCCTGTAGGGATTGTGCAAAAGTTGTACGGTCCGGTTTGCTGAGTGGGCGAATCAAGACTCTCTGAGGGCTTTGAAAAGGGGAGTGTATGTTTGCTAGGACAGGAATGCAAATTTTGAGAGCGCTGAGGGGTATGTTGGCTACAAGTGGGACATGGTCGCTGAGAGAGCCTAGTTCATGGGTAGTGCAGGGAGGGCATTGATGTGCAATCTCAGAAGGAAGTATGATATCGTCAATACGGCTAAAGGTGTAAGTACTGTTATTATTACTGTCTTTGCCAGTAGCCTGGTGGTGGGTCCAGTGTCTATTAGTTTCCTCCTTACAGGGAGAGAAGTTGTTAGAGAGGAGGAATTTACGGAACATTCTATCAGTTTGGTAGGTCGCGTTGCTAGAGCGGTCGCTAGCACGAACTGTAGCATTCATGCCCCCAATGATGATGGGAGTGCAGTTGCTGTAAGTGTTAATCAGAGTCAGGATGTGCTCTTGCATTTCAAATCTGCTAGTGAGGGCTTCCTGAGAGCTACCTGAGGGCCAGTAGGTGCCCAGCAGTAGAAGATTGCTGGCATTGGCTCCCTGGAGTATGACAGAGGCAATTCTTCCTTTAGAGTCCTTTAGAGTCAGGTATGATCTGCTTCATAGTATTGCTTTCTCCTATCAGCATGGCTGTTGGGTTGTGACTGGAGGAACCAGGATGGATGAAAATATCATGAGTCCTTTTCCTGCTAAGCTCTCGGCAAGCGGCCATGGTGGAAGGGCAGGGGTTGCGGGGGATGTGCGTACGGGCTTGCCACTTAAGTCTGCGATTTATTGCGCACGTGAGCAATTAAATTTATTGACTGCTACAAATATATATTCTTGCGCTTGGGGCAATGTCGCAGGTAATGAGGTCTAACCGAGCCGCGACTATTGCTGGTTGAAAACTTTTTCCATCCCCGAGTGAGTACCTTCGGGTGCCACTCAATTTCTACCCGGACGAATGCGTACGCGTGTTCGCTCCTCCTATTTTGCAAACATTAATAATGATATTAAATCCATTTATAATTTAGCAATTCTTTATACTTCAATTTTTCATTCCAGGGTTTGGTAAGGTAATAAGGACATACAGCAGTACCCACTTGAACAACATTTGATTTTGAGAGGTCCATTGGATGCCCGGGGCGGCGGTGCCGTGATCCAGGCCATGCAAAAATTAAACCGTGCACATACCCCGTAGAGCAGTGCTGCTGGAGCCGCAGCCAAAGTGCAATGGGAGCAGCTCCAACATGCGAACCCCCTTCAGGATCAGGGTTACGCACCGGTCAGGTAAGTATGCTCGTGTAGAGCGGGGGCATGCTATCTGTTCAAACTGACACCATAGACAATTTCGTCTTTGATGGCAAGCGGACAGGGTACTCCCCCTCCACTTACCACCACCCTCCCTTTGCCCCTTCAGCTCTCTACCTGCTTGCACAGCCCCAGTGTCTGCAGTCCACCGGAGCTGGCAGCCCTGATCATCATATGCTATTTTGAGGCACCTGCAAGAGAAGCGCTCTACGAAAGCAAGGCGCAAGCCTGCAGTCTCTCAGTCTGAACTTCGTGGTGGGGTTGTCATACGGTTGTGCACCAATGTGGCCCCCTTTCCTTTATTAATGTAGAGAGTGTTTCCCAGCCTACGAGTTCTTCTTTTTTCCTTTTCTTTCCCGCAGCAGGGCACTGTGTCCCATGGTCCTTTTCCCCCGTAGGCTTGCTCTACAGCTCTCAAGTTCATAGAGCTCTCAAGTTCATAGATGACCCACACAGGGCGGGAAAACTTGCAGGGAAAGAGACGATGCCATTCCGTGGTGGCCAACAAGAAGAAGCAGGCCTCAAGGGAGGACAGGAGAAGGAGAGAGGGAACAAGAGTCCCAACCACGCATCCCTCACACAGGTGTGCTCTCCTTGTGCCTCGGAAGGTTATGCCACGCAAAAAAATTTAACAACCCACTGTAATGCAGGGAACTCTTATTGGAGCCTTACCAGAGCTAGGGCTCACTAAGGTACTGCAAGGGTAACAGTAATGGCCAAGGCCTCCGGTGAGGGAGACTCACGGCTCTTTGAGCCAATGTGTCTCCTTTTCCTTAGTTGATGTAGGGAGTGTTCTCACTGTCTTCTTTATTTTTCTTTTTCTTTTCCAAGGCCTACACGCATTGCAACACCTACTGCTCCTTTAAAATCACACGTGGGCCTTTGAGCCCTATTTGCAGCAAACTGATACTCCAGAACTTGGCACAGAGCTTTCTCCTGTCCAGTTGACATACCCTGTTCCAGGTTGGTTTGGCTTGACTACAGGCATCATGCTGCTTCGGCCAAGCTACTCTTATAGGCAGGTACTGCTATGTAACATTCCCCTGTATTCAAGAGTAATGGTCTTAGAGCTGCAGGAGCTCTCATCCTGATCTAAAAAGAAACTCCAGCCATTGGACCCACAGGCGATTTGCCTGGTTGAAAAGGTGTTTTTGGGAAGCAGAGACACTGGGCCCTGTCCTTTACGCACACACTCCTACTTGATTTGCTGAGCGTGCACGCACGTACACGCACGTACACGCACACATAAATGCACACATACACGCACACATACACACACATGCACAGCAGGCTGGCCAGAAGAGCCTTGGCTTCACCAGGAGTGGTCTCCAAAAGAAGGGAGTTGCATTCGCCTGTTGAAAATGCTGATTTTAAATTGCAGCTTAGCAGAATGAAATAATGGAAAAGGCTACGCACGCCAGTTCCGGCTGAGGGAAGTTTCTCTAACTAGCAAGCTGGCCAGGGCCTCACCGACGAGCAGGATTAGGAGTTGTGGCGGAGTGTGAAGGAAGCAGGCAAGCTCCGTTTGGCGTTGCAAGACCATTGACCTGCACACATGTGCATCAGAAGCCTGATTTGCCAGTGAATACACAAAACTCAGGCAGCGGATGAGCAGCAGCAGCCGCTGCAGCAGGAGGGTATGGCTGAGGGAGGGGAGAAGGTGTGTGGGGGGGTCAACGGGTTCAGGCAGCGGTCTCTGGCAGAAGGCGTGCACATGTGAAGAAAGCACATCCTGCATACCAAATGCACAGAGATGTCAACGCAGCCTGGAATCTGTGGGAAGTGTGTTTGGCTGAGTACTGCAGGCATCCTAGGCCTGGGTGTTTAAGAGCGTACTTAAGAGCGCACACCGTGGCATAGCCGCTACCGGGTTGCTTTTTGCTGCGCCCATTTGACATGCGCTGTTGGAACTTGTCAGCGTTTTCTGATGCATGGCCGCCTTCACACTTTTGCTCATCAACAACAGCTTACCCACTGCCCTTGTGCTTGCTTATGGCTTTTTAAGACGCATGTCATCCCAGCAGCATGGGTGGCTCATGACAAGAATGAAACTAAAAAGAAACAGAAAAACAAAACCTTTCGAGCTTTGAAAAAGTATGCCAGTCTGATTTGGGCCACTCCCTGTCTTCTATAACTTGAAGGCCATGAGATGGACAACTGCATTTTAAAATAACTGCTGAGTTTTTTGAAATTCATTTTGGGAGTCAGAT
This sequence comes from Dunaliella primolecta, assembly GCA_914767535.2. Classification (NCBI taxonomy): domain Eukaryota; kingdom Viridiplantae; phylum Chlorophyta; class Chlorophyceae; order Chlamydomonadales; family Dunaliellaceae; genus Dunaliella; species Dunaliella primolecta. The sequence continues at coordinate 8,225,915 of OU611754.1, read as the reverse complement.
CAGTGTAAGCCCTTTCTTTTCTTTTTCTTTTCTTTCTTTAGCCCAGTCTAGCCTGCCAGTAAAGAAGCCCATAACATAAAGAAGCCCACCTAGCCCTTGGAGGAGGAAGTTAGCAGTGCCACGCCAGTTAAGTGCATCAGTCCAGTGGCCATGCACACAGCAGCTAAGTCCAGCCTAGTTGCCAAGACCATTGCCCTACTAGGCCATGCACACAGCAGCTAAGTTCAGCCTAGTTGCCAATAGCATTGCCCTAGCCAAGCAAGAGTTAGGCCGACACTCAAAATATGCTGTATTTGCCAGTAAGCTGGGACTTTCAGCCAAACTCGCTTGTTGTAATGCGCCACAGCACCAACGCGCTCTTCTTCTCTCGTCACCTGTTCATGGGATGCTAAGATGCTGTCTGGCATCATCTGTTCTGATGACAACAAAATGAAGTTGGGCATGCCCCATAGCCATAATGACGTGGTTTCTGAACAGCAAAGCACTGCCAGGTCCATGCAATAAATAATGTGTTTGGAGCATGCATTCAATCAACAAGTTGTCACTCCAGAAAGTCTGAAATTTTTCATTGACATCCAGTATAGAAACGACCCAAGTAACCAGGGATGGTCTTTGCTTTTGAACCAGGTACAGGCTTCTCCGACAATGTTCCAGGACAATGGTTGATATCCAATAACCTCCGTCAAACTGTAATTACAATGATCACAAACACCCCCCGTAGCCACATCTGTGCCACTCTAGACTTCCATGCCCATCAACACAATTGCAATGCTTTTCTGTGCCACAGTCATCACCATGCGTTTGCCATCAAAAGAGTCCTTGGGGACTGGACATTGTTGGACTCCCTGAAGAACAGGCCAATTGACCTTATTAATACAAACCTGCCTCCCTTCACTATATTTAAGCTTTCCCGCATCATTAAGGATGATGGAGAAAACAACGCTCCACCCAGCTCCCCCTACATGGAGAAGAAAGATAAAGCATTCTGCCTGGTACACTCGTTCAACATGGCCTTAAGTCAGCATGTTTTCTCTGGCTACAATATCCTTTCTCATATCAGGCATATGGAAAACACCTTACGGGACCAGAACCTTGGAGACCGAATTGACCTAAGCAGATACTACACGCACAACGTTGGTAACTTCAACATTACGATTTTCAACCATTACTTGAGCAAACACTCCTGGAACCAAGGAAATAAATACATGCTTCAGTACACAAGCACCAACCTTCAGGCTGGAAACATAACCAAAAACTTGATTGAAAGCATTGTAATTAACTCAGCTCTTTAAGACGCAGCAATCCTGACCACTGCAAATGATACAGGCCAAGGACATGCTGTTACCCTCAAAAAAAGTTCTAATACAGGCTCTCCCACTCAAAGACCTTATATCTGGTACCTCCTGGATCCCCAACATGACCACCCCAAACCCCTTCTCACAGACACTGACTGGTGGGGCCTCCAGAAAAGTATTTTGACTTTTCAAAGAGGGAGTGTATGGGACGGCCTGGACCCTGCATTGGAACTGCATCTAGCTGACAGCTCCTTCCCTTATAACCCAGATATTCATATGCAAAATAATGGCACCATACAATGTATCTCTATGATAGAGATACTACTCCAGAACCCACACCCGCACCACCTTCAACATTGCCATCACTGCTTAATTGCAATACACTGTCTCTTGAAAAAGAAAGAACCACGCCTCAAGAATACCGTCACCTGGTAGCACCCATCCAACCCATCCCTCAAACGAGCCAAAGTTGTCACAGCGATACCCAACCCTCCAAAGGAAAGTTCTACACGTTATTGTGGCTACTCCTTCTACCACCCTCCTCATGATGACGAGATCATGTTCCAACTCCTACGACACGCAGTGAACTCCTCCCTCCAAACCATCGAACCAGTTGCCACCTTCATGCTCTTACCCCACTGGAGAGGCTTCAGCCGCAACGCCTATATGAGCTGGCTGAACCACTACCCCGGTATTGTGCAAGTGCTAGCCAAATTCCCTGCTGGTAAAGTCCAATTCCAGGCACCCCAACACTGGTTCAACACGATGCCTAACCCTGCCCAACCTTCTTACCCCATGCAACTCATTGTTGTTTGGAACCTACATGCCAGAGAGGCGCTAGATAATGCCAACAAGGACTGGCTTCAGCTTCTCAAGCGAGACATACCAGAAGCACACTGGCTACCCCTGTAACCTCCAAATTCCGCCATACCACTGCATACTCATCAACGACTATCATCAAACAACTGGAGGAAGAAATTTCAATCCCTTCCCCATGACATTCATTTTGCTCACACAGGTGCTCTCAGACAAGAGCAGCCTTCAATACTGCCACCTACAAAAAAACCTTCACACCTAAAATCAAGAACTGGAGAGAAATCACCTACACAGATGCCATATGGCAGTGTCATCAAACACAAAGATGACTCTCCACCATTTGTTGGCTCAGGTGTTTACAAGCCGAGCAGAGACTCTACCCAATCATTGCACATGAATCCCAATGGACATGGACCCACAAACACTATCAACAGAGCAGAACTAGCAGGCATTCTTGTAGTTCTCCAACAAGGGCACACTGCCATAGCTTCTGACAGTGCATCCTGCCTCTCTCAGATTTCCAGACCCTTAACCCAATGCGCATGAGGACCCACCTTCATGCAGAACTCATCCAGGCCATCTCAAATGTATTTGAGCACTCCCCGCACCCTATACATTTCTATAAGGTTCAAGCACACTCTGGTATTATTGGTAATGAGGGGGCTGACGCCTGCGCACGCGCTGCAGCACTAGCAGATAACACGGACATTGCACTTCCAGATGCCAGGGATCCCTTCCATAACTTTTACTGGCTCACATTGAAGTCCCCACATGGGCGCAATGGCGACCCGCATAACTCCCACACTTCTCCAACTCACAACCTCACTAATTTAACAGACAAGCTAAAAACATACATGTACAATAGGCACAAGCTTGGCTCCGCTGATACCTCTGGCTACTATTACAATAGCTGGCAGAGGCTTAATTACGCCACACAGCCCGCTCCCCCAAACACCTCTGTCAGCTCAGAAGCTCATAACCCGCCCTCTCAACTTGCCAACAAAGAAATCAGCAACTCCTTTTGGAATGATCCAAAGATCACCCTTGAACATCAGATTAACGTATTGAAATACCGCACAGGAACAGTTTACACTTACTAAGCATCTAGTAGAAACATGCCATCAGATTCAAGGTGTCCAACACCTCTGCGCGCTGCCCATTATGCAATGAATTGGATAGCATCAATCACATTGCCCTTAGATGTATTCACCCAACAATGAATGGGATGCACACTGACAGGCACCATGTTGGCCTTAGCTCCTGTGTTAAAGCTCTCAGCAAAGGCAGATATGGCTCATCCCTTATTGGTATGGATGCTTGCCAAAATGAGAGGCTCTTTCAGCAGGGCATACAAGTCCCTGAAAACATATCTTGAACTAACCCTGACTGGGTTTTCCCTACTGGTACTGGCTCCTCTGCCCGGCACCAGAGCCGCCCTGATGCTGTCTTTGTGCGCTCCATCCCAGGCCGACCCTCACACATTGATCCTACTAAGATCCTTCCTCAAGACAGGGACGTTCATCTTGTTGAATTTAAATTCTGCCCTGATACCAACCCCTTTCCCACTCTGGAAGCTGCATCTGCCCAGCATACCAACACCATAACCAGGCTCAAAACTCGCAGCTTGAGGAACCCAAACAGAAACAACAATGTGACCTTACACATCATCTTAGTTGGTGTCGCAGGCACTATCTATAATGACTACACCATCAAATTGGGTTTAACCAGGCAAAAGGCTAAGTCACTAGCATCCAAGTTAAGTTGCCATGCTATCCAAAGATTAACAACTATTATTAACGCAAGGCATGCACTTCATTTTCAGGGGACTTCTGGGGGAGGGTTTGCTGGGCGCGTGGAGGAGGAGAGGAGGAGAAGGAGAGTCCGGGTGCTCAGGAGCATGGCAGCCAACCCTCCAGATCCTCATTAGCTCTGTTTCTGGCTTTCTCCTAGGCTAGGTTAGTCTGGTTTAGGTTTGAGGGCCCTTTGGTGAGACCCTTTCTAGCTTGCTAGTCAGGGAATCTTCCCTTAATGCACGCGGCCTTTTGGCTAGCGTAGACTTTTCTTCTCTTTTCAAAGGAAAAACATAAAAGATCCTATGAATGTCAGAGGACTCAAACAAAACCATTGGGACGTAAGACATACAATAGCCACCCAGAACCCAGATGTTGTGGTACTTACAGAAACTAAACTAACCAATATCGGCAAACCTCGTCCATGGCTGGATTCCTGCCTAAAAAACTACAAATGGTAGTCAGCCTTTGACAGAACAGGAGGCACTACCATCTGCATCCGAGACACCCTTGCTCTAGCGACCCGCTGTTCTGCGGCCCATTTAAACTCCCAGGGAAGAATTGCATCTGTCACTCTTCATGGAACAAATGGAGTCTTTTACTATTAGGCACCTATTGGCCTTCTGGAAGCTCTGAGGAGAACATGGCTAGTAGACTTGAATTGCGAGAGCAGTTCCAGACTATAATACAACAACATAACAACTCACTCCCCTCATGATTGGTGATATGAATGCTACTTGTTGAACAAACGACCGTACCAGTACGGCCACCGGTACCAGCAACAGGACCTATCAAGCTGACAGAGCTTACCGCAAATTCCTCAATTCTAACAACCCCTCTCCATGCAGAGAGGAAACCACGAGACCATGGACCCATTGCCAAGCAACCCGCAAGACTGACAACAACTGCACTGAATACACGTTCAGCCGGATAGATGATATTGTCCTCCCTTGGGCCTAACCAAACATAAGGCTAAATCACTAGCATCCAAACTGAATTGCCATGCTATCCAAAGATTGACAACTATCATTTACACCAGACATGCACTTCATTTCCAGGGGACTTCTGGGGGAGGGTTTGCTGGGCGCGTGGAGGAGGAGAGGAGGAGAAGGAGAGTCCGGGTGCTCAGGAGCATGGCAGCCAACCCTCCGGATCCTCATTAGCTCTGTTTCTGGCTTTCTCCTAGGCTAGGTTAGTCTGGTTTAGGTTTGAGGGCCCTTTGGTGAGACCCTTTCTAGCTTGCTAGTTAGGGAACCTTTCCTTAATGCACGCGGCCTTTTGGCTGGCGCAGTCTTTTCTTTTCTTTTCTTTTGTCCTCCCTTCAGAACTTGCCCACTTATGCAACCCCTACCACACCCCAGAGCTAGGATCCCTCAGCGACCACGTCCCCCTCGTAGTAAGCATACCTACCAACATTCTAAAAATCCAAATTCCTGTTCTCTCTACCCCTGCACCCCCAAAGGAGTGCCCACAAAAGGTCCTTAATCACCCTGTAAGTGACTCAGATCGGGCTGCTTTCACACAATCCCTGCAGGACCCTACTCATGAAGTAATCCAAGAATTAAAAGAAATCCTACAGGATTAGGTTACAGGAAGAAAGAAGGCCTCCAGTCAAAACGGTTGACTGCTAGCCTGCTCATAAAAAGCAATAGTTCATGTAGAAAAGGAAAAGGCTTATTCTTGTTTTGATTTAAGAAAGAAGAGATATGATAAGACTCTACATGGTGAATGCCAGGCACGTAAGGGGCCACGCTATTGGAAGAGTGAGACAAAGAGAGGAGAGGACCAGAAAAATAAGGAAGCATATTTAAGCCAAAGAGAACAGACATGGGGATGAGTGCATTTGAAAAGAACGTGTTGCTCATCCTGCACATCATCTTGGGCATCACATAGATCACAGGCAGGGGAAATAGCATCATACCATGTGGCCTGCTCGACTTTCAAGGTATGGACACGAAAGCAAAATTGAGCCACACTGCGGACGATGAGTTTAGGTAAATCTAAGCAGAGATATTTGGGCGGAATATAAGGAGAACATGTAACGTGTGCAGGCTTGGTTGGGAGAGCACACCAGTGATGATAAGTAAATTTTTTGCTGTTTGCGTCTCGTGGGTCGTAACCAGAAAATTGTCTCCAACATGCGAGATGGCGAGTCCTGAGATCCACAACAAGCTGACTCAAGTCCAAAGGATCAGCAGAGTGTATTTTTTGCTGGAAATGATGGGCGTGATGCAAGCCATTCATGGCAGACAATAGATGGGATGTCCAGCAGGAGGAAAAGAGTGCGACTGCTAGGCTGCTCATGTGAAAGACTGTATTATGAAAATGTAAACGAGTGTTTTTGTAGCCCATGCATGTAAGTGTACAAAAAGACCCTTGCGGAATGAAGCAGGTACAGGTCTGTGTCGCTCAGCGTTTACACAAAATATTATTGCTCTGTGCTCTGCAGTTAGTCATGCTTGTGCCTGTGCAGGAAGAGGGGTTTTGCACGGTGGTGTTCAGAAAGGAACACATATTTATTTGCCTATGGGGCGCTTGCTGCTATTCAAGCATCTTCTCCAGGACATGCCTTTCTCAATTGCTTGCCGTGTGTTTTGGACCCCTTTTCATCTGCCCTGAACTGCACCTGACTTTCACCCTACAAGGGGTACGATTGTCTCTGATCGTTGGGATCGTCTTCGGATACTTGCATTGATGTTGCTTTCCTTATTGACGTGTAAAGGGCAAGGAAACACTTCATTTTCCGTTCATTTGCAATTGTTGGCAACTTGCCTTACCTGCCGCTTTGATTTCTTGCAGTAAATATGAATGGGCATCGAGGAAGAAGGGGTCTACTGGTCTGTATCGCTGGGTAGCTCTTTCTCGTGTTTCTTATTCAATTTTAATTTCAACCATTGTTGTTTCTATGTAAAAAAGATAAGACCAATTGTTGCAATCATATAATTCACCAGTCTACAATGCCCCCGCTGAGGGGAGCCTGACAGTGCCTTTAAAATTTTTTGGAGCAGGCCTTGCCTGCATGGACATTGGCAGTGCAGACTATCTTGCTTTACAGGACCTCCAGATCCCTGAACACCCAACAAATAGAACCCTACCTAGATAGATTCTCCGTCGTCGTTTCCCTGCATAGCAAAGGCTCACTTCCAGTCGCCCTGATGCAATTTTGATTGTTCCAATGAAAAGAGTGCCAAGGACCTATTCCCGTTATCCATTGAGAAGTAGAGGGGGGCACGGGAGCACTCAGCGCCAGCCACAGCCACTCCACCTACATCCAAGGTCCGTCACCCTAACCAGCTCCTTCCAGAAGAGAGACACATCCATCGTGGAGGTCAAATACCGTATTTGACTGTGACTGTAAAGACACCCGGTCCAAGAATCAGCTTGAGGCCTCCGAGCAGCAGCACCGTGGTCTATGTCACCATCTTTCAAGGGCCTCAACTCAAGTCACCCTGCATAAAAATCTGTTAGGTGTGGGCGTGGTCACCTACAAGGGTTACAAGGTGTTGGCCTACAGCCTAAGAATCTAGCTGATCGGCTGCTGGTGAAACATTCTCATCCAGCATCAAAAATTGAAACCAATTCTGACAGTTTTTGAAAATCTGTATGAGTCTTGATTTAGGAAAGCATTCAATGATTGATCTCGAAATCAGTCAAAATGTGAAAGCTCGTCAAGAAAGGAATAAAATCAGTGTTTGGAAGTTGGGCAAAAGTATGTAATGATTCAAAAAGATCAATGAATAGGTCCTTGTATTTTCTGCGCAGCTCACACAACTCACAGCATTTGCAATCATTGCATTCTATGATAGGAAAGGATATGTTTCTTGTCCTGGACTTCAGCACATCCACACTTATCACAAATATTTGAACCACCCAGCCATTTACAGGACTCGACCTTCAAGCAGTGGGCACGAAGCCTAAACCTACTCACATTCCTCATGACTCCTTTATACCGATTTTTGAATAATTAAGATGGGATACAGAAGGGTGTGCTTGCTGTTTGATTCAAAGGTTTTCTACACCAGTGATGGTAAGTCACTGCTTTCCTGTTCACCTCTCGGGGACTCAGGGCGTCCACTTCCCTCCAAGCCTTCTGCTGTTTGTACCTCAAATCCCATAAAAAAAAATCCTGCATGGGAATCTTGGAAGCACTCAGTAATTTCTGTTTAAACACCTCCTCATTGCGCATGCCATTAAATGACTTAGATACATGTGCAGACCAACAAGACTCATCCATATCAGCAAGGTGTAAATCTGCCTTCAGCACTTGGCATAATGCTTTACTGTTAGAATTGAGCATATTGTTGAAAAATTTGACAGCAGCCCTAAACCAATGAAACTGGAAGGGCTCTTGGCCACATTCTCTCAATACTGGCCAGTTCGTGGCAGTACTCTTCACACCTAGAAAACGCCTTAACGAGCATTAATGCCTTCTTGTCATTGGTTCTTAAACTCGCTGCCTTCTCGTAAGTGTTCTGTACCCCGCACTTGGCATGCGTACATCCCAGCCGGAATGCCATACACCTTAGAGAGCCAAATCAGAGCACGTGGCCTATTCCTTAGATAATGTTCATGCACAAACTCCTTAATCCTCTGCTGGGCAGCCATGTAAGGACGCACTGCATGCTCCTCAGACACCTTCAAATTCATGTGCTTGTCCACAAGCATACCGAGGTATCTAAAATGCTCATTTTCTGGAAGAGCCACGTCTCCATACATGAAAGTAGGCAGAGAAGAACACGACCTACTATTAGAATGCAATGCCTGGATTTGATGTATTGACATTCAGCCCCTTTCTCATTGCATAAGCTTGTAATCTATTCAGCATAACTTGCATTTCACCTGCCCAGTGGGTCGTTGGCAGTTAAACTCACGTCGTCTGCATATAGCATCATGCTATATACATGTGCCCTCAATGACCCCTCTTACACACCTCACACCACCCATGCGAGCATTTTAGAAACACTGAACAGTATGCACAAGGCTGCTCTCTCCCACCTGTCTGCTATAGAGAGCTCCTGCGCTACAAAACCTGCTCGTTTAAAGCATCTCAACGGCCTCCATGCCAGAGAAAGCGTTGAGAACATTGCGGACAAAATTGTCAATCTTATCAAAGAGTGCCATGAGGTGGCTCTGCAAGTGTGCACCACCAAAATAAAGTCCAAAACCTCCAAACACTTCAGGATAAGGAGGGTCAGCAACCTCCGCAGATCACTGTGTAATAAACTCAAATCTGTCCGACATGTGCAATACAAATTAGCCCAAGATCATCAGGCCCTTACCTTTGCTGAGGCCCTAGCCCTTAACAGCCATGACCCCTCTCTCCATAAGGCCATTCTCTTTGTCCAAAGCTTCTCCCACTCAGAAATAGCATGTCCTGCCCATAACTCAAACAGCGCTATACCCCCCCTATCACCAATGAAGACTGTCCTCCAAGCCCAGCATAAAAATCTCAAGGAGCAAATCAACAAGATAGACTCTGACTACAGCGCCCAATGCCACATCAGGGCACGAAGGCGCCAACAGAAGAAAATTGCAAAACACCCCGCTCTTGCCAATAAGGAAACCTTCAATGGCAAAAACACTGCCCCCCCCAAGCCCAGGTACTTACAGACCCTGAAACATATAACATTGCAAAACACCCAGCCCTTGCCAACAAGGAAATCTTCAAGGGCAAAAGCACTGCTCCTCCCCAAGCCCAAGCACTCACAGACCCCACCTCAGGCGTAGTGGAAACGGATCCGTGCAAAGTAGCCAGTATTGTGGAAAAGTTCTACACCAATAGCATGGCTGCCCCTAGCATTAAAACTGGGGCCTATCTTCCATCTGATCCCCAAGCCAGACGCAACTATCCCTGGATGGACAAACAGTGTGAGGACCACTTCCTCCTAGAAACTCCCATCACCAGGGCTGAAAATGATACCCAAAGGAAAAGGAAATGGCTTCACGACTCCATCCTGGACAGCTGCTCCTTCCAAGAATGTATCCAATCCCTCACTAATAATAAGACCCCAGGACCAGACGGCATAGCCAATGAGCTGCTCAAACACCTGCCCCAAGAATACAAAGAATCCATCCACAAACTCTTTATCATTATGTGGGCAACGGGAATCACCCCCAAATCTTGGAAAAAGAGTGATACCATTCTTATCTTTAAAGAAAAAGGCCCTGAAACGGACATCACGTCCTACCGACCCATAGGTCTGGCCAACACCCTCTACAAATTATGGACACGTCTGGTCACAACAACCCTGTATGAGTATGCAGAGAGCCACTCCCTGCTCAGCACTATGCAAGCAGGCTTCCGCAAACACACAGACACCATAAACCAACTCCAAAACTTAATCATGACCCTAGAAGATTCTAAACTCTTCAGCAAAGATGTGTATGCACTGATCGTAGATTTTACTTCTGCTTTCAATACAACAGACCATGACAAATTGCTTTGGATCATGTATGACCTTGGCTTCCCCACCGATGCCATTGACACTGTCAAAAACCTCTACCAGGAGGCACACACCAGAGTCCGTCTGCCTACTGGTCGCTATACAAAAGACATCCCCATAGAGAGGGGGACCATTCAGGGGGATACCCTCTCTCCCTTCCTCTTCCTCATCTATATGGAACCCTTGCTACGCTGGCTCCATGCCGGCGGGCGAGGCTACGAATATGAGTGCCTCAACAAAAGTCCACAAAATATTGAGCAAAAAGCTCAAAACAAAATCAGCAGTGGGGCATTTGCAGATGACCTCATCTGCATCACAGGCACATATGCCAATCTTCGCATCCAAGCCAAGAAATTAACCCTCTACGCTGATTGGGCTCACCTCATCATCTCTGGTTCAAAAACAAAGGTGACATGCAACCTTCCTAGCCCACAAACAATGCAACTCAGAGGCAATACGTCTGTGGCAGACTTTGCCAGACGCCTGCTCAAAGACAAGATCCTGGTCCAAGGCAAACCAGTCCAGTTCATTTGCCCTGGGGATCCCTTTACCTACCTCGGGGTAGAAGTCACCATGACCCTAGACTGGAAACCCCAACATACTAAAATGACAGAAAAACTTACCAAAAAAACTCATGAACCTGGCCTGCTCATATGCCACACCCAGGCAGACAATGGATATTATCCGCACAGCCATCATTCCAAGCATCGCGTATGCCTTCCCAGTCACACCCTGCTCTGAGAAAGACCTTGCGTGCTGGGACAGACTAACTCTCAACATTATCAAAGAGAGATACAAGCTCTGGCAGTGCACTGCCACAGCCATCCTGCGGGAAGACAAAACCAACTCCGGACTCGGTTGTCCTTCCATGGCAGTAGAATATAATGCGAGGTGCGCAGCAGCCCTCACCACCAGCCTCAATAACACTGGTAGACACGGCCGGGTCACCAAATCACTTCTGGAATCCCAAATCCATCAACTTAGACACTATATACTCAGGAGCATCAACCCATCACACCAAACATCCAGCTTCATACTCAAGCAATTACCCAACATGCTCCGTGTTAGGCAATACCTCTGCATCAACAACAGCGCTCTTGACATCTCCTTTCAAGGAGCACCTTACCTCCTCTCCAGCATTACTCCCGTATTAAATGCCATCTCAATGCCAATGCAACCCACCCTGAAGACCTTAGCCTGCCACTGTACTTACCCCCTCATGGAGCTAGGCATATCCAGGCTCTCTTCCCTGCTAAATGACAACCTCACCCACATTATTGACGGAAACAAACTCATCTCCCTTGTCGGCCGCAAAGTCAGGACCAGACATATAATGGCCCTTAATAAGCTCTCCCATGCTCTCAATACTCAGAATCTGACAACTGATTCCATCAACACGGTTATACAGAGCCAAGACAGCTCACCCAACAAACCCCCTGAATCACGCTGCATAAATAACACAACATATGCAGAGATGATTAAAACAGAGCACACACCAACAGGCTGGAACTGGTCAAAGCTCTGCTTGGAGCACCCCCCCCCCCAAACCCCCCTTCTAATAATGTTGGGACTAACACCCGCAACAGATCCGTCCACACTGACTCCAGGATCTACAGCAACCCCCCCTTTGAGAATCAAGACATGGAATTAGAAAGTCCTCTCTTTCAAAGCCAGGAAAACCCACCTCCTGACAACCAAACGCAAACAGAAGCACAAGACACCCAAGGGAGACGTTCCCGTAAAAGACACAACTCCCGTATTGACGGAACGACAACACTTGCACAAGGCACAGCCCCCACCCAAGCCCTTTCCACTCCCTCCACACAGACCCTATCCCTGGACCCCACCCACACCCCACAAGCCGGGGGTAGGAGGTCCAGAGGGAGCCAAGCCTCAAAAACACTCTTAGAATACCACACACAACCCATTTTAACCCCGTGCCCCTTACCACCAATTGCACCAGGCACTGACGTTGCCCAATGGCTCTGGAACTACAAGCAGAACAAAGCTGCTGAGTTAAGCGCAGTGCAAGTGAGCAATACAATCTTCCGCTACGATCATGTCATCCAAAGTATATTGGGCTGGCAACATATCCGGAAGTTTAAGAGAGCCTCCCAGGAAAAGCAACAGATTCAATACAATATTCAGTGGCATCCTGTCACCATTGAAAAGTGGGCCTTACCTATCTTCCAAAAGGACGGGCTCAAAGTAGCTTCCTCAACACACATACCCAGAAGGCTGGCAGAGGATCCGTGCTGCCAACTTTGCTGGAGCCCGGTGAGCAAAGAACACACCCATGAATCTCAATGCTACGATGACATGCCCACCTGTGATACCTGTCACCGCACCTACCACTGGGGATGCCTCATAGACACCAAATTATGCTCCCTGCAGGATCGGGCACTGAGCAAACCTGATGAGCATTGGGACTGCCCTGCATGTGCCCCCCTGTCCCATTCCCAAAAGTTGGAAAGACACAATTTCTCTGAAGAGCACGAAATGATCCATGTGCAGTGGCATCCTCGATGGGAGGCTGCTGAGATGCTACAGATGCACCCAGACCTACAAGCCCATGTGCAAGCCTATGACCAAGAAATGCCGGAGCAAACAGTAAACCCCCTAGACGATGAGACAGACCTGGACAATCTTGTCAATCAAGGCTTTGAAGGCAACCCTCAGAGCACATCTGACTCTCCATGGCTCTCAACTACCGGCTGCGCCATTCGCAAGAATGTCACCTTTGATTTCCACCCTACCAACCCCCAGACCGATATCATGCCAACATGGCATTGTGATATCATCATCAGAAGTGTTGACCTCATGAAGGAAACTCTCCAACCTGACACATCTGATGAGGCCACCTTGCCAGCACAAATGCCTGAAGTGACCACCTTCGAATGTGCCTGTATTTACAATGCCAATGGCAAGTGCGATGGCATGCTCACTGTAGACAGACTCAAAACCTTGCTTGAAGCTTACGAAGCAGCGAGAAAGGCAGGCATCCACGCCACCATCCAGCCACCCGTCCAAGATTCAGCAACCGAGATTATGGGACTGCTCTCACGTCAAAAGGCACAACAAAAACATCTCTCTGCCAAGAGCAAAAAAGTTTACAATTCTAACACGCTGATTACACCTCCCCACATTAGATCAGCCCTTCAGAAATGGTGCATGGTCCAAACAGAGAGGTTCTCCAACCCTCTTGATTTTGACGGTACCTTCAACACTTATTTCAGCACAAACTGCCGTGACCAAGTTTTCGGGGCACACACAGACGCCCTCTCTGTGCGCTACAATGGCTTCTCCTTCTGCCATCCCCCTCATGATGATGAAACTATGTTCAGACTCCTGCGCCACGCAGTGCACTCCTCCCTCCACACCACAGAACCAGTTGCCACCTTCATGCTTCTGCCCCACTGGAGAGGCTTCAGCTGCAACGCCTACATGAGTTGGCTTAACCATTACCCAGGTCATACAAAAATCCTTGCCAAATTCCCGGCAAGAAACATTCAATTCCAGGCACCACAACACTGGTTTGATACCATACCTAACCCCACCCCACCTTCCTATCCCATGCAACTCATTGTTGTCTGGAACCTACAGGCCAGAGAGGCACTGGATAGCGCAAATAAAGACTGGTTCCAGCTCTTTCAGCAAGATGTAAAACAAGATGTACCAGAAGCTTGCTGGCTGCCCTTGGATCCTCCAAATCCTGCCACACCACTGCGTACCCACCAACACCTAACATCAAACACTTGGAAAAAGAAATTTCAATCACTTCCCCCTGACATCCATAACTGTTCACACAAGTGCCCACAGGCAAGGGCAGCCTTCCTTCCTACTGACTACAAGAAGATGTTTATACCCAAAATAAAGGACTGGAGAGAAATCACCTACACAGATGGCAGTGTGATTACACACAAAGACGATGAGTCCCCACCACTTTCTGGTTCAGGCGTTTACAAACCGGGAAGGGACACTGCTCCACCCTTACAGCTACACATAAAACCCAATGGTCATGGGCCTACTAACACCATCAACAGAGCGGAACTTGCAGGTATTCTCGTGGCACTCCAACAAGGGCAAACGGACATTGCCTCTGATAGTGCATCCTGCCTCTCCCAGATTGCCAAACAAATCCTCAATCCAATGCGCATGAGGAATCACCTACATGCAGAGCTCATCCAAGCCATATCAACTATGTTAGAGCACTCCCACCACCCTTTCCATTTCTACAAAGTCAAAGCCCACTCTGGCATAATAGGCAATGAGGGGGCTGATGCCTGTGCTCGCACCGCAGCCCTCACAGACACAACAGACATTGCACTTCCAGATGCCACGGACCCATTTCGCAATTACTACTGGCTCTCATTGAAGACCTCTCACGCACATAATGATGGCAGGCACCGCTCCCACGCTTTCCCAATCCACTACCTCACCAACCTGAACGAAAAACTTAAAATACACATGCACAAACAGCATAAGCTTGGCTTTGCTGATACCACTGGTTACCACTACAGTAGCTGGCAAAGGCTCAACTATGCCATACAGCCCAGTTCCCTCACCATTGCAAACATTCATGCTCATAAGCCAAATCGTCAACTTGCTAACAAAGAGATCAGCAACTCTTTCTGGAAAAATCCAAAGGTCACCCTTAAACAACAGATAAATGTAATTAAATACCGTACAGGGACAATCTACACACAAAAGCATGCCAACAGATTTAACCAATCTTCCACCTCTGAAAGGTGCCCGCTCTGTGACGAATTGGATAGTATTAATCATATTGTCCTCAGATGCTCAAACACGACCATGAGTGGTATGCACACAAACAGACACCATGAGGCCCTTAGTCTCTGTGTAAAAGCCCTCAGTAAAGGCAGGTTTGGCTCATCCCTTATTGGTATGGATGCCTGCCGATATGAGAGACTCCTGGAGCAGGGTATAGAAGTCCCTGAAAACATCTCTCGAGCTATCCCTGATTGGGTATTCCCAAATGGTACTGGGTCCTCTGCCCGGCACCAAAGCCGCCCTGATGCTCTCTTTGTGCGCCATATTCCAGGCCGACAAGCCCACCTTGATCCTTCCAAGATCCCTCCTCAAGACAGGGATATTCACCTTGTTGAGCTCAAATTCTGTCCAGACACCAACCCCTCCGCCACTTTGGAGACTGCAACAGCTCAACATGCCCATACTATAACCAGACTTAAAACCCGCAGCTCAAGAAATCCAAACAGAAATAACAAAGTGACTCTACACATCATCCTGATTGGTGTTGCCGGCACCATTTACAATGACTATACCATCAAACCTCTTGTTAATCTGGGCCTAACCAATCAAAAAGCTCAATTACTAGCTTGCAAATTAAGCTGCCATGCCCTGCAGAAATTAACCACTATCATTAACACCAGACACGCTCTTTGTCTACAGGGGGCTTCTGGGGGGGGAGTCGCTGGGCGCGCGAAGGTGGCTACCAGGAGAAGAAGAGTCCGGGCGTCTCGGGGCACAGCCGACAACCCTCCAGATCCTCATTAGTTTTGTCTTTTTCCCTCTCCTAGGCTAGCTGTAGCTAGTGTAGTCTTGAGGGACCTTTGGTGAGACCCTTGCTAGCTTGCTAGTTAAGGGACCTTTCCTTAATGCACGCGGCCTCAGGCCTGCGTAGACTTTTACTTTTCTTTTCTTTTCTTTTTCCCCGAAACAGGCGAAGTTGAAACAGACCCATGCAAAATATCTAGTATAGTGGAAAAGTTTTACACTGACAGCATGGCTGCCCCCAGCATTAAGACTGGGGCCTACCTTCCATCAGAACCCCAAGCCAGACGCAACTACGCCTGGATGGACCGGCAGTGCGAGGAACTTCCTCCTTGAAACTCCCATCACAAGGGTTGAGAATAATACCCAACAGAAAAGGAAATGGCCTCACAACTCCATCCTAGACAGCTGCTCCTTCCAGGAATGCATCCAATCCCTCACGAATAATAAAACCCCAGGGCCTGACGGCATAGCCAATGAGCTACTCAAACATCTACCGCTTGAATACAAGGAACCTATCCACAAACTCTTTGTCATTATGTGGGCAACGGGAATTACCCCAAAAGCTTGGAAACAGAGTGATACCATTCTTATCTTCAAGATAAAGGCCCTGACACGGATATCACGCCCTACCGACCTATTGGCCTAGCCAACACCCTTTATAAATTATGGACACGCCTAGTTACAACCACCCTTTATGAATATGCAGAGAGCCACTCCCTCCTGAGCTCTATGCAAGTGGGTTTTCGTAAACACACAGACACCATACACCAACTCCAAAACTTAATCATGACCCTTGAAGATTCCAAACTCTTTAATAAAGATGTATATGCTCTGATTGTAGATTTTACCTCTGCCTTCAACACAACAGACCATGACAAGCTGCTCTGGATCATGTATGACCTCGGCTTCCCCACAGATGCCATTGTCAATGGCATTGACACAGTAAAGAGTATATACCAAGAGGCACACACCAGAGTCCGTCTAGCTACTGGTCAGTATTCCAAAGATATCCCTATAGAAAGGGGGACCATCCAAGGGGACACCCTATCCCCCTTCCTCTTCCTCATATACATGGAGCCTCTACTACGCTGGCTCCAGGCTGGCGGGCGAGGCTATGAATATGAATGCCTCAACAAAAACCCGCAGACTGTGGAACAGAAAAGCCAGGACAAAATTAGCAGTGGTGCATTTGCAGATGAACTCATTTGCCTCACAGGCACGTATTCTAACCTCCGTATTCAAGCCAAGAAATTAAGCCTCTATGCTGATTGGGCCCACCTCATCATCTCTGGTTCAAAAACAAAGGTGACATGCAACCTTCTTAGCCAACAAACAATGCAAATAAGGGGTAACACGTCCGTTGCAGATTTTGCTCGACGTCAACTCAAAGATGAGGTACTGGTCCAGGGCAAGCCAGCCCAATTCATTTACCCCGGGGATCCATTTGCTTACCTTGGCGTTGAAATCACCATGACATTAGACTGGGAACCCCAACTTGACAAAATGGAGGAAAAGCTCACCAGAAAACTGGCAAGCCTGACATCCTCTTTTGCCACACCCAGGCAAACAATGGACATAATTCGCACAGCCATCATCCCCAGCATTGCATATGCCTTTCCTGTGACACCTTGCTCCGAGAAAAACCTTGCGGACTGGGACACATGTATCCTCAAGGTTATCAAAGAGAGATACAAGCTCTGGCATAGCACTGCCACAGCCATCATACGGGAAGACAAAATTAACTATGGTCTTGGCTGCACATCCACTGCGGTGTAATATAATGCAAGATGTGCAACGGCCCTCACCAGCAGCCTCAACAATAAAGGCAGGCACGGCCGGGTCACCAGGGCTATGCTTGAATCGCAAATCCACCAACCGAGACACGACGTACTCAGGAGTATCAACCCATATCACCAAACATCCAGCTTCATCCTCAAGCAATTGCCCTACATGCTCCGTGTTAGGCAATACCTCTGCATCAACAAGAGCAACCTCGACGTCTCTTATCAAGGAGCACCTTACCTTCTCTCCAGCATCACTCCCATGATAAAAGTCCTCTCAATGCCAATGCAACCCACCCTTAAAACCTTAGCCTGTCACTGCACTTATGCCCTCATGGAAATAGGCATAAACAGGCTCTCTGCTTTACTGAATGATAACCTCACCCATATTATTGACGGGAACAAACTCACATCTCTGTTTGGCCGAAAAATTAAGACCAAACATATCATAATGATTGTAGCCCTGAATAAACTCTCCCATACTCTCAACACCCACACTCTGACTGAGGACAGACCTGACCTCATCAACACAATCATACACAGCCAAGACAGCTCACCCAATAAAACCCCTGAATCACGCTGCATAAATCATACAACATATGCAGAACTGATAAGAACAGAACATACGCCCACATGATGGAACTGGTCAAAGCTGCACCCAGGCCATGCTCCCCCAGATCCCCCCAACTCCGACCCAGACAATGGGAGTCATGCCCCTAACACACACACACCTTCAGACCCCAAAACTTGCAGCAACCCCCTCTTTGATGCTGAGGATATGGAAGTAGAAAATGCTTCCCCCAGCAGCCAAGAGAGCCCATCCCCAAGCAGTCAACCACATGCAGAGACGCACTCATGCCAAGGCAGACGCACACGAAAAAGAAACAATCCCCATGCGGAGCAGCTGCAAGCACAAGCACATAACATAGACTCCACTCAGACCCCACAAACTGGGGGCAGACGGCCCAGAGGGAGCAGAGCCCCAACAACATTCCTAGAGCATAACCCACAACCCATGATAACTCCTAGTCCTCTACCTCCAAACGCACCAGGCACTGATGTTCCCCAATGGCTCTGGAATTATAAACAGAATAAAGCTGCTGCATTAAGCGCAGCTGAAGTGAGCAACACCATCTTCCGCTATGAACATGTTATCCTAAATATCTTGGGATGGCAACACCTCAGGAAATATATGAGATCCTCTCAAGAAAAGCAGCAAAAGCAATACAAAATTCAATGGCACCCTGTCACCATTGAGAAATGGGCCTTGCCCATTTTCAAAAATGATGGGCTGAAAGTGGCCTCTTCAAAGCATGTACCCAGAAGAACTAAACTAGACACATGCTGCCAACTCTGCTGGAGCCCATTAAGCAAGGAACACACCTTTGAAATTCAATGCCATAACGATATGCCCACCTGTGATACCTGCCACCGCACATATCATTGGGGCTGTCTCATAGATGTCAAGGCTTGCTCCCAAAATGACCGGGCACTGAGCGAACAGAATGAACACTGGGACTGCCCTGCCTGCGCTTCCCTGTCAGACTCCCAAAAAGCAGAAAGGATCAACTTCTCTGAAGACTGTGAAATGATCTATGTAGAGTGGCATCCTAAATGGGAAGCTGAAGAAATGTTATGGATACACCCAGACTTGGATGCTCATGTGCAAGTCTTTGACTCGGAGGAACGACCAGAGGTTATAGAAGACCCCTTGACCATCGATATGGACCTGGACAATCTTGTCAACCAAGGCTTTGAAGGCAATTCCCAGAGCCTTTCTGACTCCTCATGGATCTCAACTACCGGTTGCGCCATTCGCAAAAATGTCACCTTTGACTTCCAACCTACCAACCCCCAGACAGATATCATGCCAACATGGCATTGTGATATTATCATCAGAAGTGTTGACCTCATGGAGGAAACTCTCCAACCTGACAAATCTGATGAGGTCGCCATGCCAGCATGAATGCCAGAGGTAACCACCTCTGAATGCGCCTGTATCTACAATGCCAATGGCAAGTGTATGGGCATGCTCATGATAGACAGGCTCAAGACCCTGCTTGAAGCCTACAAAGCTTCCAAAAGGGCAGGCATCCATGACACCATCCAGCCCCCTGTCCAGGATTCAGCAACTGAAATTATGGGTTTGCTCTCTCGCCAAAAGGCTCAACAAAAAAATCTTTTTGCACAGAGCAAAAAGGTTATTAAATCAAACAACTTTATTACTCCTTCCAGCGTACAATCATCCCTGCAGAAATGGTGCATGGTCTCAGTGGAGAGGTACTCCAGCCCTCTTGACTTTGAAAATACCTACAATACCTACTTTAGTACAAATTGCCGGGACCAAGTGTTTGGGGCACACACAGACGACCTCTCAGTGCGCTACACGGGCTTCTCCTTCTGCCATCCACCCCATGATGATGAAATAATGTTTAAACTCATGCGCCAAGCAGTACATTCCTCCCTCCAAAGCACAGATCCAGTTGCCTCTTTCATGCTCCTGCCCCACTGGAGAGGCTTAAGCTGCAACGCTTATATGAGCTGGCTCAAAAAATACCCAGACGCTGCAAAAGTGCTTGCCAAATTCCCTGCAAGAAAAATCCAATTCCAAGCACCACAACACTAGTTTGATACCATCCCCAATCCTACCCCACCTTCCTATCCTATGCAACTCATCGTTGTGTGGAACTCCAATGCCAGAGCATTACTAGATAGCGCTAACAAAGACTGGTTCCAGTCCCTCCAGCAAGATGTAAAGCAAGACACACCAGAGGCTACTTGGCTACCCTTGGATACTCCAAATCCAGTCACGCCACTGCGAGCACACCAACACCTTGCATCAAACACTTGGAAGCAGAAATTCCAATCACTCCCCCCTGACACTCATAGCTGCTCACACAAATGCCCTTGAGAAAGGGCAGCATTCATCCCTGCCAACTTTAGAAAGATGTTCACACCCAAAATCAAGGATTGGAGGGAAATGACCTACACTGATGGCAGTGTAATCAAACACAAAGATAACGATTCCCCACCGCTATCAGGTTCAGGTGTTTACAAACCAGGAAGAGACGCTACTCAACCATCCCAACACTTGCAACTGCACATAAAACCCAATGGCCATGGGCCTACCAATACCATCACAAGAGCAGAACTCGTGGGTATCCTTGTGGCGCTCCAACACAAACAAACCACAATTGCCACTGATAGTGCATCCTGCCTCTTTCAGATTTCAAATCAAATCCTTCATCCCATGCGCATGAGGTATCACCTACATGCAGAGCTCATCCATGCCATATCAACCATATTAGAGCACTCCCCTCACCCTATCCATTTTTATAAAGTCAAAGCCCACTCTGGCATCATAGGAAATGAGGAGGCTGACGCTTGCGCTCGCACCGCAGCCCTCTCTGGCACACTAGACATTACGCTTCCGGATGCCAGGGACCCTTTCCACAATTTTTATTGGCTCTCATTGAAGACCACTTCCACACAAAATGATGGCAGGCACCGCTCCCACACTTTCCCGATACTATCTCACCAACCTGAGCGACAAACTTAAAACGCACATGCACAAGAAACACAGACTTGGCTCTGCTGACACCTCTGGCTACCACTACCAGAGATGGCAGAAGCTTAACGATGCAACACCATCCACCACCAACGCAAACATTGAAGCTCACAACCCAATCTCTCAGCTTGCAAACAAGGAAATCAGCAACTCCTTCTGGAAAAATCCAAAGATTACCCTTAAACAACAAATAAATCTCATGAAATATCGAACGGATACCCTGCACACACGGAGCCATGCCTTCAACTTTAACTTTTCCAGTTCTGGTAGGCGCCCACTCTGTGCAAATACAGACAACATTTATCATGTTCTGCTTAGGTGTACCAACCCAACAATGAGTGGGATGCACACCAACAGACACCATGCGGCCCTTAGTCTCTGCATAGAAGCCCTCAGCAAAGGCCGTTTTGGCTCATCCCTCATTAGCATGGATGGCTGCAATCATGAGAGACTTCTGGATCAAGGCGTACAAGTCCCTGAAAACACCTCTCGAGCTATTCCAGACTGGGTTTTCCCAATTGGCGCTGCCTCACCTGCACGGCACCAAAGCCGCCCTGACGCTCTATTCGTGCGCCACATCCCAGGCAGACAAGCCCACCTTGATCCTACCAGGATCCCACCACAAGATAGGGACATTCACCTTGTTGA
Source organism: Dunaliella primolecta (assembly GCA_914767535.2). NCBI lineage: Eukaryota > Viridiplantae > Chlorophyta > Chlorophyceae > Chlamydomonadales > Dunaliellaceae > Dunaliella > Dunaliella primolecta. The sequence continues at coordinate 8,204,039 of OU611754.1, read as the reverse complement.
ACTTAAATTCTGCCCTGACACAAATCCCTTCATCACCTTAGAACGTGCACAAACTCAACACTCCCACATCATAAGCAGACTTAAAACACGCAGCTTAAGAAACCCAAACAGGAATAACAAAGTGACTTTGCACATCATCTTAGTTGGTGTTGGTGGCACGATTTACAATAACTATACAATTACACCTCTCATAAATCTGGGCCTGACCAAACAAAAAGCTGAATCAGTAGCCTCCCAGCTCAGGGACCATGCCATCCAAAGATTATCCACCATCATTAACACTAGACATGCACTTTGTTTTCAGGGAGCATCTGGGAGGGGGTTTGCTGGGCGCGCGGCGGCGGCAGAGGATGGGAGAAGGAGAGTCCCAGCGCTCAGGGGCATGACAAGCAATCCCCCGGATCCCCATTAGTTCTGTCTCTTGCTTTCTCCTAGGTTAGTTTTGTCTAGTTTAGGTGGAGGGCCTCCTGGTGAGGCCTCTAACTTTTGTTAGGGGTTCTTCCCTTAATGCACGCGGCCTTTGGCTTGCGTAGACTTTTCTTTTTCTTTTCTTTATACATGGTGTATGAGACGCCATTCACTCCATCCCCTGTCACAGCACCTCTTATACCTTCACTAATATCCCTGCCCATGTCATTGATGTACAGAGAAAACAGGAGAGGGGACAGAGGACAACCTTGCTTAACTCCATTTGTTGGACGCACACGTGCCCTTTTATCCCCATCCATCAGAGTGTATTCATCATCCTGGTACATTTTCTTAATTGCCTGGAGAAGTAGTGCAGGCATGGCAATGCGTTGTAGATGTTCCCAAAGTTGCAAACGGGGCACAGTGTCGTATGCTTGAGAGAAGTCAATGAAGACAGCATGCAGCCTAGGTGATTGCCGTGGCTTGAACTTTTTTGCAGCATGTCTTAAGTGCCTCAGGATGAAGAGTGGATGCAGAGTGCTCCTACCGGGGTAAAAACAAAATTGGGTGTCTGGGACCTTAATTTTCTGGATACACCAATCTGTCACCAAGTCTTGTAGCACGTTGGCATAAATGCGGTACATCACCCCACTGACAGCAATCATCCTGTAGTTCCCAGGATTTTATAAACTCCCTTTATGTGAAGGGGGCTCAGTTTCGCCACTTTCCAACATGCAGGGATCCTAGCTTTACTAAAAAAAAACCTTGACATGCGTGCTATCAGAGGCACCATGTTAACATGATCCACTCTCCGACCACGCTCAATGGGCAAACAGGCATGTTTTAGGAAGGGTTTAGGAATATTGTCTAATCCAGATGAAGCACCCGCACTTAACTTCTTTATGTCATCTACACCCCTGACACTCTGGAGCCTCTTAAAGAGCTTGGTCTTGACAATCATGCAGCCACCAAGTTTGCTTTCAGGCTTCATGCACACTCTGTCCAGTACGCTTATAAACTTCCCAGCACCAGACGCGCTCTTGAGAGGACTCCTTTAAACCCTCATCACCAAGATCAGGCACGGGCTACTGCTAGTAATAGGAGGATTACCTCCTGATCCCCATTGTTTCTTTCTATTGGTGGGGAGGATACAAGGGTTACAAGGGTTACAAGGGAAGAAAGGCCTCAGCCAAGACGTTTGACTGCTAGCCTGTTCATAAATACACATGAGGTCATGAAGAAAAAAGGAAGTTTGTTGTTATCCTGGTTTAGAAAAATATTGATATCCTGGGAATTCACATAATGAATGGTGCCTAGACAGAGCATCCTGTGGGAGACGTGGAGGTGTAGAAAAGAGAAGTTTTGCTCAAAAAATGAGGCATACTTATGATGGAGAGAGCAGACCTGGGGATTGGGACATCTGAACAGGACATATAAGTCATCAGAATCACAGGAATCACAGATTGGAGAAGCACTATTGGATCAAACAGCCTATTTTACTCGAAGAGTGTGGACTTGCAAGTATAAGGAGGGTGAATGGCATCATGATGAGCAGCTCTGCCAGGAAGTGCGCACAATTGATGATATGTCAGCCGCTCACTGTTGCTTACTCTGGGATCAGGAGTTGTAAATTGATTCCAGTAGCTAAGGTGCCTAGATAGGTGACCAGTAGGTTACGATGCGAAGCCGAGTCGTAAGCTCGTCCTCGTGCGCCTGGATCCAGGCGGCGGGGGGTTCCGAGTTCAAGCCCTTGTGGCGGTGGGGGTTGGCCCTTCGTTAATACAACGCTTGAGGCATGAGCCGCTTGCGTAGATTTTCCTTTGTCTAGTTCTTAGGTCCACCACAAATTGATTGAGGTTCAACAGAAGCAGTACCACACACATCACAGGCCCAATTGAATCAATTCAAGCATGCTGTGAAAAAAATTGAGAGAGATCACAAATTTATACGTTTAAATGGGGGACCTTTAGCCAGACTGTTCTGCTGACCGGCCTGTGACTGGTCCTCGCCAGTCAACATACTGTCCATAAGCTCAGAAACAAACGAAAAAAGTTTGTTGTTGTGTTGCAAAAGGAAATCATACACAGCTTGGACACTGGCTTGTTATAAATAAGTTTGCTCCATTGAGAAATCACCCCAGAAAGTTAGACAATCAAGCATGCTTTCTTCTCAAAGCACAAACATCTGCGTCTCTGCACACCAGAAGGGCATGAGCCTCATTTTGAATCTCATCACTAGGACAGCGATCATACAAAAGAGCATTCCAAGTATTCCAAGCCGCTGTCTCCACCTTCAGTGTGTGTGCCCTAAGTCTGAAAGGGCTAACATTCCTCATGACATGTTGAAACAAATCGAAATGCATGTGCCTTGGTAAACGGGCACGCACATTGTAACCAAAAGGCACTGCAAAAAGAGACTGATAAGTTGCGACCTTACTATAAGTGTCCCGCGGGTTCACTTCCTCAACATCTCTCCACACTGCCCGCAACTTGTGCTTGAGGTCATCAGTAAACTCTTGAATAGAAATAGGAGTGCCCTGCCGCACGGCTTGCACAAAGGAATCACAGCACCGTAGGCCTTGGAAAGCATCTAAAACTTGAGCAGTCCAGCAGGAAGGCTCACGTGAATGAATGTTAAAATCCGCTTTCAGCACTCCTCTCAAAGGAAAAAAAGAAAAAGAAAAACTACGTAGGCAGAAGAAACCCTCCCTGCCGTAGGGACATCAATTGAGGAAAAGGAGACACATTGGCTCAAGAGAGCCTTCTCAATGTCTCACTATTTGACCTCAGCATGCTATTATAAACTTTGACAACAGACCTGAACCAGTACAAGTGAAGCGGCTCATGACCACACTCCCTCAGAACAGCTCAGTTTGTAGTAGTACGCTTAACACCCAGTGTGCTCTTAAGATAACTCATGTGCTGCACTTGCAGATCACTTGCAAACTCCTTGCCCGCTTTAATGTTCTCAGTGCCCCACGCTTGGCCTGCATACATTCCAGCTGGAACCACATACGTCTTCTCAAGCCACAGAGACATGTACGGCCTATTTCCCAGAAAATCCTCACGAACAAATTGACGAACCCGAAACGCAGATGCCATGAAGGGGCCAGCAGCATGCTCAGAGGACTTGGCCATGCTCATGCACTTGTGAAACATCATGCCAAGATATTTGAAAGAGTCTTTGTGTGCCAGTGGCACCCCCCCCCCAATACGAAACACAGGCAGGTCCGACCCAGAGGAATTGATGTGCATCACCTCAGACTTAGCAGTGTTGATGATGAAGTGCTTCCTCTGAGCATACGCACGCAAGCGGTTTAGCATGGTCTGCAACGCAACAGGATCGTCGGCCATCAGAATCAGGTCATCAGCATATAACATGTGTGTCACTTAGAATTCAGCTGTACCCGTGGCAGCATCTTGCACCCCCTCCGCAATTTCATCAACGTCATTAATATACAGAGAGAAAAGCAGAGGGGACAAAGGGCAGCCCTGTTTCACACCTATGTTAGGGTTCACCCGAGCAGGCTTATCTCCATCCTTTGAAATATACTCATCAGCATTGTACATGTTTTTAATGATGGACAAGAAAGATGTGGGCATGCGTGTGCACTGCAGGTGCTGCCAGAGTGTCTGCCTAGGGATGGTGTCATATGCTTGCTTGAAGTCAATGAATGCAGTGTGCAGCCGGCTAGATCGGCCAGGCTTGACTGTGCATGCAGCATGCTGTAGGTGCCTTATAATGTAGGTGGGCTGGAGGGTGTTCCTTTTAGGGTAGAAACCAAATTGTGTGTCTGGAATCTTGTTTGAGGCCACACCAGTCAGTGTCAAGAAAACGAATCACATTAGAAAAAGAAAAAAAATAAGTTTACGCTGATTAAAAGGCCACGTGCATTAAGGGAAGAACCCCTAACAAAAGTTTGAGGCTTCACCAGGAGGCCCTCCACCTAAACTAGACAAAACTAGCCTAGGAGAGAGCAAGAGACAGAACTAATGGGGATCCAGGGGATTGCTTGCCATGCCCCTGAGCGCTCGGACTCCCTAACTAGCAAGCTAGAAAGGGTCTCAACAAAGGGCCCTCAAACCTAAATCAGACTAAGCTAGCCTAGGAGAAAGCCAGAAGCAGAGCTAATGAGGATCCGGAGGGTTGGCTGCCATGCTCCTGAGCGCCCGGACTCTCCTTCTCCTCCTCTCCTCCTCCACGCGCCCAGCAAACCCTCCCCCAGAAGTCCCCTGGAATTGAAGTGCATGTCTGGTGTTAATAATAGTTTTTAATCTTTGGATAGCATGGCAATTCAGTTTGGATGCTAGTGATTTAGCCTTATGTTTGGTTAGGCCCAAGTTGATAAGAGGTTTAATGGTATAGTCGTTGTAAATAGTGCCTGCCACACCAACTAGGATGATGTGCAAGGTCACTTTGTTATTCTTGTGAGGGTTTCTTGAGCTGCGGGTTTTGAGCCTTGTTAAAGTGTTGGCATGCTGGTCGATTGCGGCTTCCAGGGTGGGAAGGGGGTTAGTATCAGGGCAAAATTTAAATTCAACAAGATGAATGTCCCTGTCATGAGGAGGGATCTTAGTAGGATCAATGTGTGCGGGTCGACCTGGGATAGAGCGCACAAAAACAGCATCAGGGCGGCTCTGGTGCCGAGCAGAGGAGTCAGTACCATTAGGAAAAACCCAGTCTGGAATGGCTCGTGGGATGTTTTGTGGGACTTGTATCCCCTGATCCAAGAGTCTCTCATTACGGCAGGCATCCATACCAATAAGGGATGAGCCGAACCTGCCTTTGCTGAGAGCTTTAACACAGAAGCTCAGGCCAATATGATGCCTATTGGTGTGCATTCCATTCATAGTTGGGTTAAGACATCTAAGGGCAATGTGATTGATGCTGTCCATGTCGCCGCATAATGGGCAGCGTGCAGAGTTGTTTGACTTCTTGAATCTGATGGCATGTTTTCGAGTGTAAACAGTTCCCATGCGGTATTTCAAAACATTAACCTGCTGTTTAAGGGTGATCTTTGGATCATTTCAAAAGGAGTTGCTGATTTCTTTGTTGGCGAGTTGAGAGGGTGGGATATGAGCTTCTGAACTGACAGTGGTGCTTAAGAGAGTGGGCCGTATGATATTGTTTAGCCTCTGCCAGCTGTTGTAAAAGTAGCCTGAAGTGTCAGCAGAGCCGAGCTTATGTTTTTTGTGCATGTGTGTTTTAAGCTTGTCTGTCAGATTGGTGAGGTAGTTAGTTTGGGCAGTGCGGTCAGTGCGGGAATGATGTAATTCCCCGTTGCTGCCAGGCGCGGACTTCAATGAAAGTCAGTAAAGTTGTGGAAGGGATCCCTGGCATCTGGAAGTGTCATGTCCGTGGTGTTGATGAGTGCTGCAGTGCGGGCGCAGGCATCAGCCCCCATCATTACCAATAATGCCAGAGTGGGCTTTAACTTTGTAGAAATGTACAGGGTGTGGGGAGTGCTTTAACAAATTTGAGATGGCTTGGATGAGTTCTGCATGAAGGTGGGTCCTCATGCGCATCAAGTTAAGGGTCTGTTTAGATATCTGAGAGAGGCAGGATGCGCTATCAGAGGCTATGTCAGTGTGTCCTTGTTGGAGTGCTACAAGGATGCCAGCTAGTTCTGCTCTGTTAATAGTGTTTGTAGGTCCATGTCCATTGGGATTTATGTGCAACTGTATCTGCTGTGATGATTGGGTAATATCTCTTCCCGGCTTGAAAACACCTGAGCCGACCAGTGGAGGAAAGTCATCTTTGGGTTGAATGACACTGCCATCTGTGTAGGTGCTATCTCTCCAGTTCTTGATTTTAGAAGTGAACGTCTTTCTGTAGATGGCAAGATCGAAGGTTATCCTTGTCTGAGGGCATCTGTGCAAGCAGGAATGGGTATCGTGGGGAAGGGATTGAAACTTCTTTCTCCAGTTGTTTGATGATAGTCGTTGATGAGTATGCAGTGGTATGGCAGAATTTGGAATTTGTATGGGTAGCCAATGTGCTTCTGGTATGTCTTGCTTGAGGAGTTGGAGCCAGTCTTTGTTGGCATTATCTAGTGCCTCTCTGGCCTGTGGGTTCCACGCAACAATGGGTTGCATGGGGCAGGAAGGTTGGGCAGGGGTAGGTATGGTGTTGAGCCAGTGCTGGGGTGTCTGGAATTGGATGTTTCCAGTGGGGAATTTGGCTAACACTTGCACGAGACCGGGGTAGTGGTTCAGCCAGGTCATGTAGGCGTTGCAACTGAAGCCTCTCCAGTGTGGCAAGAGCATAAATGTGGCGACTGGATCGCTGGTTTGGAGGGAGGAGTGCACTGCGTGCCGTAGAAGTCGGAACATGATTTTGTCATCATGAGGAGGATGGCAGGAGTATCCAGAGTAGCGCACAGAGAAGGCATCAATGTGCGCCCCAAAGATCTGGTTGCGGTGACTTGTGCTAAAGTAAGTGTTATAGGTACAGTCAAATTCGAGAGGGTTGGAGGACCTTTCCGTGGAAAACATGCACCATTTATGCAGGGCTGATCGGATGTGGGGAGGTGTGATCAGTGCGTTAGAGTTGTGCACCTTTTCGCTTTTAGCAGAGAGTTGCTTTTGTTGGGCCTTCTGGCGTGATAGGAGGCCCATTATTTCCGTGGCTATATCTTGGGCGGGTGGTTGGATGGTGTCGTGTTTCCCTGCCTTTTTGGTTGCTTCATAGGCTTCAACCAAGGTCTGGAGCCTTTCTATGTTGAGCATGCCAACGCATTTGCCATTTGTGTTATAGATACAGGCAGATTCACGGGTGAGCACTTCAGGCATATGTGCAGGCATTGTAGCCTCAACAGATGGGTCACCTTGCTGTGTTTCTTTCATGAGGTCAACAGTTCTTATAATTATCTCACATTTCCTTGTTGGCATGATATCTGTCTGGGGGTTGGTAGGTTGGAAGTCAAAAGTGACATTCTTGCGGATGGCGCATCCAGTAGTTGAGAGCCATGAAGAGTTGGCAAGGCTCTGGGGTCGCCTTCAAAGCCTTGTTTAACAAGGTTGTCAAGGTCCGTTTCATTGGTTGGGGTGTCTGCTATTTGTTCCGGTCTTTCTCGATCATAGGCTTGCACATGGGCTTGTAGGTCTGGGTGCATCTGTAACATGTCAGCAGCCTCCCAACGAGGGTGCCAGTGCACATGGATCATTTCGTGTTCTTCAGAAAAATTGTGTCTGTCTAACTTTTGGGAATGGGACAGGGGGGCACATGCAGGGCAATCCCAGTGCTCATCAGGTTTGCTCGATGCCCGGTCTTGTGGCGAGCATAGTTTGGTGTCTACGAGGCAGGCCCAGTGGTATGTGCGATGACCTGTATCACATGTAGGCATGTCATCATAGCAAAGAAAAAAGAAAAAGCAAAAAACTACATAGGCAGAGGAAACTCTTCCTATATCAACAAAGAAAAATGAGACACATTGGCTCAGAAGGGCAGTGAGTCCCCTCCACCACGAAGCTACAAAAAATAAAGTGCTAATGAGGATCTGGAGGGTTACTGGAAGCACCCGGCTCCAGAACCTGGACGTGAGAAGTACTATTGTTTTTCAATAGCACGCCTAGTGACAACAAGCTTTTTGGCATACATGATAGAATGGGAACGAAGTTTGTGAGCAGTTTGAATGGCACATCGTTGGTCAAATCCCAGTAACTTAAATTGAATTTGAACTGGTTCAGGGTATGCTCAGTGTAACAGATCTCACCAACATTCAGATGATGGTATGTAAGTTACAATATAACGTGACAGCTTTTCCACTTATATTCTTGCATAGATCTGTATGCTGCCGCTGTGACGTCTCCAAATGTTGCCCAGGCCTAGTGTCTTTACAGTATTTCTATCAAGCGTACATGGCTCTGTTTTGCACTCAGGTGATGGTGTTGTCTAACGCAGGTAGTTGTATTGGACCTGGCCGCCAGTGTGTGGGGTGTTGTGCCTGCTGCATAACACATGTTGTGAGGTTGAGGAGGAGGAGGAAGAAGAAGAAGGAGTGGGTTTGGCATTATAAGGAGTAATCACTGGCAGTAAAACATCAGGACGATTACATGTGAGTCTAGATCTCTAAGGAAAATCATGAGGAGAGCAGTAAGGGGGTATTATCTTGTTTGATGCATGTGCAGGGATTTGGAGATTGTGTTACGCCAATTTATCATCACTTCCTATGTCTGTGTGAACCAAGCCTGCTCACCAAGGGCTTTTGCTAAGAGCTTAGATGATCATTCTTCCAGCAACAATGTGGCGTTCAGTTTTCATGCTGGAGATGATTTGATTTGGCAGCCTGAAAGCATGTTGGGTGCGCTGTTTAATTTATGACAGCCTGGAGAGGGCATATTGGGTTCAGTTTTCATTTCTTTTCTTTTCAAAAGCAAAGTTATCATCTTCTTTCTGAACTCTCGGATATTTCATGTGTGGCTTGCACAGTTCAACAGGCTGTGCAGCCAAACTACCTGGCTTTTAGCCAGGTCAAGGTCAGATTTCATTGAAGCCTGTGTCTGACCAACCACTGGAGTTGTTCACTCAGTTTTTTGCGATGATATTCTTTTGGCACAAGAATCCAAGTCACCAAAAAGCACACCATCTGAAGCAGTGGGTGATTGGAAAAATAAGATTTGGTGGTGTAAAACAGGGCTCACGCTGCGACCAATTGGGCATACGGGCGGAAAAAATGGATTGCAAAGTTTATGACAATTTGAAACCAGGCTTTACCGTGCAAGGTTATGGTTTGCCTACGCTGGACTCCCAGTGGGAGCATGAAGAAAACATGCCCATTATGTGTAGCAGCTGTCCACCTCTGCAAGTATGCTCTCATTTCTGTCTCTGATCTCCACGAATCTCTAACAGTCAAGATCTATGCCTTGCAGAGCCTATTAAAGGCTGCAATAATTAGTCCTCATTCTGAGTCTCATGGCGGTTGGTCCTCAGCTGCTCGGTGGGCCTTGAGCGCCTCTACTGCATCGTACATCCACTGCCCCGGCTTCTCCTGCAGCACGAGTTGAACAGCATATACCCATCACAACAGCTTTGTGCATTTACAGAAAGCACACATGCATAATCTACTGCATCAAACACCCACAGCTTCTCCGAGGAGCAAGTTGAGCGGCAGGTACTTGGTCGTGTGTGAACCCCAATCACACTCTGTTCAGCATAACCCAAATGATGATCTCGTGCGCCCACAAGCTGCATTACAGCTGCATCTTGCACCCACCAAGCAATGCCAATGCAACGCACGCAGTCAGTGTAAGAAGTAGATGAGATGTGTGGCAACCATCATCAAAGATTAGTGATCAAGGGAGCAGGTCACAGGTGAGCCCAACCAGGAGCAGGTACTGAACAATCAGCCTGTCACTTGACGTAAAAAAAGCTGTAGCTCTTTGCCATAACAAAATACACAAGCCTCACCACCACTGGGCTGGCTACCAAGTGCCAGGTCTGACTGCTCCTTGTACTGACACGTCAAACCTTCTCTACCCAAGCTAGTGGTGAGCGGCTTTTAGCGGTCCCCTCACCCCATTCCTTTCTCCACACAACCCTTCAAGGACACGGTACACTTCACAGCTTAATCGGCATGCAACTTGTTCCTTAAACAATACATGCCTTTCCCTGCTTCTCCCTGTCATTGTGACAAGTACATCAAAAGCTCCTGCCATTTCTTGCCCCGGGCTCAGCCACCCTGAACTCTGCTGTTTTGGACAGGAAGACTCTGTGCACACACCTTTGCAATACTCTCTTGCGACAGATGCCGATGAAGGCGCTCACTCACAGCAGCCAAGCAGGCTTCACAGTTTCGAGCTGACTGCAGGGCAGGCTCCAGCTTGAGGGGAACCTCACTGACTGCAGTGTTTGTAAGAGGTTGTACAGGTTCAATGTGTGTGTGTGTGTGTATGTGCGCGTGCGTGTATGTGTGAGAAAGAGACGGGCTTGTTTGAAAGTCTGCCAAATAACGCTCGTAATGCTGAAAGAAAGATCTGCTTTCTACTTATTTGGGCAGAGATAAAAGCAAAGTGTGCTGGTGAAAGTGCTCGTGCCATTTTAAAGTGACTGAGCCTTTCCTAAAACTAATGCTGTATGGCGCAAAAGCACGCGCGAGCCATGAAGAGTGCAACAGGCACCACCTTGCAACGTGCAATCAAGCGCCCCTCCATCAATGCAAACCATGACATGAAACTCGAATACATTCGCAAACGAAGGCAGGAAATTTCACAGCTCCTGCTTTGCTAGCAAAAAACCTCATGCACTCTAATTTCAGCACCCAATTCTGCGCCCAAGGGCGGCTATAGGTGGCAACACCATTGCAACAAAGCACACTGAAACCAAGCAACTCTTCCTATTTCCTTACTAATTATTTCCCAAGTGCACTCATTGCTTCTTGCACCCCCAATTCCCTATGGAGAGCACCTGTAACTGCATCCTGCAGACAAAAAGGAAAAAGTTTGAGCGAAACTGCATTCACCCTTGAAGGCAGCATTGCACGAGCATCATTACCAAATAAATGGCATACCTGGAGATGAAGACATGGCCTTGTATGGCCGCAGTGCAGCACACAAAGCATCAGAGAGAGACTTTACGGCTTTCATGCAACCCTCGATCAGCCCTTGTTGTCGCTCAATGTGGTCATCCAGGCCCAGGCCGATTGCATGCGCCCTGCATGTATATGTACTCCCTCGTGTGTGTGTGTATGTGTATGAGTGTGTGTGTGTGTTTGTGTGTGATAATGTGTGCGTGTACGTGTGCGCGTGTGCACGCCTGCACGCGCGTGTATGTGTGAGAAAGAGAGAGAGAGAGAGAGAGAGAGAGAGAGAGAGAGAGAGAGAAAGAGAGAGAGTGCGTGTGCTTGCACGCATGCACTCATGCTGCACGTGTGTGTGTGTGTGTGTTGTGCACACGCATGTGCGCGCATGTCTTGATCCTTGAGGGAAGCTTTATGGATTGCGTTTCAGTTTCTATTTCACTCTGCAGGCACACATCTTTAACGAACAAACAATGGTGGCAAAAGACAGATGCAGTTTCTGTAAGGATAAAGGCTTCATGTACTTTGCGCGCAGCACATGCCCCTAGAGCAGCCTTGATGAGCGGCAAGACCGTGACCAGCGGCTAGACCTTGATGAGCGGCAAGACCGTGATCAGCGGCTACAGACCTTGACGAGCGGCAAGATTGTGACCAGCGGCAAGACTCTGATCAGTGGCAAGACCTTAATGAGCTGCAAGACCTTGGCAAGCAGCAAGACCTTGACAAGTGGCACGGCTCTGACCATTGACATCCGCGCCAGGCAAGCATCCATTCTCACCTCAAGGCAGGGAGGTCGGTGTCCTCTACGCGTGTGAAAGCAGAGGTTGGGCCGTCTGCTGTGCGTACACCTTCCAACTTTTGCCCATCAATTGCAGACACGGTGAAGCAAGGGAACACAAAGCCCTCCTTCTTGAAGGCCTCCTCACCTGTCCCGAGCAACAGCATCCCAGGCAGCATTTTAGACAGCGTTGGCCCGCCGAATGCTCGTGTTTTGTTTTGTTTGCTTGCTTTGGTTGATTGAACGGAGTTCGGCCCCTCCTCGACTGCCGCACGAGCCCACTTTGTGCGGATTTTGTGCGCGTTTTATGCAAATTTATTTTTTTCACGCTTTGAAGACGTTGAGGTGTTAAAGCTTCGATCCCTCTACACAAGCAACTGCGTGCGAGAGCTCGAAATGTGCACTCTCCACATCGTATATGTGGAAGATTTGCCTGATTAAAGTGGGAGAGCCTGTGGCGAGCAAGGCATGCGCATCTTCAACACAAACATAGGCACAAACAGTGCGCATTGACGCAAGCTTTTGGAGATGAAAGCGTGCGTTTTCAATTTGAAATGCATTGAAATGAAACTGTTGCGTCAAGGACTGAAATGCCAGGCGCCCAAAGTAGCTCTACCTGATGCAAGGCACAGACTCCAGCCGGGGTGATTGACGATTTGACATAGTTTCATGTACCGAGTGTGCTTTCAAATCATGCTTTTGATCCTAAAAGCGCACTTTGGAATCTAAAAGCACACATTTGGCCCCCATAAAAGCGGTAAATGCAAAGTTCAAGCACTGAACACGGAAAACAGGAACTCACAAATTTGCGCAGCGCCGTCCCAGGAAAGCTCGGTCAATTTAAATGCACACACTTTCTGTTTGGGCAGCACAGTGGCATGTGAGGAGTAATGCAGGTGGCATGTAGGGAGCAATGCAGGTGGCATGTAGGGGCTGGTGGGCCTAAGGGGAACACTGCTGAGGAGCAATGCAGGTGGCACGCAGGGAGCAATGCAGGTGGCATTGCAAAGGGCCACAGCAGGACTGTGGCTTCTTTATTTGTTGTTGCCCTGCTGCGCACCACTGACAAAAAAGCCCCCCCTGCCCTTTTCTCAATGACAAGACATACCACTCACTTACTTGACTCTTCCATTCTCGCCCACACAGACTACTAAGCTAGACATGCTGGAGGCCACACACCATCTCTGCTCACACCTCCTCAGACTTATGTGCACCGGATGATCTCCTTTTGTGGGCTGCAAAAGCTGCAAGGACTGCAAGGGCTGCAATCTTATATTGGTGCATTATCATCTAGGTAACCTGGTAATCTAGGTAATCTAGGTGACCTGGCAACCGAGGTTCACCAGGGCTGCAAATGCATCTGTAGGTGCACCACCTCTCGCAACTCTTTTTTTTAATGATCTAACCTGCTTTAATCCTCCTCTTTGAGCATAGACACGAGCTTGTACATCAGCTTCAATGTGACAGCAGTACTGTACTCTACATGTTTGCTAGCCAAGGGAGTGGCCCAACTTACGAGGAGGCCGCCTGTCCCTCCATTGCTTCAAACACAGCATCGCCAACCCCGTCAGCCCCCCCTTCTCTGCATCAATGTGCATTACAAGAGTAAAGCAACACAAGGAGCATACGTCCCAAGGCAGCAAAAGAAGCAAGGTCCCTGCAGTCAGCAACTTTTGTCTTCCTCGGGAACCACCTGCATTGCTCTCCGCAGTGTTCTCCTTGGACATACCAGCTCCTTCCTTCCTCACATGCCACATGCATTGCTCCTCAGCAGTGTTCCCCTTAGGCCCACCAGCCCCTACATGCCACCTGCATTGCTCCCTACATGCCACCTGCATTGCTCCCTACATGCCACCTGCATTACTCCTCACATGCCACCTGCATTGCTCCCCTGCACTGTTCCATTCAGGCACAGCAGCTCTTTCCTTGCTGGTATGGCGCACCAGCTCACCAGGCACACCACCAGGCAACAGAAAATGCAGACACACCAGCTCAGGCAAACCAGTGTACCAGCAGCTCCTTCGCTAACATGGCACACCGGCTCAGGCACACCAGGCACACCGGGCAGCTGGAGCACGAGGCAAGTGAGGCACCAGGCATGCGTGTACACCAATGTCATAGGCTCAGGCACACCAGCTCAGGCACACCAGCTCACCAGGCACACCAGCTCACCAGGCACACCAGGCAGCAGGAGCACCAGGCAAGTGAGGCACCAGGCACACCAATGTCATGAGCTCAGGCACACCAGCTCAGGCACACCAGCTCACCAGCACCTTCCTCAGTGGCACGGTACCCCAGCTCAGGCACCCCAGCTCACCAGGCACACATCAGGTACCAGGCACACCAGCTCAGGCACACCAGCCCATCAGGCACACCAGCTCCCTCCTTGCTGGCACAGCACACTCCTAGCCACCAGGCAAAAACCATTGCCGCTCATCCCTCACCCTTTTTGCACACCGCCATTGCCTCCCTCAAGCACTCCAGCTCCTCTTTCAGGAGCATCCCCTTGCTGTCAGTGCTTCCGGTGCCCGCCTTGGTGCAGCTGTCCCTGCCTGGCCTGCTGCTGCTGCCTTGCCGCTTTCCCCCTAGGGCCTGCTCTTGGGTTGACAGCATACGCACGACCTCTTGCAGGACGCTGGCTGGGTGCTTGGTGCCCTGTGAGGGTCAGGCAGAAATGTTTGGTGCCCTTCATCAGGTGACAGCTTGTGCATGACCTCTTGGTAGGGCACAGGCTGGGTGTCTGGTGCTCTGTGAGGGTCAGGCAGAAATGTTTGGTGCCCTTCATCAGGTGACAGCATGTGCATGACCTCTTGGTTGGGCGCAAGCTGGATATTTGGTGCTCTGTGAGGGTCAGGCAGAAGTGTTTGGTGCCCTTCATCAGGTGACAGCTTGTGCATGACCTCTTGGTAGGGCACAGGCTGGGTGTCTGGTGCCCTGTGGGAATCAGACAGAGACCTGAAGTGCCCATCAATGGTCAGCCAGAGTGTTTTTGGTGCCCTGTGGGGATCAGACATAGACCGTAAGAGCCCACCAATGGTCAGCCAGAGCGTTTTGGTGCCCTGTAAGGACCAGACAGAACTAGGAGCTCTCGTGCTAATGAATACGTGTGAGGGGCAGGCAGACGATTGATGCTCACATGCCGTGTTCACACACAAAGCTGTTCACACACAAAGCTGTTCACACACAAAGCCGTGTTCACACACAAAGCTGTTCACACACAAAGCCGTGTTCACACATAAAGCTGTTCACACACAAAGCCGTGTTCACACACAAAGCTGTTCACACACAAAGCCGTGTTCACACACAAAGCTGTTCACACACAAAGCTGTTCACACACAAAGCCATGTTCACACACAAAGCTGTTCACACACAAAGCTGTTCACACACAAAGCCGTGTTCACACACAAAGCTGTTGTCATGCTCTGAACAAAAGCAATGAAAAGCAAAGGAAAGACTATGCCAGCCAAAAAGGCTGCACGCACTACCGGTTTCTGCACTGGCAAGTACGATGGACACCAAGAGGACTGTACAAAGCAGGGTTAAAAGTGCAGGCAAGCGCGAGTTCATCGATATGACAGCAAGATGGACATCGAGAGGGCTGCAAGAAGTAGAGGATCGTGAAGCGGATCACGGGCTATGTTGCAATGAGATGGAACATTGAGCAAATACATGGGCTCAGGTTGGGGCTGTCATTTATAAGCACAAAGAATAATAGATCAGTGGCACTGTTATGAAATGTTGCATGTCTGAAAGGTGGAAGGGTACAGTTTGTAAAGTCCACGCACTGGAAGATCACATACAACACTGGCATCAGGAAGGGGACAGGATTTCTGCAACCACGAATGATTTGATCTCCTTCAACCATGTCCATTCTGTTATGTATGCCAACAAGCTTGTTACCACTAGGCGTGCTATAGAAAACAAGAATACTTCTCGCAGCCAGATTATGGAGCCGGGTGTTTCCAATAACTCTCCAGATCCTCATTAGATCTTCTTTCTGTAGCTTCGTGGTGGAGGGGATTCGAGGCTCTTCTAAGCCAATGTGTCCCCTTTTCCTTAATTGATGTAGAGAGAGAGTTTCTTCTGCCTACGTAGTTTTTCTTTTCTTTTCTTTCAACCAAAAGACCCAACAGCTGCAGACGCTCTATAGTCAAAACTTGCAGGGAAAATTTCCAATCTAACCCAGGGTTTTAAGCCAGACCACCTTCCTTACCTTCCAGCCTTCCCTCAGGCAAATCGCTGAGGGCGTATCAGCTGTGGCAATTGGCAAGCGTCACAGGTACCTTAGCGTACACACATGTGCAAAGGGAAATATCACCTTTTCAAATCACGCACCTGCAGAGCAGCTTCTTCCACACTTTTATGGCTAGGTGGCAAGTAATTGGACAATGGAGTCTGTATTGGGCCCCCGCTGGATCTTCCACTTGTTCCAGATCCTGATTTTTTTGTGCATTGCATAATGTTTGGTTTGGTCAAAAAGAAGTTGCGCTTTTTTTCATGCAGGTGATGAATTTGCATGCATATCACTGTGCACAGCATTTGAAATTTTGCACAAGCACTGGGCTTGTGCTTGTGCCCTTGCGTGCGCACGTGCTTGCACACACACACACACACACACACACACACACACACACACTCACACACGCACACGCACACGCACGCACGCACACACACATACACACATACGCACACACGCATGCGTACACACGTGTGTACATTACGCACCCGCTGGCTGGTGCCATCGAATCATTCATGCCACATGCACATGGTGATCCCTTGCTGTGTGTGCAAGCAACATTCTATTCCAGACCATACACATGCAGATCGGTCCTTCTTGCTGGATTATGTGGAGATACCAAGCTAGGAGAGTTGTGCTGACCTGTCAGTTGTTTTAAAACATGCAGATATACCAAGACAAAAGGCATAAATAGCGTTGCTGTAATATGTATAGCAGAGCTGTGCAGTATCCAGTTTAATCTTACCTGGTGGCAAGAGCTGCCGGAAAAAGGGTGTGGGTGTGGTGGCTTTGGGTGTGCTCGTGCTTTTGCTTGGCCCCTGTGTGTGTATGTGTGTGTGCGCGTGCGTGCGTGCGTGCGTGTGTGTGTGTGAGAGAGAGAGAGGAAATGGAAGGCTGTGTGAAGCCCAGCAGCAGTGTGACAACCATTGGCACCAATATGCCTTCTTGCTTCAGGCTATCCTTCATTTTCAGTGGCTCTGAGACTTCATATCAGCTGCATGAAAGTAAGGTGCCGATCCAAAGGCCCAGCTTTCATCCTGCCACAGCATATGGCTGTGGCGTGGACCTTGTTTCCTATGACACTCCCCTCTACTTTGTTTCTGCCCGTTCTTCCAGCATACAAAACTCAACAGCCTTGACAATGCCATCCAGTATTGCCAGCCTTGTCAATTGCTGCTGCTCCAGCTGCTTGACAATGAGGTCACGACATGAACCAGGTCACTACATGAACCAGGTCACTACATGAACCAGGTCACTACATGAACATAAACGCCATGGTCCGCATGAATAGAACCCATGACTGGAGCAATGAGGAGTTCTTATCAAGGAGCATCCAAAAACAACCTTACATGGGATGATCAGCATCGTCTTTTAAGTCAATGGAGTTAGCAGCATTCGTGCTTGCATTGTCAGTTGTCCTCACACACCCAAATCAAGGCCACATATTTAATTTTTCTGACTGCTCCAAAGGTGCTCTACCACATCATGCTCTACCACATCACCATCAGGTGCTCTACCACATCTTGCTACCCTGCCTCACACACACTCTTTAATATCCATTTCCCGCCAACTAATCCTCCACTGCCACGATCATACCATTCTACCTCAGTCTAGTACCTCCTGCTGCCTTGCTCTCAGAGGCTCCTGCCAGGTCCCCTGCTTCAACCTCACCATCACCTCGTCCCGTGACCCAAGGTCTGCTACCCTGTTCTCTTGTCAGGTCCCCTACCTCGACCACTTCAATCACGTCATCATCTTGCCCCGCAGCGCCTCCGGGGGTCCTGCTGCTGTCCCGGCCCCCACACACCGGCCCCGAGTGCTTCTCTGCCTCCGCTCGCTGTGCGGCAGCAGCTGGGTAGGGCTCATAGTCAATTCCACCTACATTCATTGCCACAGTCACAGCGTTACTCAACAGGCCTGAGTGCTTGTCTGCCTCTGCTTGCTGCGCGGCAGCAGCAAGGTAGGACCCATAGTCGGCTCCACCTAAATCCATTGTCATAGTTGTTGTGGTAGTCTTAGTCGCAGGGGGCGTGCATCTCCTACCCCAGGGCTTTCCCACGCTCAAGGCCTTCCCTGAGCAGCAACCCCCACCTTAAGGTTCCAAGACCGTGAAGGGCATGCAGACCCGTACTTAAAAAAGGACACAGGCACAGGCAGCAGGCAGTTACAGCTTTCCATATGGCAACCTGCCACAAAGTAAAACCCAGGTGCATCTGCAGCTTCTACTTTACCGGGGCATCAAAGTTGTGCACAATCCATCTTGCATGGCTTCTGGTCGCGGTCATACACTGCACACTCCCAATCTGCCACAGCCACATCTGACCTGCATGCAAACAGTACCCCCAACACCATGCACCAAACATCCTCCACTGCAGAAGTCCAAGACACAAAACACAGTTCAACGTAACATGAATTTATACCAGAGGGAGTCAGCTAAGCACGTGCCCATATATGCTCCTTTTTTGCATTTAAAGTGCGCCCGCTCACAGCCACTCCATCTGATTGGGACAATATTACTTCTAAAGAGTTCTGGCTTTACAAGCTGTCAGAGCGTATGCTCAGATTTGCGTAAATCGCCCTGTGTGCTCAGATAAACTGGGCTTAAGCTCACATGGGCACGTAAACCCTAATTTGGTGCTGTTTATGGGAAAATGGATGAAATCGCTATGTAACACCAACCAATGGGTGTTTTCACTCCATTCGTATTTGCAATGATATTCTTTTGTTACAAGGACCTCAAATCACTAAAAATCACCCAATTTGGTGCAGTGGGTGGTCAGATATGGAATATTGGTGGTGAAAACTAGGGTTCACGCCGCAGCTAATTTGGCATGCTTCCCATAACTGGCAGTTTTGATAAACCCGCGTGCTATGGAAAGGCTACCAGAGGAGCCCAAATTTGAAAAGTGCCCATTATGGGACACATATGCGGGGGAGCATGCAGAAATTGGCTGATTTTGGGCCTCAGCTGACCCCTCTGAATTTATACAGCATATATATATATATATATGCAAACACCCACCACTGTAGAAGTCCAAGATGAGCCGCCGCTTTGTGTAGGCATTCCTTCTGCGCAAAAAAGAAACAAATGTGCCAGGGGGTTGCATTTGTCAGCATCATCAAAACTATTCAGAATTTGCCTACAACACACCGCCAGCTTGTGTGTCCACACAATGCTGGTCACAGCCAACTCAATATTTGAAGCCAATAAGAGCGTAAAAGCTGTATAACCCCTTTGTTCACCAGCTCCAGCCAAAGGTGTCCTCCTACTCCTTCTCTGATGTGGGAAGTGTTTTCAATGCCTACATCGTTTTTTGTTTTCTTTCCTTTTCCGTTTCACCCATTTGTCCACCATCTTTGTTCCACAAAATGCAAGCAGCAGGCAGTTGAAACTCACAGCCAACAATGCCTCTCGTGGTATCACAGCCCCCGACATACTCACTCTAAAGCACAGCGTTCTATGGAGGACTTCCTGGGCAGGGACAGGTTCTCAATAATCTCTGACCGCACCTGAAAGCAGTTTTTGTCGTAGAGTAATGTAGAATAATGGTTATTAAATGCAAGCTGCATTCAACAGCACGTGCAACTCCAAGGAAAGAGACCACGTAAACTGTAGAAATGTTCCCTGCTTTGGACAAGGATGGGGAGTTGGCGGGACTCACCAGTGTTAGTGCTAACTTTTTATTTTATTATTTTTCCTGAATGCATGCTAGTTGGTATCCAGCGCAGACTTGTATTTCCTACTTGAAAAGGACACCTGGAGTCAGCAGCAGGAGTAGCACCAACTTCTGGGGTGTGAGAACAGTTCTCCCTATGCCCTTGCATGGAAGCCTGAGCCAGCTAAGCCAACGCGGTATCATATGAACAGCCTGACAGTGGGAGCAAGCTCACACAGACCTTCCATCAAACATGGTGCCCAAGCACCTCTCCTTTGATTGCTGTAGGGAGTGGCTGTCTTTCCAGGTATTCAAAATGTGGCAAGCTCACCAGCACATCTGTTTGGGTCGCAACGAAGGCCAGGGCCCCAGGGCGGCCCTCATTGAGCAAGCGCTGCCGCAGTGCAGGCGGCATCATGTCCTGCAAGCACATTCCAATCCTGTGTGTGCGTGTGTCCATGTGTGCAAAGTGAGCAAGCAAAAACAAGCAAACAAGCAAAATCACGTGCCTGTTGCTGCGGGTGCCTTGGCACCATCCCTCTGCATGTTGGCAAGCACATACATGCAGATTGCCTAGCAATGCTCAAAACCTGCATGCCACTGCTCACCTTCCAATCAATTCAATCCCCATGTTGTAACCTCTTGTTACAATCCCTCAAAGGCCGAGACGCAAGGAACCAAACTGAAATGGCGCACCTTTGTGCTCTTGTCATTGACAGCTCGTCGGATGTTGGACACCTGCACACGGGCAACACGCCAAACATTGTGATGCTTGCCAAAGTGGGGCTGCCAGACTCCAAGGTGACGCACTTCAAACATTATGGTGTGCCTGCACAGGGCCGCACTGCAAGACTTGAAGCATCATGATGAGCTTGAGCAAGCCTTGGAGGATCCTCAAGCATCATGGTGGGCTTGAGCAAGCCTTGGAGGATCCTCAAGCATCATGGTGGGCTTGAGCAAGCCTTGGAGGATCCTCAAGCATCATGGTGAGCTCGTGCATTTTGCGTTGGAGGCATGCGAACAAAAGTGCCATGGGTTCAGGCCATGCACCCAAGCACAAGGTGACACCAAGCGGAAGGCGGCACCCTCAACTCTTAGGTGAACCCTCGTGGAAGCTAACTGGGTGCCTGACATGCAACCACTGTAAAGCATGCAGCTCATTGTGTACACAAAGCAGGCATCAGTGTGCGCACAAAGTGAGCACCTGCTGCACATGCAAAGCATGCAGCTCAATGCACGCACAAAGTGGGCAACAGCATGCGCACAAAACAGGCATCAGCTGCAATTCAATGCATGCTGCACAGCGTGCACACAAAGCAAGCTCAGCTGCGACTGCAAAGCATGCAGATCTGTGCGCGCACAAGCGGGCATCAGCTGTAACTCAAAATGTAGCAGCCCACTGTGCACACAGTGCTGGCATCAGCTGCTGCCCATCATGGTTTTAGCCTTCCACCATCAGGTTGTCATCAACAGCATCAAGTTCGAACTGCTGTCGCTCACCAGCCAAACAGCGTCGGCTTGTTTCAGATAGGACTGCACCATTTTCCCCCGTGAGGAGTTCTCGTCTTGTGCACCTGTAGGGGAGAGGTGTACACATGGGGATAGGAATTACGGTGGTGGTGGTGGTGAAGGAGGCAGCATGTCAAAGGGCAGACAGGGGGGATACGCAAAGCATGCAAACAGCTTCCACGCACCAACAAACCAAGCTCATAGAAGTGAAAGGATGCAGAGGGGGGATATGCATGTACAAGCTTGAGTTGCAATGCAGAGAGAGAGAGAGAGAGAGAGAGAGAGAGAGAGAGAGAGAGAGAGAGAGAGAGAGAGAGACACCCTGCAGCACGAGTCCACATCAGACTGCTCGTAGCTGACTCATACATATGGTTGATCAACCACATGTATATACACCATAAATTTCACATTTCCCTGCCAAAAAGTGAAGACATACGGCATGCATATACAGAAATGACCAGCCATACTTGT
This sequence comes from Dunaliella primolecta, assembly GCA_914767535.2. Classification (NCBI taxonomy): domain Eukaryota; kingdom Viridiplantae; phylum Chlorophyta; class Chlorophyceae; order Chlamydomonadales; family Dunaliellaceae; genus Dunaliella; species Dunaliella primolecta. The sequence goes on along the minus strand of OU611754.1, from coordinate 8,182,464 downwards.
ACATTTGAGAGTGGTACTACGATGAACCGTGGTACTCTGCCCCAGATTAGGGGAAGGACGGGTGAGGTGTTGTGCCATAAAGCTGCATGAAACGGGATAAACTGGGCACGATGATGGCGTGCGCCCTGATCGTCACCTCACCCAACCCTGCTCATTGTGTGTTGAAAGGGTGAAGCAGCGCTGAGCCAAAACAGCAACTGCTGCCAGTCAGAGGCTCCAGTTGGGAGCAGTCTGTCCCAGATCAGCACCCAAACAACTCACATACACACACACCTCACCTCCCCCTCCCGCCCCACCCCATTTATATGCCTCAGAAAGGCGGCATGGCAAGAAGGAGGCAGCCACCCTTTGCAAGTCTGGCGCAAAATGGGATCCATACAGTTGCGCACAACTCACCCTCCCTCCCCCAACCCCCCCTCTAACTTCCCTGGGGAGACAGCATGGCAGGCAAGAGGCAGCTTCCTTTTGGGTCCTTTGTACCCGGGGCATCCCCAGGCATGGTCTGCTTACTTACTTAAATCTAAAAGAGAAGAAAAAAGGTTGTACCTGGGGCATCCACAAGCACGGTCCGGCCTATGAGCTGAGTCCAAGGCCCCCGCACCACCACACGGCGCACAAGAGGCCTGTGCAGTAAGAGCGAGAAACTTTGATGAAGCTTCAATGAAGACATCCTTAACCTTTGCGATGGTGTCAGCAGTTCATGGGTTACATGAAGGCAGCTGCACAACAGCGGCGCAGGCTGACGCACACGTCCACCAAAAGGGAAAATTATGTGTAGTGTGTGTAAGAAAGAAAAGACCAAGCACGCCAGGTCCAGCTGTGTGCATAAAAAATAAGGTTCCAGTGTCGTGTGTGTATATAGTGCTGCTCAAGCCAGCTTTGCACAGCACCGATTGCCAAGCAGCACAGCACAAGTCCCTTATGCTTACGGACCATCATACTGCACTCTTTGACAATTCACCATACATGCAAAATATCCATGTGCCTGTCTGCGTGCCAGAAAATAAAGTCATCCATGTGCCACTTCACAAGACATGCATTCATGCATGCGCCACTCCACAAGACACCAAGCCATCTATGCACCACTTCACAAGACACGCAATCATGCATGCGCCGCTCCACAATACATGTATTCAACCAAGTCAGTCAACACACATAAGCCACGCAAATCAACTTTGTGCTACTCAATGAGACACACAGCCATCCATGCGTCCCTCAACAAGACGCACAACCATGCATGTGCCATTTCACAATACATGCAATCATCCATGTGCCTCTCCACGCACCAAGCCATGCAAATCATCCATACGCCACTCAACGAGACCCTCACACTCAACCATCCATGCGTCTCAGCACACACAAAGCCACATAAATCTTACTTGCGCCACTCAACAAGACGCGCAAATCACCCATATATGCCTCACCACATGGAGGCTGCCCCTCCCTCATCAGCTGAGTCAACGTAAGGCTTGATGAGCGAGTGCAGTTTGTGGGCGGTGGGTGTGGTCACGCGGACCTTCTTGCCCACCATGTTCAAGACGGCTTGTGCCTGTGCGTGCGTGCGTGCGTGCGCGCGCGCGCGCGCGTGTGTGTGTGTGTGTGTGTGTGTGTGTGTGTGTGTGTGTGTGTGTGTGTGTGTGTGTGTGTGTGTGTGTGTGTGAAAACGTTGTGCACCGGAGGTGCACGGCTTGTACGCATTATTACTTGTCATTACTTGTCGTTGCTACAATAGCTTGTACACACTATAACTTGCCACTTTGCATGGATAGCCTTCGTCTTTTTACACGCATGCACAGAACCTGGCCTGGGCATCTGATTGCGTAGATAGACCCTGCGCAGATTTTAACAGGAAAAAGCCTGCCTGGTGAGGCATACAAATCACACTCACAAAATAGAGGACTTACTTCAAGTCCAGGGACCAGATTTTGCGGTTATTATTATAGCAGAGCATGCCCTACCTGCGTGGCAGTTTACATCTTACCTGTGTGGCAGTGCATGGCCTGCCTGATTGGCAGCATGCACCTTATCTGTGTGGAAGTGCATGGCCTACCTGCGCGGCAGTTCACACCTTACCTGTGTACGGGTGTTGATCTGGTGCACCGCAGCCGCCAGCTGCGCGCGGGCACTGTCATCAGCAATGCCAAGGACCTGCAGGCAGAGCGGACAGATCACATGCCTCCTGTGAGTGTGGGTGTTTTGATCAAGCAAGGTGATTCCATCACAGCTGCGCGCGGGCACTGCTGTCAGCAATGCCAAGGACCTGCAGGCAGAGCGGGCAGATCACATGCCTCCTGTGAGTGTGGGTGTTTTGATCAAGCAAAGTGATTCCCTTGCAGCTGCGAGCGGGCACTGCCACCAGCAAAGCAATTGCTGGTCCTGCAGACAAAGTGGGAGATCATTGCCCCCTGTGGATGTGGGCGTCCCTTGATCTTAAACGCATCTTCCCGGACTCTGCTGTGTTCTTTCTGCTCGTCTGTCTGGGCTCTGTGCAGACTCTGCAAGCAGCTCTTGCTGACAAGATTCAACAAGGCAAGTGACTGTGCAAACCTTCAAACATGCGTCCAATTTCCCATGAACACGTACAGCCCAAGATCAAAAGCGCACCTCCTCCAGCTCCTTGTCACTCATGCTGCTCAGGACCTGCCAGCATATGTCCTCCTTCAAGCAGGCTGCTGAGGCGCTGGCACCCAATTGTGCAGGAAGTTGGGAAGGGAGCCTGCAGTTATAGGAAGCAAAGCAGGTTCAGTGCAGAACCTGCCAGCATATGTCCTCCTTCAAGCAGGCTGCTGGGGCGCTGGCGCCCAGTTGGGCAGGGAGTTGGGAAGGGATCCTGCAGTTATAGGAAGCAAAGCAGGATAAGTGCACAAACAGAAGCAGGATGGTGTTCATTCATTTACATCAAGCATTGCATCTGCTGTGAATACCAGATTTATATTTAGAGGAAATGCAAGAATCAAGAGTTTCCTAAGAGGACCTTAACAAGTAAAAGAGTAGAATGCTCTATATTCACAAGCCTTTTGCGAAAGTGCAGCAGAAAGGAGTTAAAAACAACATCTTCAAATGGATGATAGACACACCATTTAGCAACATCCTCGGTGGATGAGGGGCGCTGCAGCAACTCGGCCACCAACTCATGCGGCTTGGTCACCTGGGCAGGGACAGCCAAAGCGCCAATGTTTGACGCAGCCACACACAGCCTCTCTTGACGCAGCCAACTTTCTTGACGCAGCCACATGCAGCCTCCCTTGACGCAGCCAACTTTCTAGGGCAGCCACATGCAGCCCCTGTTGACGCAGCCAACTTTCTTGATGCAGCCACATGCAGCCTCCCTTGACGCAGCCACATGCACGCAGGACCATTCTTATCGCTCTCACAAGCAATGCGTTTGTCGGCATGAACAGTGATCTGAAACCCGCGCACAGTGATACCTATGCACAGGGATCTCGCACCTTTGCAAAACCCATGCGCAGAGATCCCACACCTTTGTATAGTGGTCTGATATTGATGCAGGAATGCAATCATCCAAATGGCACAGCTGCCCAGGTGCACTGCATCAACATGCACATGAGACACATAGTCAACCCTACACAGCATTGATGTTCCTAACAAGGTGTTGTGTCTCCTGTTCCTTCATTGATATGGGGAGAGTTCTCTGCCTACGTACTTTTTTACATTCTGAACACGGCTGCCTCACACCTTTGTCTCACGCGTCCGCAGATATAGCGCGTCCCAAAGGGCTTGGCCATACACGCTGCGCAGTTGCCAGTAGGCATCATGCCCCTCACTATTTTCAACCTACGAGTATGTGTGTGTGTGTGCGCGCGCGCGTGTGTGTGTGTATGTGTGTGCATACATGCTGCGCAGTTGCCAGTAGGCATCGTGCCCCTCACTATTTTCAACCTTCATGTGTACCTCTGTGTGTGTGAGATGCTTGAGACTGTAAGTGAGAAAGAACTAGCAGCATGGAGATAGATGTGGCTACATTTGTCATATGATACGACTCATATCAAGGTTAAAATGCACAGGTGTGCTTGGGAACATGATATATGATACCTACCACACCCGCCAAATGCAAAGGGAGGTATAAATGCCAGCAATTAGGCAGGGAATCACGTTCCCTTTGAACTGGATCCTAGCAATGAGCAGGGATCCATTCAGCCTGTACACACGCTCATACAGCCTATGTCCAGCAAATCTATTCAGAAATGCTAAGAACAAAACTTTCTTACATAGATACTCTGAAAGATAAAATTAACTCATTCAACAACCGCGGACCCACTCCCCAACCATCAACCACCCTACCTCCTCCCCCCCAGAACACAACACACACATGCACGCACACACGCACGCGCGCGCATAACGCATGCAGTTAGACACCGAGCTCTCCCCACACAGCTTCACGCACCGGGCGCTCCAGCATCAACTGGCCCGTTTGATCAGTGAGAGCTACAAACAGCTCCTCCTCCTCCCTCTGCCACTCCTCCCTGTGCCACAGATGAGGGCATGCACAGGTGACACAAATATGGGTGTAATTTGGAAACCAATGCACACACACACGCACACACACGCACACACACACAGGTGTGCACGTAAATAGGTGGCACTGTTATAGGCGTGCAGTAGCTGCAGAGTAGGTGCGCCTGCAGAGGTGTACCACAGGTAGCACATAGAAAGGTGTCACTCCTTTCTATGCCTCAGGAGCGCAAATGTTCAAATGGCACGAACTCAGGTGTGCTGTAGGTGTACATTCAAAGTAGGCTCAAGTTTGTACACACTGAGGTGTCGCTCAACCTCTGTGCCTTAGATGTGCGAACCCACAACCCACAGCACATGAAGTTGGCACTCCAGCAATGGATCTAAGGGAAGGCTTCCCTTAAAGGCCCTTTATTCTTTCTCTCTTCTTTCTCTTTCTCTCTTTTTATTAGAAAACAGGCTGGCCAAAAGCTCGAGCATGTCGTGGCAATGCCTTTGCACAACATACACTTCAAAGAGAAGTCTGCTAAGGTGAACTCCATTTTGTACCTCACTACTTGTGTGGTACAAATTTAGAAAGGGGTCAGTTGCATGCGCCGTGCATACCCAAGGCCCTGTGGAGCCCTCTCCTGGGAGAAGCTGAACGACTTGCAGTCCTTGCTTACCTTGACACGAACTCCACCTCGCTGACATACCCCTCAAGGTTGTGTGCACTAAGCTCTATGATGGCAGCGGTGCAAGCGCGGATCCCACTGGTTGGCACTGCAAGTGCGGAAAGTGATTGGACACAAAAAACCAATGGGCAAAGCAGCGGTGCAAGTGGGGGCCACACTGGTTGGCACTGCACTGATGGAGAGTGATTAAATTGAAAGACAATCAGTGGATATAGAAAGACGAGAACAGAACTATAGCTAGGAAGTGCGATGCTCTGCTTATCGCTCACATTGGCTGAGAAGCTGGGTAAGAACTTCCATGCTTTGAGGCCTTAAGCCTTGCCAAAGCGTGAGGAAGGATACATCTGAGCGCGTAAAGATACCTTTCAGCTTGCAGCTGTTGTGAATACCAGTTCAAGCTGCACTACTTTAAAACAGAGTACGCAGCCCGAACACATGGAGCATGCGCCTTTAAATCAAGTTTAATTATTCATGCAGTCACCTGACACCAAAGGTGCCCTATGAAAGAATCCTGTAGATCATAATACCAACTAGGCTGGCTGGAAAGAAATAGAGTTCTCCGGATTTTTCTTGTGTATATCATCCTCTGTGTTCACCAAGTATGCTTGCAAAGGGCAAGATATAAACGCAGCCAGCAGATCCAGCAGCAAAAAGGATTTTCAGCGCGCTGCTACTGTGTAGGCGGTCTTTAAAAGTGCACATTCAAACAGCCACCCCCAACAGAACCGCCTCTCCACGTTTCCCTCAGCTCCTGCAATCCATCTTTGCTAGAGGCGCTCAATGGAAAAGAACGGTTTATTGCCAGTAGGAACTAGGCTGAAGACGTCTAGTGCTGCAGATCTTCCTTTTTAATTCAACGAGCTTTAACCCAAAAGGGCACCTATCATAGCATGAAAGCAGCCAGCAGGTCGGCGCAACCTAGAAGATTGTGACAGAAGGCTTCAAGAAGACCTCATCCTTTATCAGAGAAAGGAAAGAAAAGAAAAACTACGTAGGCGGAGGAAACTCTCCCTACATCCATTAAGGAAAAGGGGACACATTGGCTCAGAAGAGCCTTGAATCCCCTCCTCAACAAAGCTACAAAAAGAAGATTATAATGAGGATCTGGAGGGTAATTGGAAGCACCCAGCTCCATAACCTGGCTGCGAGAAGTATTGTTTTCAACAGCACGCCTAGTGGTAACAAGCTTGTTGGCATACGTACCAGATGGGCATGAAGTTTGTGAGCAAGTTTATTGGCGTGTAGGTGGTCAAGTCCCAATTGTCAATGTTCATCAGAGGGACTGCCATCCAATGGCCAGAAAACACTGCAGTATTGCCTACCTATGAGCAGCTCCTTCAACAATGCATTCAGCAAGCTGCTCTTCCCGGCCCCAGTATCCCCCTGCAGCAAGTCAGTGAGTTTGCACGCTTTCTAACTGTTTACATGTGAATGCATGGGAATGGGGACTAAAAACACGATCTATGACTTGAGCGTGTGTGTAAAGGTGTGTGTGTGTGTGCGCGTGTGTATGTGGTGTGTGTTGTGTGTGTGTGTTGTGTGTTGCGTGTGTGCGCAATGTGTGTCTGTGTATGTGTGTGCATGCGTGTGTGTGTGTGCGTGCGTGTGTGTGTGTGTGTGTGTGTGTGTGTGTGTGTGTGTGTGTGTGTGTGTGTGTGTGTGTGTGTGTGTGTGTGTGTGTGCATGCGCACTTGCGTGTGTGTCTGTGCGCGTGCGCGCACGGGCATGTGTGCGTTTGCGCGCGAGCACTTTGGCAGGAATGAGTCCCTGCGGGGTTTCAAGAGAGAGGGCGTGTGCGCCCGCAAGTTGCTGTTCAGCATCAGTCATACGTTGTTCATGGGTGTGCATGCCATTGGTTACTTTGTGTGTTTTGCCTTACTTAATGTGTTTTGTTTGTATTTTGTTTTGTCTTACTTTGTCATCATGGAAGCAAGTGATGCCACTGCATATTTAGCATGCACTCACCAGCACCACGACAGTGGGGTGTCTCTCTGTGCCCTGCGACAGGTGGAGACAGATGCTGAGTGCAAGTCACAAGGATAGAGAGATATCAGCCTCAGTGTGCACTACGCAAGCGTGCACTACAGGAATTGCAAGGGAATCCATCATGCTCTTCCCAAGGGCATCCATCATGCTCTTGCGCCTTTCTGGGCTCTCACTTTGGCTGTCTTCTGTTTCTTGCTGGGTGGACTCGCCAGATCAGGCTTGTCTGCAGCTTCTGTCATATTTGATTTGTTTTCATACCACTGAAAGGAGGAGATCGGGATTTCCCCAGGGGTTGTTTCAGCAAGTCGACAGCTCCCTCAACCGGACGCTCAAAATAAATCAAAGAAAATAGCGATGACGTCTGTTGAGATTGTGGACATCCAAGGTCCAGCTTGTTTGGAGTCAAGGAAGGCAGAGACCCTGTATTGGCTTGATCAGGTCTTTGGTCGGGCCAAAGAAGGGGCTGAGTATGATGCTGCATTAGGTGCCCTGCTTTCTGGGGAGGTCAGAGCTTCTCAGGTGTGCCCTACGACAGCTGTCTGGCAAAGGCCACCTGTCTTTGGCACATAGCACGCAGCAGGAGCTTCAAGCGCATTATTAACAGTGCAGAGGCAACAAAGATGAATTTTGCGCCTGTGCACGCGCTCACACACACATGTACACACACATACACATACACACGCACACAAGCACATAGATGCACACACACACACACACACACACACACACACACACACACACACACACACACACACACGCACGCACGCACGCACGCACGCACGCACGCACGCACGCGCGCGCACGCACGCGCACGCGCACACGCACACGCACACGCACACGCACACGCACACACGCACACGCACACGCACACGCACACACACACGTACACATACACACGCACGCACACATACATACACACACGTACACACACACGCACACGCACGCACACGCACGCACGCACGCGCAGACGCACACACACACATACATACGCACACATACATACACACACATACACATACAAGCACACACATACACCACACACGCACGCATGCTCGCATACACACATACATACACACATGCACGGAGGCACGCACGAATGCACACATGCTTATGCACACATGTGCACATGCACACCTTCAGTAAAATAAGCACAGAGCATGCTCTGATATTCCTCTCCAATGTGCCTGTGGCTGTAGCTCCGAACAATGGGTGAGGACGACATGAGGGAGAAGATGGGGTTGACAAGCTTCGGCAAGCGAAGGAGGTGCGTTGGGGGGCACCTATGGCCTCCTCCTACGACCTGTTTGCACGCTTCCAGGTGCACCCGCTGACCAGAACAGCTGCAAAGCAGGTGCTTTCCACGTTTGAAAAGGCTCTTGCTTTGAGGGCTCTGAGCTTGAGGACGCAGTTCACCCTCAGCAGGTCAAGACCAGCAGAAGGTGGTCATGCCAACATCATCCTTGCCGCAATGCAAGCCTACTTCTGTTGCTCTGCTACTCACGCACAGGCTGGCTCTCGCCATTCATGGACCCCAAGCTAAGTCCCAGCGCCCAGACATGCATGCATGCCGCACCCCAGTCACTGCTCCCCCTTCTGGCAGCGCACTCTCCCTTGCACGAGGTGCTGATGCTGCTGCGACAGATGGGCCCTCAGCGCTTGCCCCTCTTCCCATCGCACCCCTCTCCGCGCCCACCGTTGTGAAGAGTCAGCCTCGCAGCTCCCTGGGAGCAGAGGCCAGCCCCATGCAGCAGCAGCAGCAGCAGCAGCACCAGCAGCTTGCCACCCCTATGCAGCAGCTACAGGAGCAGGCACAGGGGCAAGTCCAAGACCAGAACCAGGGCCTGGTTACCCCTATGGACATAGATGGCCCAGCGGAAGATGTCGGTGGAGATAGGGTCCAGGGTGGTGAAGCACAAGGGGAGCAGCCGATGGCGGAGGTGCAAGATCATCAGCAGCAGCAGCAAGGGCCCCAGCACGCCGGTCAGTGCTGTTCCTTCTGGTGTGGTGTAAGCAGTGGAAGACTGCCTACAGCTGGTCGCATGATTTTGTACCAGAGTTTCTCATACAGAGCTCTGGGCAGTACAGGGAGGCATGCTTTTGGGCTGTCTTGGATGTGCATGCTGTCAAACAATTGCTCCTCCATATGCATCTTAGGCACCCCTCACAAGCCTCCTGTCAAAGCATTTTGGATCATGCACCTGACCATGGGAGATGGCAGCTACCGTGTCATTACTTGCTCATGCAAATCAGATCTCGACCATGCATGTGCGCAGGGCCAAGCACGAGCGCTAGGGAGGGTGACAGTGGTCAACAAGGGGAGAGCAGGGCAGCACGGAACGCTGCAAAGCGGCCCCCTCGCCAACTGTCGGAGGAGCAGATCATGGAGCGCCAGTTGATGGCAGAGGGCTCGTGTGTAGGTGCGTGCGTGCATGCATGCATTGGTGTGTACTTGTGTACATGCTTGTAAACAGTTGGGTTGCAGGGTGTGCTGCCAGGAGTTTGCTGCTGAGGGTTTGCCTGGAAATGGGGTTGCGGCTCCTTTGAAGAGAAAAGCTGGAAGTGGTCAGCTTCATGCACGGTGCCCATGAGCATCAGCAGCAGCAGGCTTGGATGGAGTCACTTCGGCGGGTGTTCAAAGGTGCCCTGCCCTGCTTGGCATATGTCGCTGTTGCACTTTGTCAGCCATATGGCACCTTTGCCACGTCTTGTGCGCTCTTGCACTGCCTCATCCACTGTAACATGCATGTCTTGCACCAATTCTTGCACCGTGACCTGTGTCAGCCATATGGCGCCTTTGCCTTTGGCTGCTAGGGAGGAAAAGGCAAGGTCCTTTTCCTATTTAATTTGGCTTTTGGGACGTAAACAAAGAGCAAACCAATCCAATCAAGAGGGCATGGACACCTGGGGTTGGATGCTGCCTGCTCTCAAGAGTCCACACGTGCAAATAGCTTGCGTGCCTTGCTTCAAGCCTTGTGTTTTGCCTTGTTTATTTGGCCCCTGTCTGCAGGCAAGTGCCAGTGGGCAGCCAAGAAAGTGCTCAAGGAGCTCACCAGGCACAGAGGCTGGGCAGCAGGTGAGTTAAAAAGGAAGGGCAGGAATTAAGCTGCAGATAGAGCTCACCAGGCAGAGTGGCTGGGCTACAGGCAGGTGGAAAGATGGAAAGAAGGGTATCTAGGTTCAAGCCTGAGCCGACTGGTTCAATTCAAGTTATGAAGAACTTCTTTCTTTCCACCTAAAGTTTGAAAGACATAGTACAGAATGATGGATAGATGGGTGAGAGTGTGCACAGGCAGCGACAACTTCTAGGTGCGGGCCCTTGGGCTCTGCACACCTAAGGCATGCCACAGGATTATCAGGGGGAGGCCAAGTCATGGAGTATAAAGATGCGGGAATGACAACAGGACAGGAGTGTTTGAAGTTGTCTAGGAAAGTGCAATTTAGACAAGGACTGAGAGATTTGCAGTGCCATTGTAATGAGTTCAGGTATAGGGCACCATGGTGACTGAGGAGTTCCCTGCTATTAAGTCCAGGGTACAGATAACATGTTACAGAGAACGGGTGACAAAAGGCCTCCAGTCAATACGCCTGACTGCTAGCTTGTTCATATGCATCTGAGTGCATGTAACCTTGCCTTCAGGCTTGTTGTTTTCTCCATACCACTGGCTTCAGTTCTGTAGCCTCTAGCCGTGTGTGGATCTCAAGCCTGCTGCTCCGTCTTGATGAGTGAGCCTTGCGCTCTCTCTTCGATGGTGTGTGTGTTAAGACAGGGGCAGTGGAGCACAGGTGCACATGCAAGCAATCCAGCCTGTCGCTTCTTCCATGCTGCTTGAAAGCTTTTCCCATGTCAGTGCCCCTATGTTAGTGGGCACAAAGACTGTGAAGCACTGGTGCACATGCTGGCATTCCATCCTGCCGCTTCTTCCATGCTGCTTGAAAGCATCTCCCAGGTCAGTGCTCCTTTGTCAAAGGGCACAGAGACTGTGAGGCACAGGTGCGTATGCTGGCATCCCATCCTGCCGCTTCTTCCATGCTGCTCAAAAGCTGCTCATTTGTCATTGCTTTATGTCAATGGGCACAGGGACAATTCAGCAGAGGTGCACATGCTTGGTTTCCAGCCGTTGCTCTTTCCGTGCTGCTCTTAAGCTGCTGCTATGTCGATGTCTGGGCACAGGGACTGTGGAGCAGGCAAGGCTGGGAGAATTGGTGAAGTTGCAGGAGAAGCAGCAGCTGCCGGGCATGTCGGTGGTGGTGGTTGGCAACACGGGCGCTGGAAAGGTGAGGCGGGAACAGCAGGGCTCTGCACTGTTTGTGGAATTCAACTGCGGATGTAAGGTTCTGGATGCACTGCACTTGAGGTTCAGCCGGCCTCTGCAGCACTGCAATTGAAAGCGCGAGCCCTTTTCTTGAAGAAATTGGTTCCTCCACTGCACATGTGCTTGGCTCCACTCATTGCCAAAGGAGGGCAACCGTGCATGTGCAGTGGTTGAGGCATTGTGGATAGGCTTACAGCCAGTGCTTCTGCACGGTACTTGTAGAACGCCTCCAGCCTTGTTGAAATTTACCCATTCTTTCAGGCTGGGAATGCTTCTAGGCTTATTACCATCTCCTTTTAGCCTCTCTTTCAATCTATCCTTTCTAATGACCTGTTGTTGATCATGCGCATCGCACCCCTGCCTGTGAGCGCATGCAAAAAAAGAGCAAGCAAACCGATGCCAAAAGAAATCAGGCCCACTGGCTTGTATTTCTTGCTCACCTCTAACGACCTGTTCTTGATGATGGATGCCACACTCCTGCCTGTGTTGTGCTTCTGCCTGTGAGCGCATGCCAAAAAATAGGGCAGGCAAATCGATGCTAGAAAAGCAGGCCAACTTACTAACATTCAAAGCGTGCACCTCTTAACAACCTGTCCTCGATGTTGGATATTGCACCCCTGCCTGTATCCAGCTGGATGCATGCCAAAGAAAAAGTCAAGCCTGCTGGCCCTCTGCTTTCCTCATGCTAACAGGTCAAGCTGTGCTCATAAAAAAACCATGCCTGCCTCTTTTGCTGCGCACATGTTTGCAGAGCACGCTCCTCAATGCGCTGATTGGTGAGCGAAATGCGCTGCCCACGAATGGCATGCGGGCCTGCACTGCAGTGCTGGCGGAGCTCTCCTATGCTGATGATGTAGACGGTTACTATGGCGAGGTGGAGTTCCTTACGCATGCGGTAGGTACTGGTATCCAAGGAGCAACCGCAGTTGCTAGTGCACGAGGAACTGCAAAGAGGGTGCCCTGTGTTGCTGAAGTGGAAACTGGAGGCAGGGTCACAACCCTATAGTTGTGTCATGGTCGTGACCTACAAGATTGTGGCTGGATTTGTGGTTTGCAACTTTCATTTCTTTCGAGCTGCAGTGCTAGACCCTGGTTCTAAACTCTTGTGCATTGCTTCCCCTCCTTGCAGTCCTCCTCCTCCTCCTCCTCCTCCCTTCTCCTCTTCCAGCAACCCACAAAGTGTGCCCTTACGTTGCCAGCTAGCAAGCAACCCCCTTATCGCTGTCTCAGTAGTTCCTGCACCTGGTACTTATGCCTGGTGGAAAAGCATCCCCCTCTGCTTTTTGTTTCAAGACGAGTGCCTGTGTGTGTGTGCGCGTGTGTGTGTTCATTGCAGGAGTGGGAGAAGGAGCTGGATGACCTGCTGGAGTTGCTTACCCAACAAGATGGGCGGGCGGTGCTGAATGTGGACCAGGTGCGCGCCTGCAGTGTGAGGCTGAGAGGGGCATTGCTTGAACTTGATACTGAGAAGCCATGACGGAGCAAGTCTGCAAAAAGTGAACCAGTGCATGCCTGCAATGCGAGGCTGAGACTCAGTGAGAGGCAGCATGCCTGGGCCTGAAACTGAGAAGCCCAAAGGGAGCAGGCCCATGCTAATAACAGCACAGAGGGGGGTATTCCTTGATGAGCGGGCTCACCCTTGCGCTCCGCCCACCAACAGCGTGTGTTATGCGGGACCACTCAGGTGAATCAGACGAAGATTGATGTGCACTGCGCAAGGACGTTTTGTACAGTTGTGCATAGACACGGTATCGTGAGGGTTTGTCAGAAAACTTTGGTGCCTTGCGTGATAAACGCTGATCAATGGGGCTCACTGCTCAAGCTCTTAAAGCAGAGTCAGAGGGCTTGTGGCTCACGCTTGAAAGCGAAGCCTGAGGGCATGTTGCTCAAGCTTTGAAAGCAAAGTCAGAGGGCGTATCGCTGAAGCTTTAAAGCGAAGTCACAGAGTCCAGGGGTTGCAGAGCTGAAGCCAGCTTGCCTAATGGGAGCTCTTCCAAACCGTGCGCAGGATGCTCACAACTATGGTGCCTGGGCCAAGCTGTACGCCATCTATGGCGAGCGTTACACATTCTCACGAGAGGTCACGGGGCGCACTCCTGATGGCCGCTTGCAGTACAAGTGCGTTGGGGACGGGTCTTTCTTTTCTGGCAGCGTTGGGTTGCAATGCAAATATGTACGTGTGCATCAATGCTGGTGCCTGAGCACATGCACATGCTGGTGGGGCCATGGTCTCGAGGGTTCCCTTGCGCAACGATTGATTGCCCTCTGGTCATTGGCTTACGACAGGGATCCAATGGCCATGATATTAACATGTGAGTCAGTGTACAGGCAGCATCAATAGTTAGGGAATCATGCAATCAGGGCGAGGCACACAGATGATGCAGGATTCCTTGGGCACTTTCCATTCTGCTTCTCTGTTCAGCTTCTGCTGTGTTGGTACACTGTTACACACACACGCACGCACAACAGTCAGTGTACAGGCAGCATCCATAGTTAGGGAATCATGCAATCAGGGCGACACACACAGCTGATGCAGGATTCCTTGGGCACTCTCCATCCTCCTCCTCTGTCCAGCTTCTGCTGTGTCAGTACACTGTTACACAAACACACACGCACGCACCGTCCTTCCCCCCCCGCCTGGCCCTTGCTGCCCACAGGAACATGTTTGTAGCAGACCTGCGCAGAAAGCTGCTGCGCTCAGGGGTGGCGCGCAACTACCTGGGGACCACGCAAATAGTTCGCAACCGTGACGTGAACCTGTTCCGGCGCTCTATGGAGCAATTTGTGGACTCCCGCAACTCGGATGCCCCAGGTGTGTGGTAGAGATAAGCATTTCAAGAGGTAAGCACCGTGGAGCAGTTGGTGGATTTGAGCAATTCAGGCATGCCAGGTGCGTGATAGGTGATCACCACCGAGAGATCTCCGGAGAGATGAGCACCAAGGAGCAGAGTGGGGAGAGAAAAGTGCTGAGGAGCAGTTCGTGGACTTGCAAGATCAGTACCATGGAGCAGACTGGGAGCTCCAGAGATCAGCACCACCAGGAGCAATTTGTGTATTCACGCAAGTCTTTTACGCTTATAATCTCAAAGCTGGGCTGCCCGTACCTGCAAAGGGCCCACTGAGCCAGCTTTCTGCAGCCTGCCATGCACGTAAGCGTATAGATGATTCATATGTAGGGCAGCTCAATGAAAGCGAGGAAGCACGAGTCCATGCACATACACGCAAAAATGCGCGATTATTGACATTTGCGCAGTTGGGATGTATAACATATTGCGATGGCAGGTCATGAGAATGCAGGCATACGTGTACGCGCTCAAATCCCATGCTCCTTGATTGATGTGAGGTGCATTGAACCTCCTGCATCCTTGTCTTCACATGCTATGACAAGCACACAGCACAACCAGCCATTCGATCATTCCGGCGGGTAGGCCTGCTGTGGCTTCTTTTCCTTTCACATGCACTGATAGGCTTGTTGCGCATCCGGGCACTTGCACATTTTTGCAGGCAGGCCAGCTGTTGCTTTTTTTTGCATGCTCTAATAGGCACATTGCGCACCCAGTCATTTCCGCACCTTGGTTTGCAGGCCAGCTGTGGCCCCTCGTAAGGATGGTGAGGATGCGCTCAAACAAGTGGACAACCCTGCGCACTGGCGCCAAGATTGTGGATGCTCCAGGTGTGGTTGATGTTTTTGGTGTGGTCCTCTGCTGTGTTACTGGTGCGTTGTTGCTGATACGTTCCGACATATGCTGGTCAGCATGCCTGAGCATTCCTTCCAATACTTGGGTATCTTCTGCATTTCACTTGGTGCTGTGCTTTTCAAACTGCTTGCAGCCAGCACTGGCCTATGTAGATCAGGTTTGTCAATGATCAACAGCGATGCTCGTCTGGGACAGGAGCAGGCACTGCTGGCACTGAAGGCACGAGGCTTTATAGGTCTTTGGTGCAGGAAACAAAGCAATAATGATAGTCCAGTTATGCCATGGTTGCCTTATTGGATACCTTACTTCCTCCCTTCCCATTCTCACCATAGACTGGGACTGCAACCACACAGATCGTGCTCCATACATACGCAAGAAATGTATGCCCCTCTGGCTCCACAGGTGTTCGTGTGCAACATCCATTCATAAGCTCCACACGTACACAAAACAATCTCTGCCCCTCTAGCTGCACGGACGTTCTTACACAAAATTCTGTCTTGCTTGCCTGCGACCTCAGGCGTGCGCGATGATAACCGAGCGCGTGATGGAGTGGTGAAAAAGTTCTTGAAGGAGGCTGACTCCATCTGGATCGTCAGCCACATCAACCGCGCCGCCAACGACAAGACAGCCAAGGCAAGTGCATCACGAGTAGGGTCAACACATTCCATATATATACATATTTATAGCCATATATTTGAGCCATATATATTTTTTCATGCCAGAAAGCTGATATATGAGGTATAGTTTTTCGGACTTGGCCAGGGCAAGTGCAGCACGCGCCTCAGATTCGAGTAATCCAAGGGTTGACTACACAGTGTGCTCTATCCTTTTGAGCCTGCTGTGCGTTTGTGCTCCTTGTCAGTGTGGTTCTGTTGCAATCTATGTGAGGCGACTCAACCAAGCACATGAAAGGGTGCGTTTGTTTGTGGAGAAGCACGTGCTTGGCCTCCTTATGCGCTGACCTCACCTGTGTACCCCCTGGCCTAGACCTGATGCACTGAAATGCGCAGACACAAGAGGTGTTGCTCCCATTTTCGCTTACAAAAGTCAGTGCACGCCTTTTGGGGATCGAGGCATTTTGGTTCACATGCGTCAATGGATGCCTCATGTCAATCAATGCATTTTTGTTCACGTGAGTCAGTGCATGCTTCACATTGATCAAAGCATCTTTGCTCACATGGGTCAATGCATGCCATGATGGAACAATGCGTTTTTGTTTGCACGGTCAGTGCATGCCTCGCGTCAATCAAGGTTTCTTTGCTCACATGGGTTAATGCATGCCATGATGGATCAACGCATGCCTTGCATGGGTCAACGCATGCCATGATGGGTCCCTTGGTCTGTACTTGCTTGTGAGAGGCTCGTCCAATGCGAGCCAGGCATTCGCTGGGCGCCTTGCCCATTCTCAATGTCCCACCTCCCATGACCCATCAAGCTCCTTCCATCCCACCTCCCACATCAACACATATTTTCCAGGGGTGTTCTTGCCATTGCAAAAGGGGATCAAAAATACCTGTCTGTTTGCACATTCCTGTCGTTTGTTGATGATGCCTTTGTGTCAGTGTTTGTACTGTTTGTGCGCTATGTTGGTGAGCAGGACCTCATGGGGGAGTCCTTTAGACGACAATTGCTGATGGACGGACAGATGGACTCACTGGTCTTCATTGCAACTCAGGTGGGTCTCCATATTGTGAATTGTATTGCTTAAATTAACAGACAGAACGAGTCGCATGATGGGCTGGTGGACTTGCTGGCCCTCATTGCAATACAGGTGGGCTTGTATACCTGAGTACAGTGGACAAGCCCTTCTCACATGCTTCATAGTTGTTGTCAGCAATAACATGGCATTAAAGTCAGGTGCCACAACCCCTGCCAAAAATGGGTGATATCTTGCCGGGAACATTCAGACCCACTTCTAAGTACGGGCAATTACTGATGTGAAGGAAAGGGCTGGATTGGCATGCTGGGCACACCGGGGTGTGGCTCAGGTGGAGCTCTGTCCACCAAAAACTTACATATTTTTGATTTGAACACACCAACTTCAGTTTCGAATATGCAGATGTTTTCCTATTAATGTTTCGATAATTTTGGAGTGCAATATGTGCCCAATGCCTGCACTTCTTGGTCACCCCTGTAAACTCCATTTTTGAGAGGGACCTTGCCGAGGCCCACACTGCATAAGCGAGTGGGTAGGAAGGTTTCTGGTAATATTGCAAGTGGTTCTGGGTTGTTGTGAGGGCCCCTGGTGCTTGTCAATTTTGCCTCCGCGGAGAGGCGCACAAAAGCAGGGAGGTCCAGCCAGGCCCCGATAGGCCACCTCCGCACCCGCTGTTTGTCCTGGCCGACGCCTGGGTTTGTCAGCAGCAACTTTGACGACGCGGACTGCGATGCTGGGCGCCAGGGAGGAGTGGCTGGGCTCCGCAAAGTTGCTGGAGCTTTTAACTTTGAAAGTTTTGCTTGTGCACGCGATTCCGACCGGATGCAGTTACCTTTTTGGGATTTTTCTGCAATTTAACGGCCCTTGATTTCTGGTTTGTTGGCGGGGCCGTTGTTTTGATAACTATTTAATTTAGAACACTTGCTGTGCTTCAGGTGCGGGCTTGCTCAAACCGCTGAAGAGTAATTACCATTTAAATTTCGAATCTCACCTCAACACCCCGTTGAAGCGCCTAGATTTTATTAAATATTAATAGAAAGCCGTTCCCTATCGTCAGCACTCCTCTCAGCTGACTTTGGAGCGCCCCCCAAAACAGCCCCCCACCAGCTCGCAGCAGGTGGTCACCTCTGCACTCAGGGCACACCCTGGGGTCCACCTGCAGGCTTGGGGGTGCAGCTGGAGGGTCAGGGCACACAGGAAGTGAGTTTGGCTGGCTGAGCGCATAAATATGCAAGCCTAGCACGCAGCAGCATTCACCAAATGGGACCAGCTCAGCGCTGAAACAATGCTTTTTCACTGGCTTTCAGGTGGTATACTCAGAATTGGCAGAGGTGGCCTGGCTGGCAAAAGGCAGGATATCACACAGGGATGTGGCACCTGAATTAAAGTGCAGTAAGCTGCTTTTTTGGTGGCTGAGTGGCAGTGTGCTTATGGTCATTTTTGTATTTTGCTGTGTAACACCATCCATAATGGACCTCATGATGCAACTGGAATAAAACTGTGTTTGTGATGGCTCTGTGACAGCATGCTCTCATGGCCTCTCATGACTCCGGGGATCTGATGTACGTCATGGGGACAGCACATGTATCCTTCATGTGTATCTGCCCCTTTGTCTCGTGCCCTTCACAAAGTGCTCCGGGATTGTTTGTAGGATTCTTGATGGAAATAATGTGAATGCCATTGATAATTCTGTACGTCTCAAAATGGAAAAGGAGAACGTGCAAAGAAGGTGCTGGGCACTTGGTGCCCTGTCCAAAAATGCGCTTGCCCATAGGGCACGGTAATTACAACAACAATTGCCGGCGCTGGGGTCCATGCTCTCTTCAGAAGCCGATGCATGCACATGTGCTTAGGAAGACGAGTACATGTGCAAAATGTTGACAAGCTACATATGCATGCGTAACCCATACACTTCAACTAATGCAGAGCTATTTGCTGGTGAATACTTAGATCACATTGTGCTTTACCCATACACACTTCAACCAATGCAGAGTGACTCACTGGTGAAGACTGAGATCACGCTGTCCTTTACCCATACACACTTCAACCAATGCAGAGTGACTCACTGGTGAAGACTGAGATTGCACGCAACCTGAAGCTGGCGCCCGATGCGAGTGCTGAGGAGGTGGCCACCGCCCGCAACGCCTTCATCAAAGCACGCCTGCAGCAGGACTTCTTGGATGGGTGAGTGCATGAATGAGACTGGCAATGCGTGACTGGCAGTGCATGGATGACTCTTTGATGCAGTCATTTCAACACACCTGCAGCATGACTTCTTTGGGTGGTTGAGTGCATGAATGAGACTGGCAATGCGTGGCTCACAATGCGTGACCAGCAGTGCATGGATGACTCTTTGGTGCGTTCATCAAAGCACTCCTGCAGCGTGGCTTCTTGGTTGGGTGAGTGCATGAATGAGACTGGCAATGCGTGGCTCACAATGCGTTACCGGCAGTGCATGTGTGACTCTTTGGTGCCTTCATCAAAGCACGCCAGCAGCAGGACTTTTTGGGTGGGTGAAGGCATGAATACTGCCAAAATTACTGAGCGGATGAGATACAGTGGTGTGGTTGATGATGGACTGGTGATGGTGGTGAGTCTGTTTGAATATATGATGCCGGTACAGTGTGGGTGTGTGGGAGGGGGAATAAGGGCGCTGGATTGCATGCTGCTTTGGGTGCTGGTCACGGGGGCTTTGCTTACTTGCTCTGCAACATACAACAAGGGGCAAAGACCAAGGAAGCCATCGTTGCCTTAATTTTGGTCTTGCGACGCAAAAGTGCAAGCTACAGCCAACACGTATGGAGAAACTGTCCCCCTCCTATTCTCACACGCACGCACGCACGCACGCACGCGCACACACACACACACACACACTGCTGGCATGCAGGCTGGAGGAGATGCTGATCATGAGCGGAGAGCACCACGAGAATTCGCGTGCTGAGCTCGCTGCCCGCTTCCAGCTCCCTGTCTACACCATCTCGGCAACAGACTTCCAAAAGTTGGCTGGCATCCGCTTGCAGGATGGGCCGCCCCAGGTGCGTGTTGATGCAGACATCATGGGATGGGCATTTTGAGGTCCGCTTGCAAAACAGTTGCAGCACGTTTGCATTGCATTTACGTTTGCGACTTGTGATCAGCCTGCAGGCTTCGCTGCCCCAGATGAACACTTTTGCACCATCATCGACTGTGTATGCTGCACATTCAGGAGGTACTGCAAACTGTGGGCTGTTACAGCTGCTCATTGCAAAGAGTCTACACACTTTGTGTTGTCACTGCAGCACACCGGTATTTTGTCACTGCACCGATGTGTTGTCACTCCAGCACACCAGTGCTGTGATGGGGTTGTGCACGCCCACACGTGTGTTTCTACGCGGTTTGCAGGATTTGGTTTGAGGAGTATGGAGGATTTGGTTAGAGGGATGGCCTTTCAGCCTGATATACCATGCCTTTCAAATCAACACTCAGCCTTTGTCCCTTAATCTCCAGGCTCATGTAAATGCGTATGCAAGCAGCATGCAGCAAGCAGTGCATACGTGAGCAGCATGCAGCAAGCAGTGCATACGTGAGCAGCATGCATCAAGCAGTGCATACATGAGCAGCATGCATCAAGCAGTGCATACGTGAGCAGCATGCATCAAGCAGTGTATATGTGAGCAGCATGCATCAAGCAGTGCATACGTGAGCAGCATGCATCAAGCAGTGCATACGTGAGCAGCATGCATATAGCAGTGCATGCACATGGATGCAGGTGCATGGGGGTCTTGTCACAGAGTTCCAAGGTGTGTAAATTGTGTGCCTGCGTGTGTGATTGCAGGTGTGGGGGGACATCAGTGGCACGGAGATCCCTGCGCTGCGGCAGATGGTGCACACCCAAACGCTGGACCGCAGGAGAGCCAACATCAGGAAGCAGGTGCGATCAAAGTAGGGAGACCTCTGTATGTCTGTGTGTCTGTGCACGCGCACCTGTACGTGGGCGTGCTCGAGTGCAAGGCACGTACTCAAAAATGCATATATGTTCTGAGTGTGCCTCAGGACCATGCAAGAAGGCAATGGAGTACTGTGTAGGCTCCAATTTTGCAGTTTTTGTATGATTGCCCATAAGCAGTGCCTTTTTTTTTAGAGAGACAGCCTGGCGCAGGCTTGGTGCTGCGCATTCGCTGGGGCGTTCTGTGGGCCACATCCTCTCCCAGGCATTTTCATCACTAGATTCTCCTGATGAAATGCAACTTAAATCCCTTGAACTCAAGATCTGCAAATGTGGCTGATGCCTGACTTTGCCTAGCTTTCCTGATGTAATGCAACTTGGATCCCTTGGAATTAATCATCTGCGATGTGACGGATGCCTGACTCCATTGCCCTGCACTGCCACCTTCCCAATTTCGAGCATCAATAAGTTACGCAACCTGAGGCTCAGCTCCAGCCTTGTCCTGACACAAAAAATGCCTCAAGCCACAGCTGATGAAGCATACATTGCACCTGTGTGCACGCACAGGTGGAATGCCTGGTCCATTATGTGCGCTTCGCTTTGTGTCATGCACAGCTGAAAATTCTGATCCATGTTGTGTGCTTTGCTTTGTGTCATGCACAAGTGAAAAGCCTGGTCCACTTTGTGTGCTTTGCATTGTGTTCTCTACAGGTGGAAGGTCTGATCCACCTTGTGTGAACCACCTAGGGTCATGCATAAGTGAAGTCCCTGATTTACTTTGTATGCCTCACTTTGTGTCATGCACAGGTTGAAGGCCTGATCCACTTTGTGTCAGGCATCAAGGCAGCCCTGGAGCTGGGGCAACAAGACAAGGACGAGGGCGGCGCTGCAGATGTGCGCAACAAGATGCGCGCAGCCTTTGACTCTGCCTTGGAGGGCCTGCAGAAGCAGCTGCACAAGGTGAAAGGCATGCTGGTAGCGTGCTGGCCCGTGGACAGGCGTGTTGTTGATGTGTGGGCCGTGGTAAAAATGTGCACGCATGTGTGCGCGCACACATGTGTGTGAGTGAATGTGTGATGATTGCACGCTGTAAGAGCCAGGGACAGTCTACCCTGTTCCATGTCTCGTACTTGGATTGAGAAGCTACCATTATCATGTTGCTGTCATGCAGCAGCTTTGACCCGCATGTGGATGTACGTGTGCTGGAAATCCTGAACTGACCACCAAGATCTGACGGCCTCTTTGTGCTGCCCCACTGATTGCAGAGTGTGGACGAGTTCATCGACACTGTAGGGGCCACTTTTGCAGGGGCGGTGGGGCCACAGCTAGAGGAGGGGGCAAAGACGGCCACTGGAGAAGTGCGTTGCAGTTGGTGAATAGGAAAATGATGTTGAGGTGCATGGGCAGCAGAACTACTCCCCCACACTGATTCACTTAAGCGGGGGGCAGAGGGGCCACAGTTTGAGGAGAGAACAGAGACGGCCACAGGAGAGGTGTGCAGTAGTTTGCTTGAAAGAAAGGATTGTAAAATGGCAGCTATGAGCTAGCCACACCAGTGGTGCGCAGCGGCTGTTCAAATGAAAGGGCTGAAAAGAACAATTAACAGCCAACCACAGGAGAGGTGCGCAGCGGTCATTGAGGAAGGAACATGGTTGTAAAATAAAGAGAGAAAATAGTAACTGGTCATCCCCGTGGCTGGACCACTTAAGTATGGCCAACTACACTTTCAGGCTCTAAGTCCATATCTGTGCATGCCCTGAGCATACCAAACATGAATATTTGTCCCAGGCTTTGAGATTTGCTGAAAAGTTGGCATGTGAAAGTGCTCTGTGTGGCTCGGAGGCCATTTTGCACCCATGTTAGCAGAAAAGGGCGGGTTTTCAAACTTGCACTAAATGATCAGCGCTTTTGGGTCCTCTAATGATACCGCAATGTCAGGTTTCGCAGGGGGGCACTCGGGGGGTGTGCTGGCAGGGGGCGTCCATCGGGAAGGGTGCAGGCGTGGAGGGAAGGCCCTCCATCAGCTTGCCCATTGTGCGAGCTGCCACCCCCAGTTTGGCACAGATTTTCCGGGTGCTATCATGCTTCTATCAAAATTTGAGTCAGGACAATCAATGGACTGGTTGGAAATCAGAGGAGAAATCTGACTCATTATTTGGTGCGGTTTTGTGGTTTGGGGCGGAATACTAGGGCTGATTTGCTTCTGAATTGCGGGATATACAATAAAGAATTGTCAAATTTTTGGGTTGTGGACTGGTGAAGGGCACAGGGAGCAGTGTCTGTTCTGGTTTTTGGCGCACTTTTCCAGTTCTAGAATGGTGCAGGGGGTGCTGGGATATGCTGGGATATGCTAAAAAGCAGCAAATGGCTGCTTATTGCCTTAGAAAGGGTAGGCCTTGGGGACAAACAACGGATTGGAAAGAGAACAGAAGGTAGTTTTTTAGAGGACATGGCAGTAGGGTGGCTCGGGCACAGGCAGCAGGGCAATTGTGTCCTACCAGCCCAAGCAACCAGGCAGCACGTGCACAGAGTCTGAGTGACAGTGTGTAACAAGGGCAGCTTGAGGGTATTCTGCGTTATGGACTGCGGCATTGGGATGTTGATATTGCCTTCATGGCATTCGTTTGCTCCTGCCGTAAGGGGCTGTAGCCTGCCGCAGGTTACAAGATGGGTTGTGTATTGGCTTATGCTTGCCAAATGATATTTATTTGTTCCTGCTGCAGGTGGTTTAAATGAAGTGAGGTCTATGTATCGATGTATAGAGGCTTTGTGTCAGTCTTGCATACGTCCATTGGCTTCTGTACTGCAGATGGTCAGCATTGTGAAGTCATGAGGTAATCACAAAAAACACGCATTGGGCCAAAATGTTTTGCATTGATTTTGTGATTGTCCTGATGACATTAAGTTGCTTCTGCCGCAGGTGGTCAACATCGTGAAGTCGTGGGGTGTTCACAAAAACATGCACTGGGCCACCTATAAAGGTGTGTGTTAATGGCTTCATGTTGAAGTAGAGCAGGAGATGCAGGTTGTTTGTCTTGTAACAACAAACCAATGCCAAAACAGGGTGTCCATAATTTTGTTTTAAATTAGTTTTGAGATGCCTCCAACCCCTTGGCATGCATGGTTTTTATTAAACATGCCCATCTTCCTGGTTAAAAGAGGGAAAACCCGTTTCCAGGGATCTTCGGCAGTGTAAGTGGACAACACCCGCGGGTCAGCTCGTTAGCGTTAGAGTTTTCCCTTCAAAGCAAGATATTTGCCAACAATTGATAAATCTCACATCTTCGTCTACTGTTGATATCAGAAGGGGATTGGCATGCCTCAGAGTCCACTTGTATGCATAATTAAGATGGAATCTGATCCACAATGTCAAAGGGAAATGTATCCTGTGCTGAGCTCATCCGTGCAACGTGAGCCGTTTGCTCTTTCCTCTGTTTGCTTCAAAAAGCTGCTGTGTTTCCTTGGCCCTTCAAGCAATCTTGCTTGGTGGCCATGGCCAAGACATATTTCCTTGATATTACTTGATGTCACATAGCACTGTCTTGCATGTGCTCACACACACACACACACATACACACACACTGCAGCGCACTGCCGGAGGGATGGAGAGTACAGCAGGTGGGTTCGCCAGCAAAGGAATGACGCTTTTTCTTTTGGGTGAATTGCAGGGACTGTCGCAGGTGTTTGCTTTGGCTGTGCACACATTGTTGTTTGCCAACGCAACCTAACTTTGCATGGTACAACTAAACAACTGTCCTGCGCTCCAACCGCTTTCATCTGTACTGGTGTGAATTAGTTTGCTGATTTGACTGGCGTTGTCAGCACCGATAACTTGATGTCGCTCTTTCAGAGGATGTCCACTGCCAGCTCTTACGCAAATTGAAACACAGGAGTATAATTGTGCCCTTCTCACCCTGCTTGCCTACAGAAACATGAACGAGGAGATGGCAGAGCCTGTGTACCGAGCAGTGTCTACTTACTGGTACGCCACACTCTTGACTGCCTTATGACCCTGACTGCGTTATGGTCCTGAACCTGTCTAGGCACACCTTTTTCTGACGTGACTGTTTTGGGTCAGCTTGCCCCAGCTATTGAGTATGGTCGTTTACTGGAAGAGGCCTAGGAGTGGCCTTATACACGATCGCTTCAATATTCCACCAAAAGCCTTCCCCAGCCTCTGTACCTCAATCCCTTCTCTTTTTAGCCCAAGTGCTGAGGGCCAGTTCCACATACTTTGACGTGTCATACAGCATGTACATGCAGTTTGCCAATTCTATATACCGTACCAGTACTGGGAGTATTGCAATTAAATTAAATGATTATTGGCACCCTTCGCAATACTAAGTCCGTTTAGAAATACCTTTTCGGAAAGCCTCGCAAAGACTCAAGTTTTTAACCCGCCCTCCATCGGGTCCCAGCATGGAGGAGGTTGCAGCAGAAGCAGCAGCTAGACGTGTGGGAGAGGCAGTGCGCGATGGGGGGGCAGAGGGAGGGGCTCAGGCACAAGTGAGAATGCTGCTGAAGGGGCAAGCAGCCGCGGAAGGGGCAAGCAGCCGGGGCAAGGGTAGGGGCAGAGGGCAGGGGCAGGGGTAAGGGAGGGCAAGGGGGTAGGGCAAGGGCAAGGGGCAGGGGCAAGGGGGGGGCAAGGGGGTAGGGCAGGGGCAGGGGTAAGGGGAGGGCAGGGGGCCGGGGCAGGGGTAAGAGGAGGGATGAGGGGGATGAGTAGGAGCAGTGAATCAGATAGAGACGCTAAAATGTGCAACTTCCTAAATTTTACACTTTTTGAGGCCTCTCGCAAAGCCTTAATACTTGCAGATAATGTAATTGTTTTGGGACCTTGCAATAAAGAGTGTGCTCGCAATATTTTAGTACTGGTACGGTACTTATTTCTCTCACGCAGCATGTAAACAGGATTGTCCAATTCCATCCTGACGTTTGTCTAATGGCATGCATTGCATATGGAATTCTCTTAGCACTGTATGAGCGCCAATTACAGAACACAGAGCATTGGGCCAAATCCGCAAGTGCACAAACAGGCTTCTGACTGCACACTCCAGACGCTACACAATAAATCGCCGCCTTTGGCCTAATGCAAACATGCAGGGAGCGCGCGTTCGTGGGAACCCTGCGGCTGCAGCTGCAGGACGTGAAGAAATCCTGCAATGCCTCGCTGCAAAAGTTTAAGCAGGAAGTCTCGCAGGCAGGGGGTGACCCCAGTCATGCAGGTAGGTGAGCAGTGTTACTAGCTTCCTTGATGAATGCTTGGCTATATTTCATGAGCATGTTCTGGCGAACACAAGGAAACGCAGTCATGCAGATGAGCATTGAGCAAATAGCTGTATTGAGGAAATCCTTATGGTTTCATGTAACTTGGATGCTCTGATGAGCACAAGAAAACAAGTCAAAGGGCAACCCTGTCGATGCAAGTGAGCAGTGTGAATGGCTGCATGTATGAATGCTTCCCTATATTTTGCTTGCATGCTCTGACAAGCACAAGGCAACACAGTCAAGGGGCAACACCGTCGATAAAGGTATGCAACGCTGGCAGACATGTCATTGCCAGTAACGCGTATTACATGGTGCATAGGAGCAGGTAATGCAGGAATTTTAGGTTATGTGGTTTGGCAACAGCAGGGATGACCCACACAGTGCAGGTACGCGGCATGAGCAGCATGCATGAATGCAACCATCCAGTACAGGATGCTGGTAAGGGCAAGAGAGGTGGTGTGATTAGACGCCTCAATATCAAGATACAGCAGTTGCGACCCAAGCAGTGAAGGGGTTTAGCAACAATAAGGCAGGACGTGACAATCTGGAGGCATGCCACCTTCTGCAGGGAAACAACAGGCAGCGCCATTGCTGGTCTAAATTTGCTGGCCTTATATCAATCCAAGCTGCGCCTCCACTGCACCTCTTACTCGCTCTTGCAGGGTTGGTGTAAGGGGCCAACTTGCCTGCTTGGTTTGGGCTACGAATGCCCGCATTATATTCCGGCAATTGTGCATCCCACACACGCAGAAGTTTACAGTGTGGGCTGCAAATGTCTGCCTTTTGCTTCAGCAAACCAGTATCCACCACACGCTGAAGTTTGTTGTTTGGGCTGCAAGTGCCCGCCCTCTGCTTCAGCAAATCAGTGTCCCACGCACACAGAAGTCTGTTGTCTGAGCTGCCAACATCCGCCCTCTGCTTCAGCAAATCAGTGTCCCACACACGCAGGAATCTGTTGTTCGAGCTGCAAATATCTGCCTTCCACAACAGCGTATCAGGATCCCACAAATTTTCACATGATGCAAGCCCGTTGATCCACCATCAAGTCATGGTCCATCCCAAGGGTTCTCAGCCCTGGTGCCCTTATACCGATTTCGAGCCGTAGCATCTGCTCGCCTTGCACAGAGGCAGCATGCAGCCTTGTTACCGAGCAGTCAGCACTGCAGGACAATTTTACTTGTGTTGATGAGTTGTGCATGCCAAGGTGCAAAAGGTGCACTTGGTAGCATGCTTTGTCCGCACAAGCGATTTAGACATCAAACAACGCAGCTTGCTCCACTGTTTGTGGATGTGCCTTGTAGAGATTAGTGCTGCCCCAGAGATAATGACCCATAGGAAGTGCTGCCCCATAGACAGTGCTAGCTACCAGTCAGGAACGGCATTGTTGTGCACATGCTGGCATGACATTCATGGGAGTGATGCATGCGTGCTTCGTACTTGCAGATACCAGCCTTTCCCAGACGCAGCTGGCTTTGCAGCAGCAGGTGGTGGCTCTGGCAGACCAAGCACAGGTGTGTGTATATATGTGTATGTGCGCGTGTGTGCGCGTGCATGAGCGTTTGCAAGTGTGCCTGCCAAGATGTCACTATGGCATCACAGCTCTCTGCTTTTTGTGGCTGCCCAGTTTCACTGTGCCTCTAAGGCTGTGTACACTTCCTCTTGCTACATTATATTCTCACACGCCACCCGGTTTGGCATGCAAAGCACGCTTTTGTCCTTGTTGTGTGGCTTAGAATGGGGCCCTTTCCTAGGAGGCACTGACCTCCCACCACTCCACCTGTCCCATTTCTGAATTCCTTTTGGTCGGTCATTTGCTATAGTTGGCTGGGTTTATGCTGTTCCATTCTCGCAGACTCCCTTTGTCTGCACTTCTTAGGATCCACATCTCGTCCTGTGGGTGTGATTAGTAGGTACTTCACTGTTTTGTCATCGTTGGGTTTTTAAAAAGTCCCACTAATAGGCATGGCAGACGTGCCTCATACCTGTTGTTTTGTTGCTTCCGTAAGTGACTGCAAGCGCTGGCCACTTTGACCCCGCTGCGTGCACCACATCCTCCCTGTAGGCCTTGCATCAAATCTTCCTTATAGTCCTTGCACCACATCCTCCCTGTAGGCCTTGCACCACATCCTCCCTGAAGGCTTTGCATCACATCCTCCCTGAAGGCCTTTTTTTGGATCTTATCACGTTGGGCCTATTTTCCATGGATCCTCTTTTTGAATCATGACCTGAGACCCTCTTTGATGCCATGTTTTTTTTTCTGCCCTCTTTCTTTGTGGGCCTGCTTCAACCGTCCATGCGATTTTTGCCTTCCTTCCAAGAGTGCACCCTTTGTATCTGTGCAGCGGAGCAGCCTGGCCATGATGGCCACTGCCGTGGATGGCGCTTGTGAGCACTCGCCTTTGCTTTTTGCCTGGTTTCAATGTGTGGCCGCTTTGAATGTGTGCAGCGGAGCAGCCTGGCCATGATGGCCACTACCGTGGATGGTGCCTGCGAGCACACTCCTGTGTTTTTTACTTGGTTTCAATGTGTGGCCACTTTTGAATGTGTGCAGCGGAGCAGCCTGGCCACGATGGCCACTGCCGTGGATGGTGCCTGCGAGCACGCCAACAAGCAGCAGCGAGATATCAACCGCCTCATCACCCCTGAGATCAAGCAGCAGATGGTGCGTGCGGTGGTGGTGGTGGTGATGGTGCTGCTTGCATCGGAAAGCTGTGCTGGTGTTTGGATTTGCAGTGGTTGGTATGAGCAGCAGATGGTGTGTGTGATAGTGATGCTTCTTTCAACAGAGAGCTGCGCTGGTATCACCTGGATGAGCAGCAAGTGGTGTGAGCAGCAGATGGTGCATGGGGCGTTGGTGCACGCAGCAGTAAGTAGGGCTGCCGTTTTGTCGGACGAGCAGCAGATAATGCTATAGCAGCACAGAGCTTACGCGCTATCCTGAGATGTGCGACAAACAAAAAGGCCAAATTCGAGGTTAGGAGCAGCGGATTGCCTTCAAGTCATCAAATTAGTGGAAGGCCATCATGCCATTCTGTATCAGAGGTAGGTCAACAAGCCATTCTGAATCCGCTGGGAGCTGTCATGCTGTACAGCATCAAGCAGCAGGCATAGCATCTGGTCAAAAAAGCTCCGGAAGGGTGTGGAGCCTCTTCAGCAAGCTTGCAAAACTAAAAGCAAGGGGTGTATCAGTACACTTTGCCAACCTGTGTGTGTTTGGTGCATGTGCTCCTGTGGTTCCCATTCCTCAGGCAGCAATGTGCACAGATGATAAGGCATTGTGAGTGCGACAACAGGGTGATCATTGTGGGTGCAAGATCAGGCATTGTGGGTGCGACAACAGGGTGATCATTGTGGGTGCAAGATCAGGCATTGTGGGTGCGACAACAGGGTGATCAGTGTGGGTGCAAGATCAGGCATTGTGGGTGCAACAACAGAGTGATCAGTGTGGGTGCAAGATCAGGCATTGTGGGTACGACGACAGGGTGATTATTGTGAGTGCAAGATCAGGCATTGTGGGTGCAACCACAGGGTGATCATTGTGGGTGCAGGATCAGGCATTGTGGGTGCAACAACAGAGTGATCATTGTGGGTGCAAGATCAGGCATTGTGGGTACGACGACAGGGTGATCATTATGGGTGCAAGATCAGGCATTGTGGGTGCAACAACAGGGTGATCATTGTGGGTGCAAGATCAGGCATTGTGGGTGCAACAACAGGGTGATCATTGTGGGTGCAAGGTCAGGCATTGTGGATGCAACAGCAGGATGATATTTACTGAGTGATCGTGGGAGCATACAGAGATGAAAAATAAGGTGTGTTTCTCACTTCATTGAGCTGGACAAAGGCTTTCTGGCCTTTGTGCTCCATTCTTGCAAAGTGATCTTGCACAAATCCAACAGTGCACATCAGGGTCTGTGTTGAGGTAATGCACTGCTGCCGTGGATGGTCCTGTTTTGTAATGGAGTGCATTTTCAGGAATGCATGGGTGCGCAAACCAACAAACTTGACGTGGTTGAATCACCGCAACTTTCCCTAAATTTATCACCTTCATTTATCTTGACTAGAAATTTAACAGATGGCTCCTTACCTTTTTTGCATCTCCTTGCTATTTTTGGGTGCATGCATACATTTCAGATAGAATCTCTTCTAACGAAATGCCGTCTTCCTGCCTGCCTGACGATTCACTTCCTTCCTAACCTGGGATGAAAAGGTCATGACGCTGCCTTCCTGCCCCACAGTATAAAGAAGCTTCATGGCGCTACAGCCAACTCACCTCTGTGAGCACTGCTTTGCCTGAGTCCCTCATTCTCTTCCTTTCCTTCATTCCTTTCTTGATGGGTTGCCGGCCGACCTCTTTGAGCGCAACCTCACCTGACACCATTTCTCGTATTTTACTTGCAAGCCCCTCCCTTGCCGCCGTTTGCATACGTCCAGTGTGGGTGTGTACATTTGATTGACTCTGTCTGCAGCTGCCTGCTTACCAAGCGGGATACGCAGAGCATGGGACGGGGAGCTCCTACCGAAGAAAAGACATTATGGAGCGGCACGTTCACCACCACAGGGTAGCAATGTTCAAGAATGCCATCCTGCCCATCACGCAGGTATTCTAGCGTTTGAAAATATGTATGCTTAACTCCTTTGTCTGTGGCGTGTCCTAGGCTATCTGATTGGGTTTGTTTCTTTGGCTTTGAAAAGAGGATTTGAGCACACAGTGCTGCACGCTCCAGTACAGCACAGCACAGCACAGCTAATTACGACAATGAGTCGCGCGCTGCATAATGAGTACTTGTTACATGCTTGAAATTCATGCCATAATCATTGTCCTCCACAATATTCACCGCAGGGCAACACTGCCGCGTGTTCCAAGCTTACGCAAACGCACACACGCACATGCACACACCTTCATCCCTGCCCTTGTGCACCCATTTTCCCTACTGCGCGTGCGCACACACACACACATGCACACACATGGCCACAGGGGCTGAAGCAGCTGCTGCAGGAGCTGCGCAGCAAGCTGATGGCAGGTGTGAAGGCTGCAATTCAAGAGGTGCAGCTTAGCTACAGCGCGTTGTGGGGGGAGTCTGGCATCGCCGAGCGCGCAAAGTGTGCAGCATTGCTGCCGGGCGTGAGCCTGGTGCGCCAGGAGGCACGCCGTGCTCTGCTTGAGCTGCTACAGGCACAGGTAAGAGCCTACTGGCCTGTAGTACATGTTGTGTCGTGTGTGTGTATGTGTGTGAGCTCCATGACGATGATGCCGGGCCTAGTGCATGAACTTGAGCTGGTTGCAGGCTGCATTTGACAAGACTTGCCTTGTGAGGCTGGCAGCAAAGCACAAGCCAGCAATGGAGCAGTGTGCTTGTTGTGTTACAGCAAAGGAGCACTGCGTGGCTAATTAGCTTGCAACAAAAGCTGTGGTTTTAATTAAGATCATCTTACAGGGTTGAAGGAAGTCTCAGAGAAAGGGAGATTGCAGCGAGCGTACCGTGTTCTTCTAAGCATGTGTGCCTTTGCAGCATGGGGTGCAGGAGCAGGACGAGCATCAGGTGGAAGCAGTTTGTGCACTGGCTCTTCGTTTTTCCGTTTTCTTGATTTTTTGCATTGGCTGTTCTATCCGTCTCCAATCAATTTCACTGGTTAGGTTGTTCTGCACAGCAACCATAGTGGGCTACATGTCACGCACATGCAATTGCTCAGGGCATGGAGCTGCCTGAAGAGTTCAAGGCAGCAGGAGATGAGGATGGGGACATTGAAGTGCTGGAGGACAACGACAAAAATGATGCAGCAGGTGCGACTGGGGAGGATTGGCATGGCATGTGCATGTGCACCTGAAACAGTCAAATAGTCTATGGTTGGAACACAAAACCCTGCTCTTTCTTCCTTATTTTTTAATCTCACATTGGTCAATGAGTAAAGTGCAGCACGGCTTTCCAATATTTTCCATTTTAGACTCTCCCATGTACACTCATGTGCATTGCCTCAGGAGCTGTATTCATTGATTTTGCGCAAGGGGTGATATTGTGTCCACGCCAAATCCAGGCTGCTTTTACTTTTACAAAGGGTTACTGCCACCTCCGCAAGGGGCTTCGGACCCATCAAAAAGTGTGCATGTTTTGGCTGCTGTGATGCATGTGTCGACAGAAAAGTGATGCAACTTTGACAAACAACGTGTTGACTGCACAATTTACAGGAGGCAGTGATGAGTGCACTGAGTCTGAAGATGAGGAGGAAGCGGCTTTCTTTGCGCGCATGGCTGAGCGTGAGCAGAGAGAAGGCGGCGGGGCAGGAGGCAGCAGCTCCAGGAGGGATGGCGTAAAGCATGGCATGCGGAAGGTGGCAGTGCAGTCCGCCGAGGTCATTGACCTGTGTGATTAATATGGGGACAGGCAAAGCCTGTGGGCAGATTAAACGGATCTGGATGCATGGTGCCATGATTCATAGTTCGTTCTCAAAGAAGATGAACGCTCCTCCCTCTTGCAGGTTGTAGATGTGGCTTGGTGAGCGCCACATGAGGGCGAAGCCCATAGGCAGCATTTGAAAGTGTGCTTTTGACCTGCGTTCATAATCTGCCTTGCAATGCGCTGCCTATTGATGCTGTTGTTCTGTGGATATGAGATCAATGTCTTGAGGGTGCAAAAAAAAGGCTTTCAGGGTAATGAGTCTGTTAATGTATAGTGAGCCAAGTGGCAACAGCTTGAGGACTTTCTGAGTTGGACAAGATCGTGAAGGACTTGAGTTTTGCACAAGGTCATGGAGATGGTTTGCCACTTTCCTGGTTGTCGCAAAGGTTTTGCCCGCTCTTTATTTATTTTTTAGCGTTCGTTCTTGTTCTTTTATTTCCTTCCTTCTTCAAAGATGTTCTTTCCTTCAGGACTTACGTATTGCCTGAGCTCTTGGAGCTTGTTTAGCCAGGTATAAGCTTCCATGCAAATAATGGCTTTTTGGAGCTTGTAGCCAAAAAATCTGCTTCTGATGCTATTGTAGTTATAAAAAAGAATTTCTTTTTTGAAGTCAGTGGACTGCGTGCATGAAGTAAGGAAATGCGATACTTGAGCCCGCAGTTTGCAAATCCTTGCCGCTTCCCTGTAGTCAGCCCTTCAGGTTCAATTTGACGGAGTCTTTAAGTTCGCCTCTTCAGAATAATAAAAAGTGACTGACACTTGCATGACAGCATGCAGCCAGGCCTTCTCTCCATCTCCACTGCTGTTTTACGGTGATTGAAGGGTGCTGCGCAGCAACGAAACAGGAGCAATTTACAAGTTACAATCGGCTTTGACCTTCAGCCAGGTAGTTTGGCTGCTCGGTCTGCTCAACTGTTCCAACTGCACAAAAAATATCCATGAGATCGGAAATAAAACGATAAGTCTCATTAGTTTGCTTCTGCAAGAAATGAATAGCATCCTCAGAGCTAGCTTGAGAATAGTAGAAAGCGCCTGATTCGTCCAGTAAAATTCTGTGAGAGGGGAAGTCAGAAAATAGCTGTGCATAAGTTCTTCGAACAGAACACACAGAAGCGCAAGAACAAAGGAACACGGCATGCTTTTCATCTTGGAGTCCTCCTTGGTCACACCTATCACAAGCAGATGTGTGCTCCTGCCAAAGTGATGTCTCAACTCTTAAAGTATGAGCATGTAAGCGAAACAGGAGCAGGGCAAGAAGTACGGAGACTCCATGTCTCGCCAACCAGGGCGTGCATCATCAAGGAAAGAAAAGAAAAACTATGTAGGCGAGGAAACTCTCCCTACATCAGTTGAGCAAAAGGAGACACATTGGCTCAAAAGAGCCGTAAGAAAGGGAAAGGAAAGGGTTACAAAGCTGTACCTGCCTGCGGGGGGCAGCTTAGCTGAAGCAGAATTGTGCCTGTAACCAAACCAGTCCAATCTAGAAGCTCAGTCACAGCATTTCAAGCACGCCGACACGAGCTTGGCTAATAATCCTAAGACATCAGCCTGGTTCATGAAGTCTCTAAGATGTGTTGCACTACTTGGGGGTGCTGATCTAAACGGATGCTGGAATTGAGCGCACAATTTTGTCAGATCCTGAGATGGGCAAGTTTGGGTAAAGCAAAGTCTACACAGGCCACAGGCCGCGTGCATTAAGGAAAGGTCCCTTAACTAGCAAGCTAGCAAGAGCCTCACCAGAGGTACCTCAAAACTACATTAGCTACAGCTAGCCTAGGAGAGGGAAAGAGACTGAACTAATGTGGATCGGGCGGGTTGTCGGCCATGCCCCGAGACGCCCGGACTCTCCTTCTCCTTGTATCCACCTCCGCACGCCCAGCGCCCCCCCCCCCCGAAGCCCCCTGTTAGCAAAGAGCATGTCTGATGTTAATGATAGTGGTTAATCTTTGCATGGTATGACAGCTCAGCTTGAAAGCTAGGGACTTTGCTGTTTGGCTTGGCCTAAGTTGACAAGAGGTTTGATCGTGTACTCATCCAATGAGTACAAGTTGTAAATAGTGCCTGCCACACCAATCAGGATATTCTACAGAGTCACTTTGTTATTCCTGTTTGGATTCTTTGAGCTGCGGGTTTCAAGTCTGGTTAACATATGAGCATGTTGAGTTGCTGCAGTTTCGAAAGTATCGTAGGGGCTGGTGTCTGAACAAAGTTTTAGTTCAACAAGGTGGATGTCCCTATTTTGGGAAGGGATCTTGGAAGGATCAAGGTGAGCTTGTCTGCCTGGGATGGAGCGCACAAAGATAGCACCAGGGCGGCTTTGGTGCTGGACAGGGGAACCAGTACCATTAGGGAAAAAACAGTCTAGAATGGCTCGTGAGATGTTTTCAGGGACTTGTATCATATGTATTACTTGTATCGTATGATGATCCCCAGATCCAGGAGTCTCTCATTACGGCAGGCATCCATACCAATAAGGGATTTTCCAAACCTGCCTTTACTAAGGGCTTCTACTCAGAGGCTAAGACCCTCATGGTGCCTGTTGGTGTGCATACCACTCATAGTTGGTTCAAACATCTGAGGACAATATGATTAATGCTATCCATATCGTCACACAGCGGGCATCTTCCATCGGTGGAAGACCTATTGAATCCAATGGCATGCTTTTGTGTGTAGACTGTCCCTTTGCGGTATTTAATTACATTTATCTGTTGTTTAAGAGTAATCTTAGGAGTAGACCAGAAGGAGTTGCTGATTTCCTTGTTAGCAAGTTGACAGGTTGGGTTGTGAGCTTCTATATTGGCAGTGGTGATTGGGGAAGTGGGTTGTATGGCATGGTTGAGCCTCTGCCAGCTATTGCAATTGTAGCCAGAGGTATCAGCAGAGCCAAGCTGGTGCTTCTTGTGCTTGTGCAATGTAAGTTTGTCAGTCAGGTTGTTGAGGTAGTGGGTTGGGAAAGCATGGGAGCGGTGCAGGCTATCATTTTGTCCGTGTGAGGTCTTCAATGAGAGCCAGTACAAATTGTGAAATGGGTCCCAGGCATGTGGAAGTTTAATGTCTGTGGTGGCTGTGAGGGCTGCAGACCATGCGCAGGCGTTAGCCCCCTCGTTACCAATAATACCAGAGTCACTGTGGGCTTTAACCTCATAGAAACGTACAGGGTGCGGGGAGTGCTCTAATAACTTTAAGATGTGTCACAACGAAAGTCTGCTGCAGCGAGAGTGTGCTGCAAATGCCTGATAGTCTGTCATAGTCAAGTGTGTGAGGTGTGACCTGTATTTTGTTGGGACTTTTCCTTGAACTCTCTCTTTTATCCTTCTTCTGTGGAGCATCCCTCTGAGTATTGGCGCATTTTCCTTTATCCCTGGCCATGTGCCAGGGATGTTGTTCCTGATGTAATGATGCAACCTGGTCAGCTGGTCCGCCCTTGTCCGCTCTCTGTCTCTCCCTGTGCTGTGCAGCCATGCCAGCACTCAAGCAACACAACTCAAGCAACAGCAGCAAAGCTAGCATCAGGCAGTGGTGCAGCTCACCCACATTAAATCAGCCCATCAGCATTCAGCCTAAGCTTGTAGCAGAGCATTAGCGCGCTCTCCCCCCTTCACGCCTCTTTTTGGATAGGATACTGCACTTAAGACACTAATCTGCATGCGTCACACTCTCAGCCTGACAGATGGCTTGGATGAGTTCTGCATGGAGGTGAGTCCTCATCCGCATAGGGTTAAGGGTTTGTTTGGAAATCTGGGAGAGGCAGGATGCACTATCAGAGGCAATGTCAGTTTGCCTTAATTTGAATGCCTCAAGAATACCTGCAAGTTCTACTCAGTTGATAGTATTTGTAGGTCCACGGCCATTTGGTTTTATGTGCAGCTGCAGGTGTTGGGAGAGTGGAGTAGTATCCCTACCCGGTTTGTAAACGCTTGAGCCAACAAGCGGTGGGGAGTCATCCGATGATTAAACACAAAGAGTCTTTGTGTTTAGTCACACTGCCATCTGTGTAGGTGATTTCTTTCCAATCTTTGATCTTACGTGTGAACGTCTTTCCGTAATTGGCAGAAAGGAAGGCTGCCCTTGCCTGAGGGCACATGCGTGAACAGCTGTGAGTGTCAGGGGGGAGTTAGTGAAATTATTTTTCCAAGTGTTGGTTGCGAGGTGCTGGTGGGTACGCAGTGGCGTGGCGGGATTTCGAGGATCCAGGGGTAGCCAGTGAGCTTCTGATACATCTTGGTTAAGGAGTCGAAACCAGTCTTTGTTTGCACTATCAAGTGCTTCTCTAGCATTACGATTCCAGACAACAATGAGTTGCATGGGGTAAGAAGGTTGTGCATGGTTAGGTATGGCATCGAACCAGTGTTGGGGTGTCTGGAATTGGATGTTTCCTGCAGGGAATTTGGCAAGCACTTTTGCAAGATCTGGGTAATGGTTAAGCCAACTCATGTAGGCATTGCAGCTGAAGCCTCTCCAGTGGGGCAGAAGCATGAAGGTGGGAGTCAGTGGAAGGCTCTTTCCTTAATGCACGCAGCCGCATGGCAAGCGTGAATTTTTCTTTCTTTCATGAAGGTGGCAACTGGCTCGTTGGTTTGGAGGGACTCCCTCGGAGGGACTCGCTCGGAGGACTTAAAGTGTACTGCATGGCGCAGGAGTCTGAACATAGTTTCATCATGAGGGAGATGGCAGAAGGAGGAGCCATTGTAGCGTACAGAGAGGGCGTCTGTGTGTGCCCGAAGACCTGGTCACGGTTGCTTGTGCTGCAATAAGTTTTGAAGATACCGTCAAACTCAAGAGGGTCTGAGAATCTCTCTGTTGAGACTATGCACCATTTGTGTAGGGATGATCGAATTTGGGGAGGTGTGATCAGCGTGTTTAGATTGTGGACCTTATTGCTCTGGACAGAGCAATGTTTCTTTTGAGCCTATTGACGTGAGAAGTCTGCACAAGACAAACGGCTTCCAACCAAAGTAAAAACTGGCACGTAAATTGCTCCTTGAATTAAAGTGCATGGTCTCAGACCTAGCTGCATTTATCACCAATCCCTCCTGCTGAGCATGCACATGCAGCCTATCCAGCATCAGGTGGAGCTGCTGAGGCTGATTACTGATTAGGCATCATCTGCATACAGCATGTGCGTGGCTTGCACTTCACTGCCTGTGACAGCCCCTTGCACACTGCCTGCCAAACCATCCACGTCATTGATGTACAAATATAACGACTAGGGGGGGCAGCCTTGCTTGAATCTGGGATGTGGGGCACACACGTACTTGCTTGTAGCCATCCACCAAAATGCACTTATCATGAGCCAAATGTTTTTGATGATAGCCAGCAGGCAAATAGGCATATAAATGCACTGAAGATGAGTCCAGAGTGCATCCCTAGGGATTATTTCATACGTCTGCTTGAAATCAATGATTGAGGCATACAGTCTTGGAGATGCATGTGGGTGCTTGACGTGAGTAGCATGCTGCAAGTGTTGCAAAACAAACAAGGACTGCAAAGTCTTACGGCCAGGATAGAAACCAAACTGAGCGTCCGGGCCCTTTGGCTGGCATAGACTTTTTTAGTGCCTGGGATCTTTTTTTTCTTGGCACCATCCAGTGATCACCTCCCTGAGGACATTAGCATACAGCCTGTACAAGATGCCACTAACTGCAAGCATGTGATAAATCCCTGGATCCAGTACTGAGCCCTTCTCAAAGAGGGAATCCGATTGAATCTGACCATGCCTGAGAACTGAATCACACAAGCAAGGGTCTGACTAGGGTCTGAATCAGACTGAATCAGAAAACTGAGCAGCCTAGACTGGCTGGTGATCAGAGGGTCTGATTCAGAGCAAAAGGGGTCTGGCTATTAGTCTGAATCAGATCCCTGCATTACTGTGGATCAGAAGCTATCAGATGGGGGTTCCTCTGATTCAGAGCAGGCTCAGAGAACCTAAACATTCCGACATCTAAATTAGCCATTTTCCAACAAGCAGGAATCTCAGCCTTCTCCATCATGGCACCAGACAGACGCGCAATATGAGGAGCCAGGACATTCATTCTATTTGTTCCCTACCACTCACTGCTGGGGCCCTCTTCTCAGCGTACTTAATGAAAGGAGCATCAACAGCATAAAAATCAGGGGATGCCCTAGCATTCACCTTACGCATATGCTCACACACAGTAGGGTACAAGGCAGCTGCATCAGGCAGTTCCATCGCATCAGGTTAAGGCATCCACCAAAACTCAGCACCTTGACGGGGAAATTGTACAAGAGGCAGGTTGTTGCGCCCAAGGGATACTGCATAACTTGAGCTGTAGCTCCTGAATCACCAGTCCAGCGTGCAGCGACCCACAGTGCCACCCCATGCACAGCTCCAAGAACAGACTCTAACCCTCTGCTAGTGTTGTCCCACAGCCCATGTCTTCTGATAGAAGTGCTTTCATGGCATCTACCCATGCGGCTTGGTTGTTGATAAGAAATGTGAGGAACGCTTCCTGCTGGACAAGTGGGGTGCATGCCCACAGGTCCGGTGGTGTGCAGGGTGGCTTCCTGACAGTGTGTGCTTTCGGGGCAGCTACCCATGCCATGCATATGTGCAGCTGCTCTGATTGGAGAAGGAGGGCAGTTGCTCAGCAAGAACTTAATTGTTGCTGTAGGTAGGAGCGCCAGCCTTCTGCTGTAAGGGTAGAGTCTGATGGGTGCTCCTAGGCTTCCTTGGCACTTCATGCCATGATATTCAGTGATTATCAGGCCTGTGTCTCTTCAGCCTGTCCGAGAAAAATGCCCTCTGTACCTCTCATGAGCACATCGTGCAAGCCTTGTTTGTTTTTTGTAATCTTTCTAAGGGTATTGGCAGGCATGCACAGCTTGAACTTCAAGCTGAATGAACAGACGCCTCTTCAACCAGCACTGGTCATCAAACCAGGTAGGCCTTCTGGTCCCTTGTTTTTCTGTTCTCTCAAGAGAACACGACCCTTTCAAGGCTCTTCTGAGCCAATGTGTCCCCTTTTCCTTAATTGATGTAGGGAGAGCTTCCTCTGCCTACTTAGATTTTTCTTTCATAGAACAGACCCTGAATTTTACACATGCCAAAGGTTATGCTCACTCCTAGCTTGCATTAGCCAACTTCTCAAACAGAAACATGTCGTTTCTATGTTGCCAGCATCAAGAGCAGCCTCCAACTGCACCGGCATCTCCAAGTTCCTCTCCAGTTCTCCCACATACGCATCTTGTTGCTCATGCTTCCTAACACACACGTCCCATCCCACAAAGATGCTCAGGACAGATAGTCCCGTCAGGATTAAGCACAGCATCAGGAACACGAAAAGCAACTTAAATGCTGCATATGCGAACCTCCTCGGTGAGGCCCTAGCTAGCTTGCTAGTTAGGGGACCTTTCCTTAATGCACGCAGCCAGACCTGGCCTGCGTAGTCTTTTCTTTTCTTTTCTTTGCTGCATATTCTGTGGTGTCAAGAATCAGAGCACAAATGTCTGACTTCTGCGCACACTCAATGAAGGATGGTCAGACTAAGACATGATCAGGCCGACTCCGCCGGTAACTCCTAGAATTTGAGCAATTCTCAACAAAGGTGGGCTGGCCCACATCACCATGCACGTGGCCAGTTTGAAGACAAGTCCAAACGCAGCTGCATTGTCCTCACGCAGTCTGCCAACCACATTCACATCACTGCATTCACATCTTCTAGCAGCCTGGAGAGCCGGGTAGTCCACCAAATCCTCAAACTGGGCATCACCTGTGCAGGCAAGCTCATCATACAAGTGAGTAAGCTGCTTGCTAAGTTGAAGCAGAAAGTAGCCTTCCTTGAGGGTTGGTGTAAACTGCACCAAGCAGGGGCTCCCTGTTCAGACCGAAAAGTTCTTTCTGGCACTTAATCCATGCGCACTGAATATCTGGAGCAACACGGAACACAGACAGGAACTCTGTACAAACTTTGGAGGCAATAATTGCTACTCCATAGACCCTTCTGCCAGCACAACCATCATGGAGCATCTAACTGGTGTACAAGTTTATGCGCGCCATGCAGCTGCCTCATGAGTCTATACAGATCACTAGTGCGAGTTCCAACCAGCATAGAGATGCGACGCTTCCTAATGTTTGTGCACAGCAGCTCAGTCTGGATGTAGGACCACAGGACCTGGAATGCCATCCAAGTTAAGCTTTAAGTAAGGTCTCTTTGCCACGGGGATCAGGCTACCCAGCCAGTCAACGGCGCTTGGACCAGTAGTAGCACAATCTCCATGGTGGTAGCCCATGCTGGGGCGGCTACTGCTGCTACCTCTGCCGGGTACTGCGCCACCTTATCCAGATCTACCATCGTTTTGCTCCATCTTACCACCGCCCCTGGCGTAGCTCCTGGTCCCATCGTCAAGGAAAGCTATCAAGTAGAGGGGTGAATTGGGCGTGTTTTCCTCCATCTCCTCTCTTCTTTCCTCAATAATTGTTGAAAAATAGGCATATAAGCCGCAAATTAAAGAAGGTTAAAAGAGGAGGGAAAACTCCGCTGTTCTCTAAAGTTGCTTTCATAGTCGAATTCCAAAACGTCGTTTATACTTTTCCAAACCCTCATGACGAAAACCCGTTCCTAAAGGAATATCTGATACCTGCAGATCTTTGGGGATGGCTGATTCAAAAGAAATCAGTGAGGATCGTCTACAGCAGGTGTTCTGGCAAAGAATGCGCGCAGCTCCACGTGATCTTGTGTTTGCTTACACAGTGACGCACAGGTTGAATAACACCCTTCTCATCCCTCAGGCTCTGGATGCCAGCCCCGGGCTTCGAAATGATGTCCCGCACACAAAGTCTTCAATCCATGAAGAGAGGGTTAAGCACCCTATTTCAGATGTGCCTGCCGAGGATCAGCCCATTCCATTCGTTCCATCGCAGTTCCACCCAACACACGTAAGTATTGCCTTCTGCTCCACAAGGAAAAGGGAAGGAATAAGTTGGATGTCTGCACACGCGTGCACAGGCCCAACCGTTTGATGGGTAAGACAAGCATCTCCTCCAAGGCTTGTAAAGTCCACAAAAGGCTGAAATTGAAGGAATGGTAGAAACGACACCTCTGGCTTGCTAAGGCTGATGCCAAGCTTGATTTTAATGCTGATTGATACCCGCTCTCGCTCCAACAGTTCAAGCAAGTTTGCCTCCCCAAAAAATGCATTGTGTTTCCAAGCACGGTGCTCTGATAAATACCAAACTTGCAAGCCAATGACCGTTTGGCCATTTGAAGAGCCTGTCGCGGTAAACTCCTCTGAGCCCCCCTGGCCCAACCCTTCCCAAGTGGTTCCTGCAACACTGTTACTAACAGAGGCACTATTTTGCAGAAGAAAATTTGAAATAATCAGCTGGTGTGCGTGTGTGTGTACATGCCAGGGTGCTTTAAAGGGATCAACATGGTGAAAATGGGAATTTCAAGCCAAATTAAACATGCCAAAGTAACCTCAGATGTGTGGCAGTGGTAAAGCAGATAGTGACATGTGAAATGCTTGTGGTCTGGGGACCAAGCTTGGCGTGCGTTAGTGCAGCACGGGGTGCTCTAAGGGCTGTCTGTCCCACAGGCTCCTGCTTGTGACCAGCAGCTGCATGTCTGGTTTAGCCTAAGGTCGGGCTTAATTGTGCCCAACAGTAAGCTGGTGGGCATGGCTTTCCTTAGTTGGCTGGCTGGCTGTGCTGTTCCCTGCTTGCTGTTGAAGTCCTGAGACTCCAGATTTTCAGCTTTCGTCTTGCTCTCTTTCTTGCTGCTGGACCTGTCTTCTTTCTTTACCCGCCATGCTTCTTTCAGTCTGGATTCTGTGGTGGGGGGGTCAGCACTTTTTAAAAGGAGCTACATTGGCTCTTTTTCCTTGATTGGTGTGGGAAATGATGTGGGGAGTTTTCACAGCCTACGTAGTTCTTGTCCTAAAGAAATTAGGACAATTGCTGGTCTGGCTCGTTGGCTGGGTGGGCAAGAAAGTCTGGAGGGAAAGGTGGACCTCTGCTTTCTGAGCCCTGACCTCTCTTTTCCCTCTGGGGGCACCTTCTGGGAGCCTTTTTTTTACACTTTTTATTCCTTTGTTAGTTCATTTCATAATTAGGCCTAAGTTGAATTATAAGGGAGTGAAGTTTGAGGTTTCCTCAGGCGTCCAGTCAAACTGTGATCTAGCGTAGGTTAGCATAGCAAAATTGCGAATAATTGCTTTGCAACGCATTGCTTTTTATCTGGGCACCAGTCACTGTCGCAGAGCTAGCTCTTCAAAATTCAAGCGCATGCTCATGAGTGACCTCTGCTTTCGCTTTTACCTCGTTGCATGCTGTGCAGGCAGGAGGTGAATGGTTTGGCCGGCCCATAAGCACAATAGCACCAACTGCAAAGTTAGCTGATCAAGAATCCAAACTGCCGCATGGTTCGGCTGAGGTTGCCAAGCACAACTTTTCAGCTTAAAAGCCCTTCTAGCCCTCCTCTTGGGGCAGAAGAGTTTGTTTCCACGTGCCATTTGCCATGATTTTCTTGCCTTCATTTTCACCGCTGTTATTTGCTCTTTTTTTGCTGGTGCTGTTTTAGCTGGCAAAAGAACTTGCACTTTAAATCATGCGTTTATCAAATCCTAGAGTAGAATCCTGCTCAAGATGTATGGTGGTGGAGTGGCTTCCGGCTCTTTTGAGCCAACGTGTCTCCTTTTCCTTAATTGACGTATGGAGAGTTTCTCTGTCTGAACAGTTTTTTTTTTCATGTTTCTTTCTTTCCTGCTCAAGGTATGTGTGAGGTTCCTGTGCCTTATGGATTGGAAATCCAAGCTAATTTGAAATTGCGTAAAAAAATTACGTAGGCAGTGACAACACTCCCCACGTCAATTAAGGAAAAGACGATACCTAGGGCCGAGGCACAGCGTATCCTTTCCACCAAGAGGAGAAAAAACAAGCTAATGGGGATCCAGCCAGCCGCTCCCAAGTATATCTGGGCGTGTGCTTGAGCACACGAGGGCATCTCCAGGGACACTGCGTGGAGGCGCCGCACCATAGTCCCTTAATAGACCACTTACTTTCCCTCACATTGGGTACTCCGAAGTATAAGAGGTAAAGAGAGGTCAGGAGTAGCACACCTCCAGCCAGGCAAATTCATGAATTGAACATCCAAAACCGCCATATTCACTTGATAAAAATTAAGTTTTGTGAAGATACAAGACCTGGTGCCCAGCTAGAAGCCTTACAGCAACAACACAGTGAACTGGGCAGACAACTTCAAGGTGCTGAGATCAATCTCCACACAATTCTCCTGGGTGCGGGTGGGACTATCTACATTGCCCATACCATGATGGATCAGTTAAGGTTATCAAGCATTGACCTGGAAAGATATACCCATCTTGCATGAAAGCTCCATGCCCATCCTGTGCAATTTGCGTGCAAACTCAACTCAACCAAACAAGACCAAACCAAACAATTGGAGAAAGGAATTTCAAGCCCGCCTCCATGATGTCCATAACTGCTCACACAGGCGCCCTCAGGCAAGGGGAGCCTTCCGTCTTGCCATTTAAAAAAGAAAAGAGTTTACATCAAAAATCGAGAACTGGAGAGATATTGCCTACTCAGATGGCAGTGTCATTCTACAAAAAGATGACTCTCCACCACTTGTTAACTCATTTGTATACTAACCGAGCAGAGAAAAGAAAAGAAAAGTCTACGCAGGCCAAAGGCCGCGTGCATTAAGGGAAGGTCCCCTAACTGGAAAGCTAAAGGCCTCACCAGAAGGCCCTCTAAACCTATGCTAGACACAGCTAGCCTAGGAGAGAGCCAGAAACAGATCTAATGGGGATCTGGAGGGTTGCTCGCCATGCTCCTGGACGCCCGGACTCTCCTTCTCCCGTCCTCCGCCGCCGCGCACCGAGCAGAACCCCCCCAGAAGCCCCTGTGAAAACCAAGAGCGTGTCTAGTGTTGATGATAGTGGTTAATCTTTGAATGGTTCGGTCCCTAAGCTTGGATGCTAGTGATTTAGCTTTTTGTTTGGTAAGGCCCAGATTCATAAGAGGTGTGATTGTATACTCATTGTAAATGGTGCTAGCCATCCCAATTAAGATGATGTGCAGAGTCACTTTGT
Organism: Dunaliella primolecta; assembly: GCA_914767535.2. Classification (NCBI taxonomy): domain Eukaryota; kingdom Viridiplantae; phylum Chlorophyta; class Chlorophyceae; order Chlamydomonadales; family Dunaliellaceae; genus Dunaliella; species Dunaliella primolecta. The sequence continues at coordinate 8,138,003 of OU611754.1, read as the reverse complement.
TATTCCTGTTTGGAGCAGAGACACTACTTTACATGCTAGTCAAGGGACCTTCCCTTAATGCACGCGGCCTGTGGCCTGCGTAGACTTTTCTTTTCTTTTCTTTCTTTTCTTTCTACTCTTCCCTCCCAACAGCTACAGCTACACATAAGACCCAATGGGCATGGACCTACAAACGCTATCAATAGAGCAAAATTAGCAGGTGTCCTTGTAGCACTCCAACAACTTGTTGAAGGGCTAATCGAAGGGCGCACCGACACAGCTGTTCCCTAATGGTACTGGCTCCTCTGCTCAACACCAAAGCTGCCCTGATGCTGCCTTTGTGCGCTCTATCCCAGGCCGACCCGCCCACATTGATCTTACTAATATTCCTCCTCAAGACAGGGATATTCACCACAGGGTCCTAACTTGGCCATTTTGGGGGGTTCTGTCACAGGAAACTTTTCTGAGCCTCCCTGGACCCACCCCTCCCAAAATGTTTTGTTCAATCCTGATCTATGATTGTAAAGACACATTTCTGCTTAAAAAGTTTTGGAAAACTGGCTCAGTATGTGTGCTAGGGTGCTCAAAAGGGGGAAAGGGGGGCCATGTGGTGAAAAATGGGAATGGAATTTTCCTACCCCACTTCGTCAAAATTACCCAGACATCGTTGCAAAAGGAATGGGGTTGAATGGTGGTCCGGCTGGGTTGGGGTGGGCGGGAACGTCTGAGGGGCCCGGACTAGGTGGTCCTCTTTATAAAGAGGCTAATTCTTCTTTTTGTAGCTTCGTGGTGGAGGGGACTCACGGCTCTTCTGAGCCAATGTGTCTCCTTTTTCTTAATTGATGTAGGGAGAGTTTCTTCTGCCTACGTAGTTTTTTTCTTTTTCTTTCTTTTCTAATTAGAACCTCTGTTTTTACTCAGGAGGCACTCTCGGGGTCTTTTTCACGCATTTTCCACATCTACACATATTTTCATATTGCAATGAGGCCAACATTCGAATTTTGGGGTCAAAATTCCGAGGTTCGCTCGGATCTCCAGCCAAACATTGACCAGGCATAGATCACCGCAAAGCCCTTCAAATTGTGCCAGGATAAAAATGGCGCTTACACTATTGACTACAGATCTGTACTTGTACAATACTTGTAGCTTACTTGTAGGATATTTGGGCAAGTAATCTACAAGTCACCACAAGTAGACTATTGTCGACTTGGCTGCACTTATACTTGGTACTTTCCAAAGTTGACTTGTCTGTGACTTGGCGTATTTAATTAAGAAAGCTTTCCAATACACTACTTTTAATGTTGGCACAAGGGTTTGCGCAAAACCCTTGCAAGGGTTTTGCGCAAAGTTACTGCACTTCAAAGTTGCACACATGAGTTTGGTCCGCAACAAGTGTTACTACACACGTTTGAATTTAAGCTCATCACCAATTGCTACCAATTAATCGTAGGGGGGCGGGATTTTGTGTAGCGGTGACTGTTCAAAATAAAACCCGTAAAAATTTGTAAACGACCATGCAGTCGTCCGTGACGGTGCGCTGATGCCCATCCGAGGGATGTCAGGCATACAAATTCGGTTCGCTATATCGGAGGCAGTAGTATCAAAGACGCTACGGTTGTCCGTAACTGGGAGTCTCATCGCTCTTTGCCTTCGTACAACTTTTTCATCATTTTTTGTTTCACACTTACCGTATCAAAAATCAGTCTCAAGCCCAAGCAAAACAATACATCATTTCTTTCACTTTCCCTTACTTTTTTCGGGGTTCAAACTGGAAGCTTGGCTTCCATAGAGGTCGAGGGTGCACCGTGCCATATCAGCATGTCAGGAGTCATACAAGAAGAGAGCCTACAGCAGGTACTCTGCTTTAAGCCATGTCCTGGAAGATTGATCTGGGTGATCTGCGTGCACCCACACCCACACCCACACCCACACACACACACACACACACACACACACACACACACACACACACACACACACACAGAGGGAAGCACAGGGTGAAATGCATTACATATGTGACTCACAATGAATGGGCACGCACGCACCTACGCACGCGCGCGCACACACACACACACACACACACACACACACACACACACACACACACACACACACACACACACACACACACACACACACACACACACAAACACACTACAGGCTGTTGCAAGCAATCCAGCCGTCAGGGACACACAGACCCACAATCCTCCACATGGGGAGAAGACCAAGCATCCCAAAGAGAATGTAGCAGTGGGCGACACACAAATGTCCCCCGCCAAACTGTCTCCCATGCAGGTAGGAATAAAGGGGTCATGTGCCTCCAAGGACCCTTTGTCTGCCTGGAACTGTTATGAGGGCCGCATTCTCTATGTCTGGTAATGTTGTTCATCTATATGCAACCAGACAAACATGCTAAAAAAAGTTGTTAGTATGAGTTCCATCTTCAGCAACGGTCTGCAGGGCGCTCTGATGCCAAGCCGCCAAAACCTTCAATAAACGTCCACCATTGTTTGGATGGTTGTTCAAACTGGTTGTACTTTTTCCCATAGTAGCCCTCTTCTTTGTAAGTAGTACTCGTGGCCAATTTTCCATCCCCAACTGAGCCCAATTTTAACCTCCAGAGGCTTTCTGTTCTGACATTTAAGTGTTAACTAGGCACGCACAATCTGTTCAGGTGAAACTTTCCTCCTTGCTTCTTTTGAGCCACTGCGTCTCCCTTTCCTCATTTGATGTGGGGAAAGTTTCCTCTACCTAAGTAGTGTTTATTTTCTTTTCTCCCGCTCGCAACCTCCCAGACTTTAAAGCTTAGTCTGTGCCAAGCTTGTCAAGCCCTTGTCACGTCAAATCGTGGTTGTTGCTAAATCATGGTTATCTATGCTTTGGACTGATCACCCAAGCCACGTTGATAGGGATCATATAATGTGATGCAACTCTGCATGCATTGACTAGCCTGAGCAAACACTGCCCTAGAAATCAAGTGATATGCTTTTCCAAAACACTACGATGTGAATGACACTGGTCTTGCATGGCACCCTTCTTCCCTTTCATTGATACAGCAGGCTGGCGTAGATACCCAGTGGCACGATAAGCCTCTGTCTGCAATGTTGCCCATTGAGAAATTGCCAGAGGATGATAAGGGAACAACGCCTCCACATGGAACACGCACGGAGGAATTGGCAAGCACAAGTCCTCCTTCTCGTTGATCCTGGTCAGCAAAGAGGGGCGGGCTGTAGGGCACAGATATTAGTTGGTGTTTACTTAACCATTTTTGCGAAAGTTATGTTGTATGAGCCCTGAGTTGCTGTCTTTTTTGTGATTTTGTTGAGACCCATAGTTGTTTCTCATAATCTATCTGCTTTTAAGTGTCCAAGCTACAAAAAAAGATTTGTTTCTTTTCCTCATGTCGCAAACCCTTATCTCCTCTGAGGGTGGATCATTTTTACTACATTTTTTAACTTACTTTGAAAATCATCCTTGTAGGCATGAATGTTCTAATCTTGATAGATGCATGGTGATAATCAAATGGAGGGAGGAAGGATGGAAAGAAGAGGAAAGGTTACAAGTCAATTGCAAAGTGCCAATCACAAGTGTGAAAGTTACAGAGGGGATCAACTGGCCTTCTTGCTAGACATGCTCTTTGCCGCATTTCTTTCTCAGACCTAACCTTGCCAACAATTCTTTTCCATAAAAATGTTGCATTTACCCCAAAGAGGCCCACAGATCCACACTGGGACCTAGTGTTACTCCCAAACATATGTTTTTGTAGCCCTCAAAAAGGAAGTAAGACTATGCATGCCAAATCTGGCAGCGTGCATTAAGGAAAGGTCACCTATCCTGAAAGGCAGGGCCCCACCACACCAGATTAAGAGGAATTGCAAGCACAGAAGTCTACTCCAGCAAGTTGGCCCCCACAATGGGACCTGCAACATGCCTGTCAGGCAAGCCATGTCCAGCAAGCTCAAGACCCACCCCTAAGCCCTAGGCATGCCCTCCAACAACCCAGCAAGGGCCCCCCTCTTCCCTGCGAGAGCCAACCGAGATTGGGAGGTGAGCATGGAGTTATGCAGACCCATGCTGAGACACTCCACCTCTGAACACCTTCTCCACCGCGCCGATATTTGGGACCACTTCTGTGACCTCCTCATTGTATGCTAACGCATCCTGCACATTCAGAAAAAGGACACAAAGAGGCAAAAATTGACCTTTTTGCACCCATTGCGTTGAATTTCATTTAATGTACATGGCTGAAATTCTACATTTGACCAACCAATGAGGCTCCAAGTACCAGAGAGGACAGGTGTTTTTTTGCATGCTCCCTGCATATATGCGCCCCAATTGGCAGCTGTAGAAAGAAAGAAAGAAAAGAAAAACTACGTAGGCAGAGGAAACTCTCCCTACATCAATTAAGGAAAAGGAGACACATTGGCTCAGAAGAGCCGTGAGTCCCCTCCACCACGAAGCTACAAAAAGAAGACCCTAATGGGGATCTGGAGGGTTATTGGAAGCACGCGGCTCCATAACCTGGCTGCGATAAGTATTCTTGTTTTCAATAGCACGCCTAGTGGTAAAAAGCTTGTTGGCATACATGACAGAATGGGCATGAAGTTTGTGAGCACGTTTATTGGCGTGTTGGTGGTCGAGTCCCAGTTGTTTAAACTGGTTAAGGGTGTGCTCAGTATAGCAGGTCCCACCGACACCCAGAAGGATGGTGTGGAGAGTCACAACTTTTGCATTAATGAGTTTGCAGAGGTCTGCATGCTGCCGCTGTAGCAGCTGTAGCACAAGCTGTAGGGTTTAAAAGTTGCAAGTTGGGGCGTACTTGCCGAATCAACGCAGCATGAATTCTACCTTTTGACAACCGGCTTCCCATTCCAGACCACCCATTGCACTAGATTGGGTGATTAAAAGTTATTTGAAGTCCTTGTATGAAAATAATAGCATTGCAGAAGAAATGGAGTGAAAAGACCCAGTGGTTGGTGAGGTACAAAATTTCAGCCATTTTCTTAACAGAAAATCCAGCAAGAGGTAGTGAGCAACTTGGCGGGGGGGGGGGGGGGGGTGGACACCCCTACAAGGGATGTCAAAAAGGTCAAATTTCTAACCTTTTTCTTCCCTTTTTTTGGAAATGCGTTATGCTAGCATAACATATGTTGATTATTGTCACATGTTCTTGGAAGTGAACAAAGGTCTTAGGGTGGAGCTATGAGCCTTTTTGGGTGGTCTGAGGCCAGGAGAGTGATCTGGAGTCCCCTGTTTTCACAATTCTTTTTGCAAATGCAACATTGTTTTTATGAAAAATGATGGAAGCAGGTTGATAAACACGGACCGTCCTATGTGACACAGGAAGTGGTGACAGGTTGGCGCAGCACAACCTTCAAATCCCTGCACATGCATCAAACAGAATTATACCCCTTTACCTCTTTCCAAGAAGTTATTTTGAGATCTAGACTCACCTCCAGCCGTCCTGATGCTATTACTCCCTATAAAGCCAAACCCACTCCTTCTTCTACTTCTACCTCCTGCTCACACCAGCATGCATTGCGCAGCAGACACAAGCCCACACAGAGGACCACAACAGCCAACCGCATGAGGCAACCCCACCAATTGAATGTAAACCAGCAGCATGTGCACTTGATTGAAATCAAGTACTGTGAAGACACGAGGCCTGGACAGCAGTTGGAGGCAGCACAGCGGCAGCATGCAGACCTCTGCAAACTCATTAATGCAAAAGTTGTGACTCTCCACACTATCCTTCTGGGTGTCGGTGGGACCTGCTATACTGAGCACACCCTTAACCAGTTCAAACAGCTGGGACTTGACCACGAACACACCAATAAACTTGCTCGCAAACTTCATGCCCATTCTTTTATGTGTGCCAACAAGCTTGTTACCACTAGGCGTGCTATTGAAAATAATAATACTTCCCACAGCCAGGTTATGGAGCCGGGTGCTTCCAGTAACCCTCTAGGTACCCATAAGCATTTGTACTTCACAGCTTTGTGGTGGAGAGGACTCACGGCTCTTCTAAGCCAATGTGTCTCCTTTTCTTTAATTAATGTAGGGAGAGATCCTTCTGCATACGTAGTTTTTCTTCTCTATGAGATTATGGCTGGCATGGTCAAACTACTGAAAGAAACTTGAAAGAAAGAGCACGTCCTGCAATATTGCCACTTCACTCTCTTCCCCCCTTCCAAATAATTCAAAACCACCCAGTTTGATGCTACCAAAGGAACCAGGCTTAGAAATATCCCTTTATGGGACACCTACGCATGGAGCATGCAATAATCACCTGTTTTCTGGAAAAGAAACAGAAAAAGAAAACGCTACATAGGCAGAGAAAACTCTCCCTACAGCAATTAAGGAAAGATAGACACATTGGCTCAAAGAGCCGTGAGTCTCCCTCACCAGAAGATGAGAGGGCACTTAATGTGGATTGGGTGGGTTTCTGGCAGCACACTGCTCCAGGGCACCAGTGTTATGATGAGTGTCTTTATTTTCAATGACACGTCTGGTAGAGGTAAGTTTGTGTGCAAATTGTACAGAATGGGCATGGAGTTTTCTTGCAAGCGTTTCAGATCTCTGCGAGTCAATCCCTAATTTTCTGAATTGCTCAAGGGTATGGGCAGTGTAAATAGCCCTACCCACACCCAGGAGGATTGGGTGGATAGTAATCTCTGCACCTTGGAGTTGTTTGCACAGTTCGCTGTGTTGTTGCTGTGAGGCTTCTAGATGGGCACTAGGCCTCGTATCTTCACAGTATTTGATTTATATCAAGCAGATATGGCGGGCTGGAGTTGTGCTACTCCCCATACTGCGCAGCGCTCTATGTGAGGGTGGAGTGGGTGGCCTGTTTGGGTTAGTGGGGTGAGGAGTGACCAAGATCGCATCAGGGCGGCTGGAGTTGTGTCTGGTTTGAATAGGAATCATGGGTTTGAAGAAGTAGGAAGGCACAGCATGATTAGAGATTTGCTCAGGGACTTGCAGGTTGTGCTGGGCCAAACGTTTTGTGTTGCCCGCATCCAACTGCACAAGATTGGCCCCATAATAGCCTTCACTGACCAGTTTCAAAATCATCCTGCAAGCAATATTGTGACGCTCAGTTACCATGTTACGCAGGATGGGGCATTGGCAGCCAGATAGGATGTGGAAAGCGCTATCCATGTGATGGCAATCAGGTAGGGGGCATGTAAGGCTAGTGGATCTTTTATATCGGACTGCATGTTTCTGATTGTATAGGGTGCCTGTGCGGTATTGGAAGACAGTGCGTTTCATTCGAGTTGAGAGACCGGGCATGTTCCAAAAGGTATTGCTCATGCTTTTGTTTTCATGAGGTAGCAAGCTCTGGTAGTAAGTGTAGTAGCCTGTCTTTTGGTTAGCATAGCCCAGCTTGTGTTTAGCATGCATATGGGATTTCAGAGCATTTCCAAGGTCTGGGAGGTACCTCGGACGAGGAGAAGAACGGCGGGATTGAGATGGCCTAGAATATGTCTCTTCCCGAGCCGGCCCAGTTGTATTGTGGAAGGTGTTTCCTCCTGGGCCAGCGCTAGGGATTCCAGTATCAGTCAGGTTACAATATTTAAGGGAGGCCTGGTATTTAGCAACCTGATCTGCGCATTCATTCCCAGGTATTCCAGCATGAGACTTGACCTTGTAGAAAAAGATGTGGTCTTGAGAGGCTCGAACAAGGTTTGAAATTTTCTTCAGAACATCTCCTTGCACGTGATATCTATGCTTCTCTGGGTACAGGATTTGCTTTCTGAGTTCGTTAAGTGAGCTGAGGCTATCTGTGGCAATATGTAATCATGAGTGAGCGCAGCAGCAATGGCAGCCAGCTCAGCTCTTCCTATAGTATTGGTAATACCAGCGCCATTAGGTTCAACTAGATTTTGTGAGTCACTCATGGGATGGTACACACCTGCCCCTATACCTGTCTTGCCGTTCTGGACCTGGCAACTGCCGTCTGTGTAGGCCCAAGGGTTACAAGGGTTACAAGGGTTGCCAGGGGAAAAAAGGCCTCAGTCAAGACGTTTGACTGCTAGCCTGTTCATAAATACACATGAGGTCATGAAGAAAAAAAGGAAGTTTGTTGTTATCCTGGTTTAGAAAAAAATTGATATCCTGGGAATTCACATGGTGAATGGTGCCTAGACAGGACATCCTGTGGGAGATGTGGAGGTGTAGGAAAGAGAAGTTGTGCTCAAAAAGTGAGGCATACTTTTGACGGAGAGAGCAGACCTGGGGATTGGAGCATCTGAACAACACATGTTTTTCATCTTGTACGTCATCAAAATCACAGATATCACAGACCGGAGAAGTACTATTGGACCAAGTAGCCCGTTCAACTTGGAGAGCGTGTACCCGCAGCCTGAATCTGGCAGTGTTGCGAAGGACATGATGGGGAAGATCCAAGTACATGTATTTAGGCATTGTATAAGGTGGGTGAATGGCATGTGCATGTCTGACAGGGAGAGCGCACCATTGATGGTAAGTCAGCCGCTTACTGTTGCTTACTCTTGGATCAGGGGCTGTGAATTGGTTCCAATAGCCCAGGTGTCTAGATCTCAGGTCCACCACAAATTGACTGAGGTTCACAGGGTCACAAGCCATAATTTGACGTTTCATCAGGTCCGAGTGAGCCAAACCATCCAGCGCAGATAAGAGGTGGGACGTCCAACAAGAATCAGTCATGGAGCTAAGGCTGATGTCAGCATGGAGAACCTTTTTGAGGAGGAGACTGTTGCACTTAGTAAGCGAGTTGTAGAAGCGCATAGTGGCACGAAACCAATTGAGCTGAAAAGGTTCAATGCCACATTCTCGTAAAATGCTCCAAGATGGTGTTGTGGATTTCACTCCAAGAAGATTTCGCAAAACATTCAGGATCCACTTCTGCAACAGGTTGTCCATTTCTGCGCCCTGCCGTAAGTAAGGAGTGGCCCAAATCTGGCTAGCATACATTCCTGCTGGGATAGCATACGTTTTCAACAGCCAGATGAGCGCATGCAGCCGATTTGTAAGGTTGTGGTCGTGAGCAAAGGTTTTGACACGATAAGTCCCCGCCATGCATGGTTTCAGAGCAGCCTCAGCAGCAGTGGAAAGGTTGAGACGTTTGTCACAGACCATACCCAGATATTTAAAAGAATCAGTGTAGGGCAGGTTTTCACCATCATACAACAGTTGAGGAAGAGTGTCAGCTCTGGAATTGAAGCAGACGACCTCAGACTTTTTTGTGTTGACCGTCAGGCATTTTCTGGTTGCATAACCCTGCAACTTGTTTAACATGGCTTGCATGTGGGTGTGGTTGTTTGCAGTCAAAGCGAGCTCGAGGTCATCTGCATAAAACATATGAGAAACATGAAAATTTGGTAAGCCTGTCACCGCGCCTGGCCCAAGACCTCCAATCTGCAACTTTAAGCTGGAGGTTGGGATGGGACTGACAAGGAGCTTGGCCGGTAATGTCTGAGGCGGATCTTTGGGGGCCCTTGGAAATCTGTGTACGTAAAAGGCTATGAGTTCAGCTGTCCACAAATGCTCAATCCCAGACCTGAGTTGCACGCGTGTGCTGTGTCCAGCAGCACCTGTGCTCAAACCACTACCGTGTTGCTAGCTTGCGCCACACTCCAACAACTGGTACTACACAAACTTGCTTGTTACAATCAGGAGGAGCACACCACCTATCTAGATGAGTCACGTTTTCTGGTAGAGAGGATCACTGAGTTCTATACATTCTGCATAAATCTTATGCACTCAGGTTCTTGGAGGTTGTAGGAAGTGAGGTGTGTGGCCCCTTCTGTGTGACCCCTTTTTACCTGTTTTCTGGTTTCTCTTCTCCATCTTATTGTGTTTCCAGTTTCCCTCCACCTTTCCTCAGGCTTAAAGAGAAGCCTGAGGGTCGCCCCCGCGAACGGCCCCCCCCTTTATTAGGCAAACTGTCTCACTCAGTGTTTTTCAACCGTATCTCAGCACCCCCTGCACCAATACAGGACCTGAATAGTGTGTTGGATAGCTAACTTTTTGCTCTACGCGGAGGTATTAAGATGGGGCTGTGGGGTGCAGCGTGTGGCTGACAGGATTGAAAACTAAGATCGGAAGGGGTCCTGAACAGGTACCATTCCCCACTCGCTTAACCAATCCGCTACCAAAAAATACCATTAATCATTTTTATGTACCCCCCAACTCTGGTGTATATCAGGGTAGGATTCCAGCCCCAGACCAAAAAGGACGCTCACCGGAAGGGGTTAATTTAGTTTGCCAATTTCCAACCACCCCACTAATTGAGCCCATTTTTGTTGCAATAGATGCATCATGTTCCCCCTCAACTCTGTGCCAAATTGGGGAGCAGCAGCTTGCAGCATGAGTAAGCTGGCGGGGGCTTTTCCTTCCGCGCCCACATATGCCCCAATGGGTCAACCCACCAGCACGCTCCCCCAGTGCCCCCCGGCAAAATCTGACACGACAGCATGATTGAAGGCCTAAGAGCAGCTTCAGTCCAGGAACGCTGGTCGTTTGGTGCACGTTTGAACAACTGCCTTTTTCTGCCAAAATGGGTGCAAACAGCCCTAGAGCCACACAGAACTCCTTCACATGCCAAATTTTCTGCGTTCTTCAATACTTGGGACATAAAATAATGTCTGGAGTGCTCAGGGAATGCTAGGACACACGCGGGACGCATGAACAGCTGAGTGAGACTGGTTGGGGGGGGCCGTTCGCGGGGGCGACCTGAGGCATACCCCTAGCATAATTGCACGGTACCCGTACCATTAGTACCCGTACTCGTACCAGTACGTGGCACGGAAGGCACGGTGGGGCGGGAGGCAGAGGTGGGCCAACGACCCCATCTGGAGCCAACAGCCAAACGTCTGCAACGCGGCGCTAAATGTAATATTTTATTTATTGTTACAATTATAAATTTATTTATTGTTACAATTATAAAACTCGTCCTGCTTTGTGTTCGAATGCGTGCGTGCTATTGCACCGCGTTGCATGGTTTGACTAGGGGAAGAAGACCAAGCGGGAGCCCTTTTCTTGAGGAAGAAGGAGATGATGGAGCTGGGTATGGAACAGGACCCAAGCATGTTCAGGAGCGGGGCATGAGCAGTGCATGCATGCACTTGAATGGGCGTATGGGCATGCGCAAGCAACGCATAAGGAGCTGCTCCATGGCTCATGAGCACATGATGCATCATGCAGGGTGCTAGGCTACTTCTCAATGTCTGAAATGGTTTGATTGTGGCTTGAATACACGCTAGAGCACCTGTGCTGGCAAAGCCACGCATGGATGGGGCACCACAGTGTAATTGCTCACACCGTACCGCTCTCTTACAAGCTGCCGTACTCGTACCCGTACCCGTACCCGTACTCACGTACTGTGCAACTATGACCCCTAGCCTTTCTCCCTTTGTTGCCTTCTCTTCCCTTTAGCCTGGCAAGCTGTTGAGCTTTGCTGTAATACACCTCTCCTCACACATCTCACGTTGCATCTATAATAGAATTGGCTCCTTGAGCCAATGTTTCTCCAACTTCTTAATTAGTGTTCTCACTTCTTAACATACCAGTGGAAATGCATCATATAACTTGGATGCTACACCGATAGGAAGAGACAAGATTGATGCAGCTGATACATGGGCTTGACCCGCCTGAGCAGGCCTTCACAACGAACAAAGACTGACAGAGGATGTCAGTCTAGAGAAGAACTCATGAGGGTCACTTGGATGCCCTCCTAGGAGCGCAGGCATGGACCCCACAGAGGTCCAGCATAGCTAACCGCGTGAGACAGCCTCACCGACAAAATGCTAACCAGCAGCATGTGCACTTGATTGAAACCAAGTACTTGAGGATATGAGGCCTGGACAGCAGCAGCATAGTGGCAGCATGCAGACCTCTGCAAACTCACTAGTGCAAAAATGTGACTGTTCATACTAACCTTATGGGCGTTAGCGGGACCTTTTATATTAGACACCCTTAATCAGTCCAAACAACTTGGACTCAACCATCAGCGTGCCGTTAAACTTGCTTGCAAACTTCATGCCCATTCTATTTTGTACGCCAACAAGCTCGTTACTACTGGCTGCTTAGTGGCACTAGGCGTGCTATTAAAAACAATCATACTTCTCACAGCCAGATTTCGGAGCCAGGTGCTTTCACTAACCATCCAGATCCTCATTAGAACTTTTTAATTTACAGTTTTGTGGTGGAGGGGACTTATGGCTCTTCTGAGCCAATGTGTCTCCTTTTCCTAATTTATGTAGGGAGAGTTTCCTCTGCCTACATAAGAAAAGAAAAAAAGGAAAAATTACGCAGGTAGTGAGAACACTCCTTACATCAATTAAGAAAGGGGATGCTTAGGGCCGAGGCACCATGCATCCTCTTCATCAAGAGAAACAAAAGAAATACGTCAATGAGGATAAGAAGGGTTACAAGCAATAGCCCGTTCCTGACCTTGGTGATGAGAGTCGAGAGAAGTCTTCTGGAGAGCGCGTCTGGTGCTATAGCTAGCAAGTTTGTAAGCGGACTGGACAGAATGAGCATGAAGCTTCAGAGCAAGCTTGGTGGCTGTGTGAGTGTCAAGACCAAGCTTTTAAGAGGCTCCAAAGTGTGAGGGGTGTAGATGGCTCACATCATGCTCATGGCTTCCAACAAACATATGTTCAGCTAATCCTTTGGATTTGAGTCAGCTTGTGGATCTCAGGTCTCGTCATCTGGCATACTAGAGACACTTTTCCTCTTATCATCCACAACATGTGGACCACAAGGTCTCACCGTGACAGCAAATCCTAAAAAAAAATTCTTCTTATCACCACTGGTGTGCTCTCCCAAGCAAGATCGTGCATAATACGTATTCCCCCTATACTATGCTAAAATGCCTGTGCCTATACCTGGACATACCTAAACGCTTTGTACACAGTGCGGCCTGATTTCGTCTTCGTGTCCATAATCTCAAAGTTGAGCAAGCTACATAGAATGATCCCGTTTCACCTACCTTTGATCTTTGTAATGTCCGAGATCATGTGCAGGATGAACAGGATGTTAGCCTCAAACGTACCCACCCCCAGCTCTGCTCTCTTTGGCTAAAGTGTGCTTTCTTGTTCTCTGGCCCTCTTCCCTCGTGATAAGCTATGGCACCATCTTCACCAATGCCAGCTCCCTATTCACCTTCTCAATATCCTGAAAAACTTGTATCACAACGACAACTACATTCTGGTTGATGGGGATAAGCACACATAGTATGTCAAGCCCACCTATGGCGTTAAACAGGGCTGTCCCCTTTCTCCGTTGCTTTTCTCCATTTACCTTAATGACATCAATGAGGTTTCTGAGGGGATTGAAGGAGCTTGCACTGGCACACCTAATTTCCATGTATCCAACCTTCTATACGCTGATGACTTATGCTTAACCTCTAACTCACCAGATAATCCTCAGGCCATGCTTAATTGTCTCAAGGCTTATGCCCGTCGGAAAGTCCTGACAGCCAACACCAACAAATCTGTTATCGTCTGTTTTAATTCCAAGACTGATAACTTGCCTCCCCTATTCTATGATGGTGAGGTCTTGCCTTACTCAAATACCTTTCGCTACCTGGGGATGCAGTTGGACAAACACATGAATCTGTACAATGCTGCTGAGGAAGCTCTCAAACCCTGCCTGGCAGGCATGGCTCGCATACGTACTTTTGCCCATCAACACCAGATTACACACCGCCTACATGCCTACTTATGGCTCTTCAAGACGTATGTCATACCAGCAGGAATGTATGCAAGTCAGATCTGGGCCACTGCATATCTTCAACAGGGGACAGAGATGGATAATTGCATCCAGAAATGGCTTCTGAGATTCTTGAGATCCATGCTGGGTGTGCGAACATCAACTCCTTCCTGGAGTGTCCTCCGTGAGTGTGGAATCGAACCTATTCAATTCAACTGGTCCAGAGCCTGTGCATGCTTATATAATTCTCTCACCCATTGCAACAGCGCTCTACTTCACAAGGTTTTTCATGCGGACATCACCCTCAGCCCCAGGAATTCCTCCTGCTGGACATCCCATCTATTGTCTGCCATGAATGGCTTGCATCACGCCCATCATTTCCAGCAAAAGGTACGCTCTGCTGATCCTTTGGAACTGAGTCAGCTTGTTGTGGATCTCAGGTCTCGCCATCTAGCATATTGGAGACAATTTTCTGGTTACGACCCACGAGACACAAACAGCAAAAAATTCACTTACCAACACTGGTGTGCTCTCCCAACCAACTTGAAGCCTGCACACGTTACATGTCCTCATTATATTTTTCCCAAGTATCTCTACTTGGATTTACCTAAACACGTCGTCCGCAGTGTGGCTCGATTTCGCCTTCATGTCCATACCTTGAAAGTTGAGCAGGCCACATGGGATGATGCTATTTCCCCTGCCTGTGATCTATGTGATGCCCAAGATGATGTGCAGGATGAGCAACACGTTCTTTTCAAATGCACTCATCCCCATGTCTGTTCTCTTCGGCTTAAATACTATTTATAGTATGCTCCCTTATTTTCTGGTCCTCTCCTCTCTTTATCTCACTCTTCCAATAGGGTGACTCCCTACGTGCCTGGCATTCACCATGTACAGTCTTATCATATCTCTTCTTTCTTAAACCAAAACAATAACAAGCTTTTTTCCTTTTCTACATGAATTATTGCTTTTTTATGAGCAGGCTAGCAGTCAACCGTTTTGACTGGAGGCCTTCTTTTTTCCTGTAACCTGTAACCTGGCCCTCTTCTCCCTCTCTCCAACCTTTCTCCTCAGCTGGCTCCTTACTAGCCTGCCATTCACCAAGTACTACTATGGTAGTACCATGTACATCAGTCTTGTAATATGTTTTCTTCCCATCAATCAGGACAACAACAAGATCAATCCTTTTTTTACAACACCTAAGATTTTCTATGAACAGGCTTGCATCAGTTTTTTGACTGGAGGCCTTCTTTTCTTGTAACCTTTGAAGGCTACACCTTATATGGCTGCACAGAGAAGGATTTCGGAGTTTGCCAAGGGTCATGACCTGAAAAACAGGCCTCATGCTATGCTCTGGTTGTCTAAGGTGTATGGCATTCCTGCTGGGATGTATGCGTGCCAGGTGTGGGGAACTCATTACTTGAGAGAAGGCAGTGAGTTTGATAGTCAATTGCAGAAAAGACATCTGTGTTCCTTGAGGCGCATTCTTGGAGTAAAGAACAGTACTACAAATTGGCCGGTGTTGAGAGAGTGTGGCCAGGAGCCTCTGCAGTTCTTCTGGTTCCGTGCCTCCATCAAGTTTTTTAGCAGCATGCTTGACTCCAATAGTGAAGTTTTGCGTCGTGTGCTGAGGGCTGATTTAAGTCTGGCTTCTTTTGATTCCTCTTGCTGGGCTGCTGAAGTCTCTATTGCTTTTGGTGGGATGCGGAATGGTGATTCGTTCAAACAGAACATGCTGAGAGCTGAGAAAATCCCCATGCAAGAGTTCATTGGTGATTTGCGATACAGACAGCAGAAAGTGTGGAGAGGGGCCGATGTTTTTTGTCCTCGTGCAGTTAACAAGAAGGCAGTGACGTATCATAAGTGGTGTGGGAATTCTGAGAGTGGTCCCAGAGGTGCTCCTTTTTGTATCCCCTCGTATCTGTTCAAGGATTTGGACAAGCATGTTTTGAGAAACATTAGCAGATTTAGATTGCGTGCTCATCACTTGAGAGTGGAGTCTGGTAAATGGCTTGGGGGTTCAAGTATCTGTGATAAGTGTGAGTGTGGGGAAGTCCAGGATGAAAAACATGTGCTTTTCTTTTGCAAATGTACTGAGGTGCGTGAGCTACGCACGAGATACAAGGACCTTTTTGAGGAGATGTTTAAGACTTTGCGTGTGTTTGCTCCGCCTTCAAACGCTGACTTTATTCCATTCTTGGCTTGCCATCATACTATCACTGATTCTGAGATCAATGCTTTCCTAAACCAAGACTCATACAGACTTCTTAGATTTGTGTCAGACTTAGTCTCAATTTTTGATACTGGTTGAGCTTGTTTCACCAGCTGCCATCAGCCAGAGTCTCGGGCTGTAGGCCACCATTGTAAACCCCTTGTAAACCCCCTGTAACCTTTGAAGGCGAGTGACAGTGTGTGTGACTTTTACAGTTGACACTTCTGAACTCAGCTCAAGGCTTTCAGTTGACATTTACACAAGTTTGGTTTGGTTTGGTTACAGGCACCTTTTGCTTCAGCTAAGCTGCCCTTGTAGGCAGGTACAGCTATGT
Organism: Dunaliella primolecta; assembly: GCA_914767535.2. Lineage (NCBI taxonomy): Eukaryota > Viridiplantae > Chlorophyta > Chlorophyceae > Chlamydomonadales > Dunaliellaceae > Dunaliella > Dunaliella primolecta. The sequence goes on along the minus strand of OU611754.1, from coordinate 8,121,780 downwards.
AACCCTATCCTATCCTTTGAAGGCGAAACTGATAAAGTTTCTCTTTCTTTTAGCGGTCGTCCCATTTGATCTCTAAGAAGCCTGAGGTTGTTTATACATCTTTTCTCTGAAAAGAAAAGAAAAACCATGCAGGCAGTGAAACACTCCCCACTGAATTCCATACTACACACAACTACTTTGGATGAGGCATGTTCTTTTTTCAAAACAGAATTTGAAAGCAAGTTTGAGGATGTCTTTCGTTTCCTGCAGATGTAAATTAACGAGGCTTATTGTTTGTTTACTTTCCAATGTGTTGGGTATTTCCTGTTTGGCTGGCGCAGTTTAGCAAACCCTGCAGCCAAACTACCTGGCTGAAGACCAAGTCCCAACCTGACCATGGTAGTCTCCTGCTTACATAGCTCTTCTTTTCTTTTCTAGCCCTTTCTAGACTGGACAGGATGGTCAGGCCTGAGGCTCTCCACCATTTCTGCAAAGCTGCTCTTAACAAGCAATGAGACCTGTGTAATCCTTCACACCAATCACCAAGAGCCATGATTAAAAATCACCTGCTATATGTAGTGCAAAATGACATTGGAATGTGGGCTCTTACATGTACATCATATGAGCACCACACATCCAGGCACAAAGAGAACAAACCATTCAGCAAACATTGTTGACCACATGCCTCTGGTCAAAGGTCCAGCCCAAGCATCTAGGCGCATCTAGTTCGTATCCATATTATTGACAAGTAGTGAAGTTTGCAATTCCCTCAAAAATAAAATAAGGGCAGCATATAACCGCAGCCGTACAAACTGCGCACGCATGTAATACACACTGCTCAATGGAATACACTTCACACAGCCTGAGCTCCCTGCATTGAATCAGGTTTTTAAGTGCTCAGCCAAAGTGGATCTGGTTGCCCCTGCCACCAGGTGGCTCAATCTGGCGGGACGAGGGGCGGAACTCGTTGTTTCCTGCAGGTGGGAAAGGAGGAACATGCTGATGAGGTGGCCTAGCAACGAGGCTTATGCAGCCAATCCCACAATGGAGTGGATCCCAAAGTCAAATCCAGTGCCAGAAGGATATTGCTAAAAATGTAAGTACCGTAGAGAAGTGTACCACACGCATAACTAATGCTTTCTGCCCTGCGCGTTGACTGCGCACTTGATTTAACAATTATTTTGAGAATGCGTGGTTGATGCGCGGTTCCGTTAAACAATTGGATTGGGCGGCGTTGTTCATGCGTAGTTGCAAAGTCTAATTGTTTTTTAGGGGGTGCGTGATGAGTCCAATTCTCTATGGTATGTAACAACCTGGCACCACCAGCAAGGGACACCTTTTTTACCCTTGCCAGGACCATGCACTATCTGGAACACTACATGCGCACGAGGAGCACATGGGAGTGGTACAGCCCTGTGGCAGGTGAGGGTTGAAGGCATCAGAGAGCACCTTAGGGAAAACAGCAATGCCCCACAGCAATCACACCTCAGCAGTGTGCGGGGTCCACAGAATTGCAAGGTCATGCAGGCATCAACACAGCTGTTGCACAGCACCGGAACCAAATACCTCCATCCAGCTCCCATGCGAGCTTGTAACCATCTGTCCTCACCCCTTAATGGAATGCCACTTGTAATCCCAGGAGGGCTTGCTATCCTCTGCTCTCAGCAAACTTGCTCACATCATGGTCGTTGCTCGCACCCACATCCCGCCGCACTTGCTCACAGTCCTGTTGTTGCTGGTACCCCCATCCTGGCACACATGCTCACATCATTGTCGATGCTTGTACTCATGTCCTGCCAACTTGTTTACAAGGAGTCCCTTGCCACCGCTTGCACTCACATCCTATCTCACTTGCTCACGCTCCTAAATCTTGGTTGCACTTACCGCCCTGATCCCATGGGGCTGGCGTTACTCCGTGCTGGGCATGTGCTGCCTCAGCGGGCTTGGCCTGGACGTGGCTCGGCAAGGTGTAGTCACCGAAGGAGATCTGCAGGGCAGGCAAACCAAAAAATGGATATGACTGAGTAAGATTGCAGGAGATCAGCACGGCAGGCAAGCCAAAATGCACATGGCTTGGCAAGGTGTGGTCACCGAAGGAGACCTGCAGGGCAGGCCGGCCATAACATGGATATATGGCTGGGCAAGGTGTTGCCGCGGATGGGTACCTGCAGGGCAAGCAAGGCATCGCGCGAGCGCTTCTCAACAGGAAAAGAATATAGAAAGTGGGCGCTGCAGGGTCTTGAGCACAGGCGCAAACTGCCAGCACAACTGTCCTCAGCAGCACTTGTAAAGGGTTGAGGGCTTTTGGGGAGATCGTTGCCTCATTTCAACGAGGGGTGGCTATGATTACTCCAATAAATATGAACTTTTCCCATAATCCCATGACCTAAGCATTCGTTATGAATAAGCAAACTTGCACCAACTGACAGCTAGCCAGCCAGACAGGCATCAGTAATAAGTGCGCAAGAATGCAACGCATGAGGCTGCTCAAGCAAAAAAAAGGTGAAGCTCAAACATGCAGCAGTGACAGTCACAACATGAGTGCGTCTCACCTGGCTCTGCCCGCCAGCAGGGGTGCGTCCGGAGGCTGCATGCATCAGCGTGTAGGGCAAAAGGGTTAAAGCTCCTTAAATTTTGATTTCCAGTACAAGTACAAACTGCGGTAGCAAAGAACATGAGACCAGCAAGCGGTTGGTGAGGCCTCCTATAACAGAGATTCTAAGAGCGAACCATGGTTCGTCTATCTCGGGCCTCACAACTGGTTCTGTGCACCATGGAGCGGAGTGCACGATGTTGCAGTCAAGCCCGTGCTTGCATGAAACACGAGAGCTGCTTGTCTGTTTTCATGCACCTGTGCAGCATGACCTGCATCCATCAAGGGGGCAGTAGCACTCCCTACACATCCCTCCCTGACTATTGAACAGAGGTTGCAGGCAACAGCCAGCCAACCAGTCAGCAACACAGCAGCACAGCAAGAGTAGAGGCAGATACCCACCAGCCAGGTTGGGCTGATAGGCCGGAGGGGGGGGCACGACGCCTTGGGCATAGGGGTTCACCAAGTTGACATCCAAGGCCAGGGACAGGTTGCCTGTCTTCATCATGTCCTCTGCCAGGCGTTGGCGCAGCTCCTCGACAGAACCGGCAGGGCTGTGTGTGTGTGTGTGTGTGTGTGTGTGTGTGTGTGTGTGTGTGTGTGTGTGTGTGTGTGCGCGCGCGTGCGCACGCGTGCGAGCCGGATTGCAAAATGTACAATACCGGATATTCAATCCTGAAATAAGGCTCTGCATGTTGACGGAGGAGTGCAAGCACAAAGGAAGGCAATGATGGACATCCAGGAGACCTGCAGTAGGTGGCTGCTCGAGGCTGGCAAACGAACACCACAGCCCAGCAGGCGTATTCGATGGCAAAACAAACTCTATTCTCTCTCTCTCTCTCTCCCCCCACTCTAAACTCCATACCTGAGGCCACGGGCACGCAGCTGGATGCGCAGGTCCTTCAGCAAAAGCGGCTTAATAGTGTCACTGACGCTGATGGACACCTCCTCCTGCTTCGGATCTGCAGCATGCGCAACAGGCAGTGATGCAGGGCCACTTCCCACTGTAACCTTGTAGAAGGAGGGGGCGTCACTAGTTTGCTAGTATGTCGGAGGCGTACATGCTACTGAGCTGCTCCTGGTTCACATGAACATGAATTCCCAGGCACCATGCCCTAGCACATCACACCGTCCAATTGATCAAATTTTCAGCCAAAAAGCAGCACCACTTATGAAATGGAGGCCATCTTACGAAAGCCCCACGTGCAGGCAGCTGCCCGAGCACACAAGAGCAGGACCTGTGCTTTCAGCCCATTTTACCTCTGTCTGTCACAGGCACCAGACCAGGGCGATTTCCCTGCTGGGGATGGGAAGAGGGCAGCTGGTAGTTGCCAAAGCTGAGCTGAGAGTGGCCGCCACCTGAGGCAAACCTGGGTCGGCCGCCGTCGGGTGTGGGGGGTGGAGGGGCATGACGAAGGTCCTCACCCGCAGCTGCTGAGTTAGGATGCATGGCCTCAGCAGCGGTGGGTGGATCGACTGCATGTGTCAGAGTGGTGAGCGCGGTTGTCATCTCAGAGCAGGCGTGGGTGCAGGACCATGTGCATGCGCTTGCAAGTGGAGGAAAAATAGGACAGAAGATGCATAGAGCACAGAGGCCCTTACATGAGGAAAAGCACAGGTGCAAGAGGCAAATCATGAACACATGGCTCACCTCTGGAGCCATACTGCTGGGTTGAGTAGTCAGTCTTGTAGTCGCCAAAGTGGATCTGCGGGGGAAAGCATCAAGGTGAAGGCTTGCGCTCATGCATTTGGTCATGGAGGCATGCTTGCCCACACTGCTTACAATTCATTGCATTGCTGACGATACACTGCTAGTAGTGCATTACAGGCATTCCTCTGCAGGGTGAGAGAGGCAAGCATGTGCGCTCATATGCTTGCATCAGTCATATGTGTGCATTCAAAAGCGCATTTGAATGGATAGGAATACATGTATTTGCTCGTGCATGTACGTGTATGTGCATCCACGCGTGCATGCATACATGCATGTATGTGTGTGTGTGTGTGTGTGTGTGTGTGTGAGTGAGTGTAAATGCTGCTGAGAAGTCAGCTCGTGTCATACCTGGCTGGCTCCGCCACCTGTCCCGTGTGCGGATCGCGCTGTGGGTGGGCGGGAGTCCTCCGATGGGGCGAAACCAGCTGGTGCACCGTGGGAAGCTGTGCACGAAGGAGGATGTAAAAGGTCCAGTCAAAATTCATACCGAACATTTCGACAGATGAGGAACTTCTCTTTGCACTTGGGCTTGTTGCCTCAGCCCCCCTGACATCCGCAATCCCTCCAGACATAGCATGCACGCGATCCAGCCAACACTCACGCATGAAGCCACCCTCGGGGGCAGCTTGGTGGAGGGTGTAGTCCGAGCCCCGGGTCATATCCTCCTGAATTCGCTCTCGCAAGCTGTCCGCATTTCCTGCTGGGTTGATACCACGCGCCCTGCGCATGATGATGAGGAGCAGTGTTGATGTTGCTGCTTGCCGGGGCGACGGTGGGAGAGCGAGCAGCGTAGCGCTCTTGAGAGCCCTGCAGTTCTGTGCTTGCGTGATGGGGAGGAGCTTGCATGGATGCCTGGCTCCAAGGCCAGGCAGACTGCTCCAATGGTGCTTCTGCAGCTGAAGTCAGGGATCCGGGAGAGGACAGGGGACTCGCCTGCATTGCATCCGCAGGTCCTTTATCGATAGGTTGCGAAGCAAGTCATCCACGGGCAGCGTCGAGACCTGGAAGCAATGAAATAGCACAGCTGAGCCTCAGTCAGGAGTGGGGAACAGATGTGTCTGCCCAGTTGCCTTCTGCCGTGCCTGCACGGTTTCCTGCTAGCAGGACTGGTCAACCTGAAAAGAAGAGAGTGCAACTCACCATCGTGACAAGTCAAGTCCTCAGAAACACTTCAACGAGTTATAATTTGATTTATAATTGCGTACGCACTTGAGGGTGGTCAAACGTGTGTGTCACACAACCAAAAGGACAGGCAAACAAACTGGCATTTCCTGACCAAATATTCCAATTGCTGTAATCATTCGACGAAATTTCTTTGGCAAAATTTCTACAAACGGATGCCTTGCTGTGTCGGACGGCATGCTCAAAATTGTGAGCCAACAGGCTGTGGAGAACACAGGTGCACAATTGCAGGAAACAAAGCACGTACCACATTGTCTGCAGATAATGTGGAAGGCTTGCACTTCGTCTGTCTCAGGGTTGCTCATTCGTGGGTTTGGGAGGTAGCGATCGCGTATATATACGCGCGTTAAATACGCATTCATCACGTATACACAAATTTAGAGAGCCATTTGGGGGAGGGAGGGTCTTGGGTAGGAGGCCCCAACGAACTCCCCAACCACCCCCCAAGGCCATAAATATTTAAATATGCCAACAGAGGAGGGCTCTGAGCGGGATTATGTCACATTGGCTCAGCATGAAGGCACGGATGGGGTGAAACAAGGGAAGAACAAGTGCTTCGCACTTGAGCATGTGTTTCATGGAGGTGCCACGCACATCAGGCTACACTTCTTGCAAGTTCCTGGATGTGGGGTGGCCAAGTGTACAGCAGCTGAGGACACTTGGGTGGCTGTTGATGAGGTTGAGGAGGGGGAGGAGGAGGGGGGGCAGCAGGAGGAGGGGTCCTGCAGTGATGGGGAGGGTTGGTTTACAGGCGAAGAGGACGTAAAGTAGAATTTTGAGGGGTAGCAAACCAGTTCCAATAAAATATTTTATTTGTAAATTTTTGTGTATGATCATACACATGAGATGGATGCAGAACATGGGGACTGAAGGTCTCTCAAGGCCTCCCCAATTGGAGGTTGCAACAATTCTCACCATCGAACTGTACTGCACAGTCCAAACAACCACTTTTAGCGTTCACGACTTTAAGGCCATTCTTAGAGTCCTTTGAAATTTACGAATTACGAATGACCCAACCCTGCCAGGCTGGTCTGTTTCATGTTTTTTTAAGGCTTGTGGCCCCCATCAACTGGAACATTACTTTCTATCTTGGCACTTAAGTGCTTGTCTTTGGGCATTGGACTATACCTCATCTGCACTTACACCTTCCAGCTGGAGGATCAGTGTTCCCACTTAATTGGTGGCTCCGATGCTGCATGTATGAGGGAGTATATGTACACAAACTAACTTTACCTTGTTAGCTTGTGGCCTTGTTGCTGCACACATGCTGTTCACCAGTACTGTACATGAGAGGATAGCTCTCTTTACCCTTCTAATCAGGCTGTCAAATACCTGTTTTGTTTCTTAAATTTGTCGCCTGCAACGCCTGAACAAGCAAGCCAAGCAGCAAATTAAAGGCTGATTCCCAACGTAAACCACTTAGCCTGTAGAAATGCAGCAACTGTACATGACGATGTATAAGGACGTCCGTTGTGTTGAGGTTGTGTACTTGCCTGAAGTGCTTTTAGTCATCTTCACCATGAGTTAAAAAGAAGGAGGAATGTTTATTGAGAATACATATGCTTCCTGGTTGACTGTTGTAGGTAGAGTCCTCGTTGGCTAGCTGTCAGTCACTTTGACCAGATGCTTCAGCATTGCTTCTTGCTCCTGTAAGAAGAAGAAAAAACCCACGTCGGCAGTGAGAATACTCCTTACATCAACTAAAGAAAAGGAGACGCATTGGCTCAAAAAGCCACGATTTTCTTAAGGGAGGCCTCACCAGAGGGTAGGAGGGAAGCTCAGCTCCAGCAGTCCTGATGCTATCCTGATTACACCTTACAATGCCAAACCAAAGTCTTCTCCTTCTTCCTCCTGCTCAAACCACGTGTTACGCAGCAGGCATAGGACCACACAGAGGACCACCACAGCTAAGAGCGTGAGACAACCTGACCAACTGAATTCAAACCAGCGGCATATGCACTTAATTTCAATTAGTGCAATTCAGATAATTTATTGTGAAAACACGAGGCCTGGACAACAGTTGGAGGCAGCACAAGGAGGCATGCAGACATCTGCAAAGGAAAAGCTACACAATTGGTTTATTGCCCAAGGGATATTCCTGACTGGGCTTTTCCCTTTGGTTCTGGCCCCTCTGCCCGACACCAAAGCCGTCCTGATACTGTCTTTGTGCCCCCTATCCCAGGGAGAGCAACCCATCTTAACCCTGGGATGATACCTGCCCATGACAGAGATATTCACCTTGTCAAACTTAAATTCTGCCCTGACACTAACCCCTTACCCAGCCTACGAACAGCTGCCGACCAGCATGCTGGTGCCATTTCCAGACTTTGCACCTGTAAAGAAAAGAAAAGAAAAGTCTACGCCAGCCAAGAGGCCACGTGCATTAAGGAAAGGTTCCCTGACTAGCAAGCTAGAAAGGGTCCCACCAAAGGGCCCTCAAGCCTAAACTAGACTAAGCTAGCCTAGGAGAAAGCCAGAAACGAGAGCTAATGAGGATCTGGCGGATTAGCTGCCATGCTCCTGGACGCCTGGACTCTTCTTCTCCTGCTCTCCTCCTCCACGCGCCCAGCAAACCCTCCCCCAGAAGTCCCCTGGAAATGAAGTGCATGTCTGGTGTTAATAATAGTTGTTAATCTTTGGATAGCATGGCAACTCAGCTTGGATGCTAATGATTCAGCCTTCTGCCTGGTTCAACCCAAGTCGATAAGAGGTTGAATGGTGTAGTTATAAATAGTGCCTGCCACACCAGCTAAGATGATGCGCAAAGTCACTTTGTTATTCCTGTGAGGGTTTCTTGAGCTGCGGGTTTTGAGCCTTATTTAAGTATTGGCATGCTGGGTAGTTGCAGCTTCCAGAGTGGATAAAGGGTTGGTATCAGGGCAGAATTTAAATTCAATAAGATGAATGTCCCTATCTTGAGGAGGGATTTTGGTAGGATCGAGGTGGTGAGATCGACCTGGGATAGAGCGCACAAAGACAGTGTCACGTCAAATCGTGGTTAGTGCTGAATCACTGCAAAACCTAGAGTGTCATCAGGGCGACTTTGGTGTCGGGCAGAGGAGCCAGTACTATTAGGGAAAACCCAGTCCGGAATTGTTCGGGAGATGTTTTCAGGAACTTCTATTCCCTGCTCCAGGAGTCTCTCATTTCGGCAGGCATCCATACCAATAAGGGACGAGCCAAATCTGCCTTTACTTAGGGCTTTGACACAGAAGCTAAGGCCAACATGATGCCTGTTGGTGTGCATTCCATTCATGGTTGGGTTAGGACATCTAAGGGCAATGTGATTGATGCTGTCCACACCGCCGCATAATGGACAGCGTGCAGAGGTGTTGGACACCTTGAATCTGATGGCATGTTTTTGGGTGTAAACAGTTCCCGTGCAGTATTTTAAAACATTAATCTTCTGCTTAAGGGTGATCTTTGGATCATTCCAAAAGGAGTTGCTGATTTCTTTGTTGGCAAGTTGTGAGGGTGGGTTATGAGCTTCTGAGCTGACAGAGGTGTTTGGGGGAGCGGGCTGTGTGGCGTAATTAAGCCTCTGCCAGCTATTGTAATAGTGGCCTGAGGTGTCAGCAGAGCCGAGCTTATTTCTTTTGTGCATGTGTGTTTTAAGCTTGTCTGTCAGGTTGGTGAGGTAATGAGTTGGAGCAGTGCGGGAGTTTTGTGGGTCACCGTTGCGTCCATGCGAGGATTTCAAGGAAAGCCAGTAGAAATTGTAGATCCCTGGCATCTGGAAGTGCAATGTCCGTGGTGCCCATGAGTGCTGCAGTGCGTGCACAGGCGTCAGCCCCCTCATTACCAATGATACCAGAGTGGGCTTTAATTTTATAGAAATGTATAGGGTGTGGAGAGTGCTTTAACAAATCTGAGATGGCTTGGATGAGCTCCGCATGGAGGTGGGTCCTCATACGCATTGGTTTAAGGGTCTGTTTAGATATCTGGGAGAGGCAGGATGCAGTATCAGAGGTTATGTTAGTGTGTCCTTGTTGGAGTGCTACTAAAATGCCTGCTAGTTCAGCTCTGTTGATATTGTTTGAATTTCCATGTCCATTGGGATTTATGTGCAACTGTAGCTGTTGGGATGATTGAGAAGCGTCTCTGCTCGGCTTGTAAACACCTGAGCTGACCAATGGCGGAGAGTCATCTTTGTGTTGAATGACACTACCATCTGTGTAGGTGATCTCTCTCCAGTTCTTGATTTTAGACGTGAACGTCTTTTTGTAGATGGCAGGATTGAAAGCTGCCCTTGCCTGAGAGCACCTGTGTGAGCAGGAATGGGTGTCGTGGGGAAGGGATTGAAATTTCTTCCTCCAGTTGTTTGATGCTAGGTGTTGATGGGTATGCAGTGGTATGGCAGGTTTTGGAGGTTGTAGGGGTAGCCAGTGTGCTTCTTGTAGTATGTCTTGCTTGAGAAGTTGGAGCCAGTCTTTGTTGGCAGTATCTAGTGCCTCTCTGGAATGTGGGTTCCAGACAACAATGAGTTGCATGGGGTAAGAAGGTTGTGCATGGTTACGTATGGTATTGAACCAGTGTTGGGGTGTCTGGAATTGAATGCTCCCAGCGGGGAATTTGGCTAGCACTTGCACAAGACCTGGGTAGTGGTTCAGCCAACTCATGTAGGCGTTGCAGCTGAAGCCTCTCCAGTGCGGCAAGAGCATGAAGGTGGCAACTGGATCGATGGTTTGGAGGGAGGAGTGTACTGCGTGACGTAGGAGTTGGAACATGATTTTGTCATCATGAGGAGGATGGCAGAAGGAGTATCCGCAATAGCGTATAGAAAAAGCATCAGTGCACGCCCCAAAGACCTGGTCTTGGGAGCTTGTGCTGAAATAGGTCTCGTATTACCTATTAGGTACAGTCAAATTCAAGAGGGTTGGAGAACCTTTCCGTGGAGACCATGCACCTTTTACGCAAGGCTGATCGAATGTGGGGAGGTGTGATCAGTGCATTGGATTTGTGAGCCTTTTTGCTTTGAGCAGAGAGTTGCTTTTGTTGGGCCTTCTGACGTGATAGGAGGCCCATAATTGCACCTGTAGTCTCAGAAACCCGAACAGAAATAATAAGGTGACCTTGCACACCATTTTACTTGGTGTAGCAGGTACTATCTATAATGACTACACCATCACTCCTCTGGTTGAGCTGGGTTTTACCAGACATAACGCAGAAAAATTAGCCTCTCAATTAAGTTGCCATGCACTCCAATCCTTAACAAAAATTATAAACACCAGGCACTCATTATACTTGCAGACTTCTTCTGGCAGGGGCGTCACTGGGGGCGAGGCAGTTCAGAGCAGGAGGAGGAGAGTCTACGCGAGCAGGCGCATCGCTGACAGCAACCTGCCTGACCCTCATGAGTGATTCCCCATTGGTTCGTAGCTTGGTTTAGGCTGGGCCTGTGAACCTCCTCGGTGAGGCCCTAGCTAGCTTGCTAGTCAGGGGACCTTTCCTTAATGCATGCAGCTGGACCTGGCTTGCGTAGTCTTTTTTTCTATTACCCAAAGCATTAAGGGGTCATCATGGGTGCGAACACTTGGACCTCCCACACACACTGCAAGACCTCTGCAAACCTATTAGTGCAAAGGTTGTAACTTCAAGAGAATGGAAAGTTTCCATTCTCTTGGGCGTTGGTGGAACGTGCTATAGTGAGCACACCCTTAACCAATTTACCAGCCTGACCCCACAAGAGACTCATGTTTCCAGCAGAATCATGAGGACATACCACACACACTTTGGCTTACCAGTGGGCTCTGTACCAGGCTGGTGAGATGAAAGGAAATAAGGCAAAATGTCTTTTTTTCCAACACCTGTTTTGTTCTGCACCCCCAAGAAGCGTGTCACATCATGGAGACTTCATGAACCAGGCAGATGTCCTAGGATTTGCCAAGCTTGCGTCAGCGTGATTGAAATGCTGTGACTGAGTTTTGTGTCTTTTGTTCTTGTTCTCCAGATTGGACTGGTTTGGTTACAGGCACCTTTTTTTGCTTCAGCCAGGCTGCCCACGTAGGCAGATACAATAGAAAAAACTATGCAAGCCAGGTCCGGTTGCATGCATTAAGGAAAGTCTCCCACAGGATGCCCTGTCTAGGCACCATTCACCAAGTGGATTCCCAGGATCTTATAAGTTTTCTAAACCAGGATAACAACAAACTTTTTTCCTCATGATCTCATGTGTATTCATGAACAGGCTAGCAGTCACACGTCTTGACTGAGGCCTTTTTCCCTTGTCATCCTTCAAGCAGTACAAGTTGTACTGCTTCTGTTGAGATGAGGGGTCGTTGCTCATGACCTTTGTCTCGGCTGAACAGATCCTCCATGCATCTATAAAATGTCAAAGTCATAGCAGAAGTAGATGGCGTTGATGGCGTGGCTTGATGTGGTCTCCCAAGCCAACTTCTTTGCAGAGGTTTCTCTGTACTTCCAGCCTGAGGTACTACCGCCTTCACAATTTGAAGCTAGAGGGTTGATGGTAGGGATCCGAAGTTCTGCCTCTGACTGAAGTCATTTCTTCCTCTTTTTCCTAGGGTTTTGGCTACCAGTCCGTGTATTTGGGCTGTTTGGGTTGTTAGGATGGATGAGGGGAATGGAAGGCGTGCCATTTTGGCTTATGGCTGCTGTGTATGCATGGTCAGGTTCTGTATATTTGCAACCTGTATCATTGTGATTTGCACTTGATCCTAAGATGCCCTGTGGTGTGTGATTCACGGTGAGGTGTGATTCTTTTTAGCAATTGGCACTTCTGGACTCAGCTCAAGGATTTGTTTCCTTCTCCAGTTGGCATTTATTCACTAGTTTGGTTTGGTTTGGTTACAGGAAGCTTCTTGCTTCAGCTAAGCTGCCCTTGTAGGCAGGTACAGCTATGTAACTGTTAAGGGCGTGTGTTACATAAGGCGGAGGATGATTGCAAGGGCAGAATACACTTCCATCACCGGTTTTCCCACTTCTCACTTAGAACTCATACTATCTAGTTTAACCCTATCTTATCCTATCCTTATTCAAGACACGTATAGCTTTCAAATTTTGGTCAGATTTGGCTTGAATATTTTGATGCTGGCTGAGAAAGTTCCACCATCAGCCAATCAGCCAGAATCTCGGGCTATAGGCCACCCCCTTGTAAACCCGGGGCCCCTTGTGCTATGAAGACAATCATTGTCTGTCATGATGATACTTCTCAAAGCCAGATGGAGCTAGTTGCTTCCTTACTATACCTCCAGATCCCCACCAACCCTGTCTGTTCCATAGCTATGTGGTGGAGGGGGCCCACGGCTCTTTTGATTCAACGTCTCCTTTTCCTTGATCAATGTAGGGAGAGATTCCTCTCCCTGCGTAGTTGTTTTTCCAAAAAAGTTCTGAGGATGTATTTGAATTCTTGCAGAAGCAAGCAAACAAGACCTATTGATTCTTTTCCAAGTAAAGGACACGTTTGTTTGGCTGGCACTGTCCAGCAAACCGAGCAGCCAAACTACCTGGCTGAAAGTCAAACCCCATTGTAATCTTTGTTGCCTGGCAGAAATCATAGAGTTTGTAGGGCCGTTAGGAAACATGCTCCCTTCTCACATGCAGGATCTCATGATGTGTCTGCTTTTTTTAACGAGAACAACAATAAACCTCCTTTTTTCCTTCATGAATTAATTGCCTTTTATGAGCAGGCTAGCAGTCGCACTTCTTGACTGAAAGCCCTATCCTTGTGAACCTTGTAAACCTTGTAGGGCCGTTACCAGCAGGCTAGCAGTCCAACGCCTTGACTGAGGCCTTTTTCCCTTGTAACCCTTGTAGGGCCGTTACCAGATGAGCGAGGTTGAGTTGTGTTTGACATCGTGATTGGTATGCGCTGTCCATGCGCCTTCGAGACAATTCCGTACTTTTAGGGTGCTGATGAGTGCTTCCCAAAATCTACTCAACTTTAATGTGGGCACGCAAATTTCAGTATCAACTTCATGAGGTTGCCTCACCCGCGTTGCCCTTTTGCTTTTCACTTACTACACCACACAGCGCACAATCAAAGGAAATGCTAACTTCATAACTGTCTTCCCGCCTTCAGCAAATGCAGATCTGGCTAATGCAGCTCCAAAAGTAGCCTAGTTTGACCGAGAGAGCCATGTTGGACGCGCACTCAGCTTCAAAGGCTGGAAGTCCTGCACAAAAGTGAAAGACATTTGAGCTTGATGAGGATTGAAGCAGTCAGGGCTCTTGAGCGCCTGCGATCTTCACACAAACGCTGCAGTGAGGCTGGAATGAGAACCCACCATTATTTGAAGCACGTCTTGCTCCTCCCGGGCGGGCCTCCACAGGATGCTAAACCTCCTGATGTCTACATGTCCTGACTCATCACTATAGAGGATGAGCTGCATGTGCATTTTAATTGAATGTAACATTTGTATGAATTAAGACAATTAAAAGCTGAAAATCATTACATAACAACACATTATCCATATTATAGGCCCAACAGCAGGTACCCTTACTCTCTATGATAGCAAAATCAAGCAGTAGCAAGCTCAACATTAACTCTGCCAATTGCTGCACAAGAGCCTTCCCACCTCTGCATTCTCCCAGCTTGGTTGCCAAATACCAGGTATCTCATTGATTTGGCCAAGTGCAGAAAAGCGACAGCAGATATCTTCCCGGCTTTGCAGCTCCACAACTTGAAAGCCAGCTAAAGATGATGAGACAGCAACCCTTTCATCTGGCATCCCTGTAGCCACAGCAACTCCATCATACCTGGATGACATTATGGCATCATGCGAGGTAAACAGAGATCCAGTTACAAAAGCGAGCCAGAAGATGTGGGCATGGCATAAGAGCAGATACCAAAAAACAGGTGGCCTTGTATTGTAACCGTTGCACACGTTTGGACATTGCAAGCTGAAAAAAGGAGCCAGGTTTTGATTCTTGCCATTAATTCAGTCACTAATGCATCCCGAGCCTCTGGTACCTGAGTCCCCCAAAAGCAGAGATCAGCAAGCTGTGACACCTCGTATGTCTTACCGTACTACCAGGTGATCATCCCGCACCTTAAAAAATAATTATTTTCGCAATCCTGCACCACTCCCGCACCCCTCTCATTTAATATTTTTTACAATTCCGCACTATCCCACAGGGCCAGTCGTCCACTTGTTAATCATTTAACTTCTTTAATATGTATTTTCACTTTCCCACACTTTCCTGCAGCCCCTCAAAAAATAATTTCAGGTCGTCCCGCACTCATCCCGCATTCCTCAAAAACATTATTTTTGCGGGATGATCTAAAAGTAGTACGGTATTTTCAAAATGATGATGCACATCCCAATGGCTGCAGGCTCAATCAGCATGCACCTGGGCATTCGTTGCAGATAAACTTGTGCCCAGAAGGGTCCCTTTGCTCCTACCTGGTGCTATCAGAGACCTTTCTCCTTCTTTCTCTCGCCCCCCTCTCCCCACCCCAAGCTACACTCACACATTCACCACTGAAATTGAACTGCCTTCCACCTGACATCCAAAGCCACCATGGTGGACTTCTTTTCTGGAAAGTAATTAGACATGTCAACATACTGCACCTACCGTCCTGATATGTGAATGAATGGGTTGACTACAAACGACAGCTCCTCAGAAGGCACATTAGGGTCGCCGACAAGTTTCCTGCCTTCCAGCCGAGTGCCACCCTGTTTGTTGCAAGGTGGCAAGACAATCGAGGCCGGAAATCTTAAGAGCAGTACTCTCAACCATTTCTAGGGAGTATTGCAAGGTTGATAACAAGGACACAACTCTCCATGAAACTAGGTGCCTGAAGCAGGTGCCTTCCCCTGCTCACATGCATGGCTGTCTAAAACGTCACGCATGTACCCACCAGAGGAAATGGCTGTTCACTATCCTGACAGCAACCTGTAAACCATTGGACGTGTAACACTTCTGCTCCATGGATTGCATACTGCGCCGTCCAGAGCCCCTGCAAAACAAATGAGGTGCTTGTTAGTGATCATTCCTTTCCATCTGCAAAGAAACACAGGTTTGGCGTTTAACAGCTTGGCACATGGCTCTACATCGTCCATGGATTGTTATATAGCAACCAGGATTGGGTCTTTCGTGAGTTTGGGAGGTAGCAATCACGTATATAATCGCATATACACACATTTGTCACGTATGCACAAATTTAGAGAGCCATTTTGGGGAGGGAAGGTCTTGGGTAGGAGGGGCCCCAATGAACCCCCCAACCACCCCGCAAGGCCATAAATATTTAAAAGTGCCAACAGAGAAGGGCTCTGAGCGGAATTATGTCACATTGGCTCAGCATGAAGGCACGGATGGGGTGAAACAAGGGAAGAACAACTGCTTCGCACTTGAGCATGTGTTTCATGGAGGTGCCACGCGCATCAGGCTACACTTCTTGCAAGTTCCTGGATGTGGGGTGGCCAAGTGTACAGCAGCTGAGGACACTTGGGTGGCTGTTGATGAGGTTGAGGAGGGGGAGGAGGAGGGGGGGCAGCAAGAGGAGGGGTCCTGCAGTGATGGGGAGGGTTGGTTTACAGGCGAAGAGGAGGACATAAAGTAGAATTTTGAGGGGTAGCAAACCAGTTCCAGTGGGATATTTCATTTGTAGATTTATGTGTATGATCATACACATGAGTTGGATGCAGAACATGGGAATTGAAGGTCTCTCAATGCCTCCCCAACAATTTTCACCTACGAACTGTACCGCGCACTCCAAACAGCCACTTTTAGCGTTCACAACTTTAAGGCCATTTTTAGAGTCCTAATCCGGTTGCATCATGAGATGCGTGAGGAATGTTGCATTTACACAGCAAACTCAACAACTTGCCAGGCATAAAAGGGAAGAGAGGACAGACAAAAAGAAGGCAGGAAGTGTGCCTCAGGCTTTAAGCAAGTTGAAGAAAGATACTGGAAATACAAAACTGGTGACAGCTGGTGCCGCGCACGCTCTAGCATGCACTTGCAGTTCGTATCCGCTTGTCGTCACCATGCAGCAGCGGCGTGCAGCAGCGGGCAGAAGCAGCAGCAGCAGCGCGGGGGTTGGTGTGGGCTAGCAGAGGCTTGCGGAATGCAGCTGGTCCTATGGCGGGAGGCGTGCATGGGACGCTGGAGGAGTGTTGTAGGCAGCAACAAATATGGGCCAAGCACCGAGCGGAGGCATGGGAGGCATGGATGATATAAGGCGAGTGGAGGGTGGTGCCTATGGTCTGGGGGCCGGGCAAGGCGTGCACTTAATGGGTTGGCACCAGTGCTCTAAGGGCTGTTCCACAGGCTTCTGCGTGGTCAGCAGTTGCTAGCAGCTAGTTAAACTAGTCTGCCGGAATGCAGACTTTAGTTGTGCTCAGCAGACAGCTGCTTGGCATGGCTTTCCTTGGTTGAAAGGCTGACAGTGCTGACTCTGCTTGTTGTTGAAGGCCTGGAACTCCAGTCTTTCAGCTATCATCCTGCTCTCCTTCTCATTGCTGGACCTGTCTTCTTTCTCTGCCTGCCGTACTCCTCTCAGTTTGAACCTCGTGGTGGGGCGGTCATACAGTCTGTGCACCAATGTGGCCCCCTTTCCTTAACTAATGTGGGAAATGTTTCACTGCCTACGTAGTTTTTTTTGGACATACAAAAAGATGGAGAAGAGAAACTGAGATACAGGAAAATACACAGGTCACTCATCTCACTTCCTGGATACGACATCCCAATACTCTGAACCATCACGATGATGATTAAATAAATAATGATATGCCTAGTGATACGTTCTCAAGAATTGTAATCATAGAAATTGGCAGCCATAGACACATGCTGTGTAAAATTTTACCTCAGGTTGCTTGAAGAACTCAGAGAGCACGGAACAGAGTGCCTCAAAATCAGCAGTAACAGCTGTTGATACTCATGGGTGTTTTCCTTTTGCATCAGAGTGCATGCAAGTAATTCTGAATCCTTTGTTGTACGACAATAAAACTGTACCACCCACACATTTGAGCCAGGGATGGGTCGTGCAAGAACTTAGAACTGTTTGCAAACTCAGACTTTTTTTAACTGTTGGCAAACTCTGTTTCGGCAGTTTGTAGAACCTCAATCTTTCTGCCAAATTGACCCAGTGATACCCCATTATAGCACCCTTGCTTCCCCCCGGACCTGTCCGCCCGGGCAAACCTTTTGCTATGCCCTTTGCATACTGTGTCTGGAAGGGAATTGGGATGAAGGGTGGAGGGGCTTGGGGTGGTCGGGGGGCAGTTGCTACCCCTTCCCAGCCTTTCCGCCTACAGGCAAATGCACGTTTGAACAGTTTGTCGAACCACGCAAGTTCTCAAACAGTAGGCAAACTTTATTTGCCAAACCCATCCCTGATTTGAGCTGCTTGCCTTCCCTTAAAGGCCCTGGGCTTCTACGCAAGTGTTCAAAGGTGCTGCCAGCCACAGTATCAACTTGTGCCACTAGTAAGACCCAGCAAGTTGTCAGTCTCAGCCCGACTTGGCACCTCATCCATCGCAGCTTGAACAAACACCACAGATACAAAAAATACAAGGCTTTGGAATCCAATTCCTCTTTTTGGGATACCTCAACCAACCTGCAGCTCCGCTAGAATTGTCTGCATATTTCCATGTTGCATGTCGTCTCTTGTTGAGCTCGGCTTGGCTGGCCTCAGCAATAGCTTGCTGTCATCTGGTAGGCCCACCACTCGTCTGAAATGAAACGGCACTACCTGATTGAAACATGCAGCATGTTAGGGAAAAAAGGGTGAGATGGTGAGGGCAAACAAGGAATGACTCAATGTTCCCTGGCAGCCCCATGAGCTGCCCGGCATGAAACAAGACTCCCTTTTCAGATGGTGCTACCAAAGAAATGTGCAGCACGTGGAGTCAAAGAGGGGCGGCATGGTGAGCACGAGCCCAAGACTACATCTCCAAGTTCATTTCGGGCCTGAGTTACAACCAAATGCACACAGCAGGTGTTCGCTACCGCAACCAAATCCATCAGTCACTGACGCTTGGGTGATACTTAACATCATAAAGAATTCACCTTAGTAACAGCCAGTAACGATGAGGGATAGTACGCCCCCAAGAGCCTGGACAACAACCTAGATCACTTGCTGCTCCTTGTGTAATGAAGATCCAAAAGAACTTAAACCAATTCCTGTTAGGAACTCATTTAACAATCATAACAATGGCATTAGTGTACACCACTAATCACATAATGCAGGCACCCATACCGCCATTGTCCCTCGACAAACACCATACCACACCTTTCGAGTGCTCCGCAAGCGATTAGATTGTTGAGGGAGGCTGTGTTCCATAATCACCTGCATTGTTGAAAAAGCGCCATTGACACTGCTTCTGCACACTGCGCCATTCTTTTATCAGTAATGACAAACTCCACCTATATTCATGATCCACTGCCTTTCCTCATGCCAATATTTCACAAATGGCAACGAGCTGCAAAACCATGCAAACATGCAAGCATTGCACCTCTAACGTCATCCGTGCTTTATTTTCGGAAAACGTCAGTGCAGCAGAAAACTCCACATCCAGGTCTCGGGTGTTGACAAGCAGCGCGGGTGCCACATCCCACGTCACAGTCTCCTCATCATCATCCTGACCTGCATGATTTGTTGTGGAGCCTGATGTGGAGCAACATGAGGTGTCGCGGAACAGCGTGCAAAGGAGAAGATGCCCAAGATGATCGGTTTACACGATGGCCAAGGGCAAATGCCTGCGCAAAGCACAGCATGCTTGACCTGCTGTTGGCACCAACCACTGACCATTGACAATGAAGCACATCCAGGCACTCCTCTGACAGCAAGCACCAGTCCATCCGCCAAGAAGGGGCAAGTCCACACAACCGTGGAATCAATCATGAGATTGACCAGTCCTGCTAGCAGCAAACTGTGCAGGCACGGCAGAAGGCCACTGGGCAGACACATCTGTTCCCCACTCCTGACTGAGGCTCTGCTGTGCTATTTCATTGCTTCCAGGTCTCGACGCTGCCCGTGGATGACTTGCTTCGCAACCTATCGATAAAGGACCTGCGGATGCAATGCAGGCGAGTCCCCTGTCCTCTCCGAATCCCCGACTTAAGCTGCAGAAACACCATTGGAGCAGTCTGCCTGGCCTTGGAGCCAGGCATCCATGCAAGCTCTTCCCCATCACGCAAGCACAGAACTGCAGGGCTCTCAAGAGCGCTACGCTGCTCGCTCTCCCACCGTTGCCCCGGCAAGCAGCAGCATCAACACTGCTCCTCATCATCATGCGCAGGGCGTGTGGTATCAACCCAGCAGGAAATGCGGACAGCTTGCGAGAGCAAATTCAGGAGGATATGACCCGGGGCTCGGACTACACCCTCCACCAAGCTGCCCACGAGGGTGGCTTCATGCGTGAGTGTTGGCTGGATCGCGTGCATGCTATGTCTGGAGGGATTGCGGATGTCAGGGGGGCTGAGGCAACAAGCCCAAGTGCAAGGAAAAGTTCCTCATCTGTCGAAATGTTTGGTATGAATTTTGACTGGACCTTTTACATCCTCCTTCGTGCACAGCTGCCCCCGGTGCGCCAGCTGGTTTCACCCCATCGGAGGACTCCCACCCACCCAATTCTCAGCAGCATAGACATGCGCGTTCGACAGCATAAACACACATACACACACACACACTTCTACACAGACTTTCGACGCACACCTGTAGGTGCTGCTGCTGGGTGTGGAGGCGTGGCCCCTGTTGTAGCTGTTGGCGTGGATATTGCAGGGGGAGCCATCGCTTGGAAGCTGGCCGCAGTTGCATGCTTGAGGCGGCCCATGAGGCTCAGAGATGGCAGCACCAGGGGGAACTCAACCTGCTCTGCTGCAGCAGCTGGTGCCTCCGAGCCTAGAACCACTGAGAAGAAGGTCTTGTGCTCCGGCTTGAAGCTCATTCCGTCTGGGGTCTGCGAGCCAAGCAAGTGGGGCAGACAGGAATCCCCACAGCTTGATGTTTGGGACCCCAACTGCATGAAGGATGTAGCTTTCCAAAATAGATTGTCGTATATGCCCCTGCCAGCTGCAGCCCTGACGCATGAAAACACTTATTTCAAGCAATTTGAAATATACACCTTGCTAGCCGCAGCCCTGACCCAGCAATACGTTTTTTGGAAGCAAATGAAGTCTGCTGGTATACCAAGCAAATTGAGGTGTACACCTTTGCCAGCTGCAGCCCTGATCTAGGAATTTGGTGAGACCCTTGCTGGCTTGCAAGTGAGGGAACCTTTCATATGCACGAGGCCTTTGGGGGCTGGCAAGTCTTTTATTTTCTTTCCAGGAATGCAGTTTTATGAGACAAAAGCTGGCCTAACACTCCCGGCATTGTCACAGCAGTATCCAGGAAGAGATGTAGCACAAGGGTTACACAGCTGCTGCTGTGCAGCAGTCCATTACTTAGGGCTGCAGGAGACAGTGAGGGTGCTGTTGAGTTGCGAAAGGACACTTGCGTCACCCATAAGGCTACCAGTTATAGAGAGTATTACACCCTATTTTACCTAAGTAATATGTGAACATACACACACACATCTATATACATTTATGTATATGCATTTATATATATGTATATTTGTGTGATAATATGTATGTATGCTTCTTAGTCCATCCATTAAGGCTTGACGCACCTCATTCCACTCCACTAGCGACCCGACAAGATGTGGGTAAGGGATGTTGCCAAAACCTGACACAAAATAGTTGACAGTAAAGCAGTGTTTTGTGAAATCACAATGCATACTAAAAGGGTGAACGCATTTGCAGCGCTGATCATTCACCATACGCCAAGGGCAAAAGCTATCGTTTGACTAGTGATTCAAAGGCGTGCAATGCCGGGATGGTGCAGGCCTGAACGATAATGGTATCTGGACATGCCCCCTGCCTGGTTGCACATTTTTCATGATGAGCCTTTTACATTCAACGCCAACATGGCATGAACAGAGCAGCAAAGCTCGCAAGCATGATGCGCACTCTCCTGCAAGGTGCCCGAGGTTCTGGATCACATTTGCAGCATGAGTTAACCTGCTGCACTCCCATGTTAATCACTAACAATAACACACAAACGCAGCACTAGCGACACCCAACTTAGCTTCTAGGCTGGAAGAGCGGTGCCAAACGACACAGAAAGGGGCAAGCATGTTTGCAGAGGATGCTCCTGCAACTGACAAGCAACACCCAGCCCGCAGCTGGAAACCAGGGCTTGTAGACAGCTGAGCAAGGTTTGCTGAGCAAGATGGCCTTACCAGCACTAGATCGGCTGGACGGCTCAGTCGCAGACACAAACAGGAGGCCCTCACACTTGCCCTGCGTCTGATCTTTTGTAGGGTGCCATAAGCCCACAGGGGAGCCTCCTAGCTTGTGCAAGCCTGCCATCAGTGACCTGCGTGTGTGAGACACAGCATAGGCATAGGCATAGCATAGGCATCCATGGCATAGGCAGTACAGATGGGGCTGGCAGGCAAGGCAGTGGAGCACAATGGATCGCAACATTCCTGCAATGGGGCAGGCAGACGAGGCAGTGGAGCACAGTGAAGGACAACAATCCTGCAGCCCTATTTAGCCTGGGCCTGCATGGCGCCCGTTATGCTTGGGAGAGCTGCAATTGAAACACTTGAATGCCATAAGGAATGCACAGGGAATCATACAAGGGAACAAGACACCCTTTGCACAGATGATTGACCAAACCAGTCTTCAGGACACAGTGCATTAACAGAGTGTCACACTGTGACTGTGAAGCACACTGCATGTTTGACCACAGGGACGTCCTCTACCAAGACATTCGGCGCACCTGAAGCTCGGGAGCATGAGCGACAAGAGCAACTGCCGTGCTTGAAGTCGCTCACCGCCAAGCTCTGGAGGTATTTCCCAAGCATGGTGGTTGCTGTCCAGCCAGTGCTGGCAGTATTCCGCCCACAAATTGTCCCTCTGGATGCAGGCAAACGTTTGAGCTGATGTGCCTCTACTATGACTTGTGTTTGTGTGTGTGTGTGTGTGTGTGTGTGTGTGTGTGTGTGTGTGTGTGTGTGTGTGTGTGTGTGTGTGTGTGTGTGTGTATGTGTGTGTGTGTATTTATGCATGTGCATGTGCTTGTTTCGGTGGACAGGCTGAAAACATGCCTACCTTCACAAAGTCGGAGAGCCTTTTACAAGTCAGCCCAACAGTTGCAACATCTCCCGGTTGAAGGCCGTTTCTAGAGCCCCCCGGTTGAGGACTAAGGATGAGGAAGAGACAGTCATCAGGCAGGTTGAGGAGGTCTGATGTTTCATCCATGGTTTGGCTGGGAAACCTCTTCCAAGAGCCAACCCTAAACCCTAGTGAGAACGAGGTTTGCAAATTTGAAGACAACAATTAAAAAGTTATTGTAATCGTTCACAGTTGTGGAAATCTCGGCTGTAGTTCCATCTCGTTTAGCGAGACAAACTTACGGTAGTGTACCAGTGAAGCTAGAGGAGTGTGGAGGACTTCTGGTTGATCTCAATTTCCAAAACATGGTAGAGGCCTCTGAGCAAATGCAGCCTCAACAGGCAGAAAGCCAAGACTTTGCCCTCATCATGATCATCTTGATGGTGAGGCGCTTTGGCCACAACACACACACACACATACACACACACGGATTGACAATTGTTATTGTTGCAAATGCATTCTATAATGTACCTTTTTGGCTCGCCTGTACAGGTACAAGCGCGAGCCCGCACAGCACAATCCTCACTTGTGCATGCATTAAACGAAAACACACGCAGATCATGGTGGCGTTTCTTTTCCGCCACCTTTCAAGTTTCCGCCGCCAAGGTAAGCCATGAAGCACAATAGGTTGGCTCAGGACACGGTCAGTTTGGCAGTGCCATGCAGCAAGCATGTCCCTCCGAGGCTAGGAGAGAAAAGTAAACAGTTGGACAATGCATGAATTAATTCATGGAAAAAGGGATGCATTGGTCCAACGCACTCGGTCCCCTCTTCTGTACAGAAAGGAAAAAATCTAGCCGTGACCAAGAGGGTTGCGAGGAGAGCCTGCTTATAATAGAACTTGCTTTTGAGAGTTGCTCATGCTTTTGAAGGCACGTCTAGTAAGGCGGACGTATTGTAAAAATGGTCTGGTGGACATAAGCGGATCAAGCCATGGCTTTCTGCATTGAACATTGGTGTATGCAGCATATTAATCCCTCCACACCCAGAAGGAAAGTGTGGAAATTGAATGATTGGAAGCATTCGCGCGAGGTTTTTATTACTCTTTTGCAATATGTGAGGACTCCGGCTTCAAGACTTGTGTCCTTCCAATTATTCTTCTCTTGACTGAAAAAATGATTAAGGTGAGGATGCCAGACCAGAAAGAGCACAAGTGTGCGACTTCCTTGCTTCACTTCCTCTCTTCTGCGTGGCACCCGCTGTAGGGAAGGGGTGGGTATTGTTTAGGGTTAGAGCTGCAGTTAAAGTTAAGAGTGATCAGAACAGCATCGGAGCGGCTGGAGGTGAGTCTCTCTTAAAAGCTAGGGTCAAAGAGTTAAGGTGGTATGGATCTGTTTGATTCATGTTCGCTGATTGGAAGGTTGTGCTAAGCCAGGTAATCTTTACTGTGTCAATGTCATCCAAGATCCCAAAAATGCCTTTGCTGAAATAGCAGGAAAAGATTACCGTACAAAATGTATATCATCCCGCAAAAATAATGTTTTTTAGGGGTGCGGGATGACTGCGGACACCTAAAATAATTAATTACTTTTGAGCATGCGGGAATGTGTGTGAAAGTAAAAAATAATTGTTTTTTAGATTTGTTTAAAGCATGAGTTAAGAAGGCGCCGGTGGGGCGTCGACAGCTAGGAATAGGAAGCTTCCTAAAGCCCCTCCCAGTAAGCAGGAGTGGCAGCAGCAGTAGATGACACAGGCCAATGAGTTTCAGCAGCTGATTCAGCAGCTGAGCAGGTCTTCATTTTGTGTGCGCCTTTCATGTGCTTTTTAACTTCCTTCCTTTGAGTGCAAGGGATCCTTGCAATCCTTGCAAAATTTTGCATGCTGGCCAATCCTTGCAAGTTTTTACATGCTGGAGCAGCATGGAGCATGTACATGCAGTACTCAGGGCAAAAGGGGGCTGATTGCCCCTGCGGGAACATGCGGGAAACTTAAAAATAAATACTGAGGGGGGTGCGGGATTAAGGCGGGATGCATAAAACAACTTTTTTTTTTAGGGGTGCGGAATGATCCACATTACGTACAGTACACAGTGAGTAGAATAATTATCTTCATTTATAAAGGAAGGAGGATATATTGGGTCAAAGCACCATGTGTTTCCTGCAATAAGAGAAAATTTGCCAATGGGGACCAGGAGGGATCATTGCAGTACCTCCCATGCCCGATTTTGGTGATGAGAGATGACAGATGTTCAAGAGAGCGCGTTTACTTTGCTGATTGCTTTCATAATCATTCGATGAGCAGTAGTGCCTGTTCTGTTCGGAGAATGGTACGGTTCATCTTGAAGGGGACACAATGCATAGTTTAGAAGGCTTTGTTCTCAAGAGGTAGCAGGCGAAGAGAATCAGGCAAGGACAGAGTTAGACGATCCGTAAGTCTGTTGGGACAAGGATATATCCTTGCTATATAGCAACCCTGTTCTGTTCCTTTGCTCACCAACTTTGAGCTCAAGGTTGAGAAGCAACATGATCAAAACAGGACAAGCGTCCCTTTTTGGCGAAGCCCCCATTCAGAGGCGACGCCCGAAGGGCGTTGCCTCAGGGGACAAGCCCTATGGTTTGCGCGTTTCACACTCTTGCTCTCACAAGGCCGGTGCGGCCCACTCACACCACCTCGGACTCTGGAATTTGGGATGCCCTGACAAAAAAACTTGTTAGAAAGCCCACCAGATTTTGGTATGCTCCTGCCCACGCAGTGCCGAATTCTGAGCTCTGTCCAACTCTTTAAAAACTTGCGGGTCACCCTCAACGGTTTCGTGGAGCAAGGGTTGTTGATAATTAAAACAGCTTAATAATTCTGCATATTCACTTCAGAACGGGGTGCGCTGGTTTGTTGAAAGGATGGTTGACCAAGATCCAGAGATTTGTCCAGGGCACCTCAGAAGCTCCTCTCCCCTCAGTTGGCGTTGCTGCCATGTCTCTGCTGTGCCAGAAAGGGTACAGGTTCGTGGAGGCCAGGAAATAAGATCATGTGCTCCCTGTTACGTGCTGTGCTGCGTCTAAAGGCATTGATTCAGGGGTCTCTGTCTCTGGCGGAAGGTCGAATTTTTAATAGGACAACTGCACTTTTTAATTCGATTAGAAGTGCTGCCTAAAAAAGCTGGTCCAATTGGTGACGATGAGATGCATGTGCTGGTCAACGGAGCCAAATGTGCAGCAAAAGGAGCCCGGACTGAACTTGCTGCAGCTGGAGTACTGCTGAGCTGTTTTTGCACTCCTGCTGGAGTGCTTCTTGTGTTGTGCAGTGGTACAGCTTACTGGCATGCACATGCATGCGCGCGGACACACACACACACACACGCGCATGCACCTATACTTGCATGCATGCACGCTCAAGCAATCATGCACACACGCACGTGCGGGCTTCGCCAGTTTTCCGCGTTGCTTGCAACGCCTCCCAATGTCCAATATACCTACTTTTAAATCTCACAAAAGCACTGAGCCTTTGCCAAGAAGGCTCTTCTGCATTGGCAGTACCTGGCCTTGTCTAATGGCCCTGTCCTTTATCGTCCAATTGCCTGGCTTTGAACTTGGACGCATGGGACAGAATGAAGTCGTAGGATGCTGGGCTTACCTGTGAATGTTCAAGGTTTGAACCTTTTATTCTCCAGCTCGTGGTTTATGGCACTTGATGACAGACTCAACGAGTCAAAATATCGTAAAAGAATCATTTTTTTGGCAAAAGCAAAAACGCGAGGCAAGTGCTGACTAGTCTCAAGTGGTAGTATGAGGCATGCAAGTTCTTTTGGTCTTGGCTTCGCCAGCAATTGCTGAGCGTTGCTTAGTAATGCTGGACTGGCTTTCTGACACTCTGCAGGGATGAGCATCAGTCGAGCTAATGCGGAACAACAGGGGGCCACCACAGATGAAGCGGAGGAGGAAGAGACTTCAGGCGAGGACAGTGAAGACCAGAAGAAGGACTAGGCCTCGTTACCCTAAGTCTTTGGGGTTTGGGTACATAGATGGGCAGTACCTAAGAGCACAAACTTGTGCTGTCTAGATTGAACTGTTATTTGGGGGGAGTCAATTTTTGCAGAAGGAAATGGTGTCAACACCATTCAGAGTACCCCATTGCATGGGTGATATTAGGTGTCATTCCATCGCACCAGCCGTTGCCGGGCTGAAAAACTTCCTGGACCGCTGGCTTGGAACACTGGCTTAGTTTCCAGCTTTTGAGACAGCCATGCTGCTGCTAGCTTTGCAGTGCGCCAGATTATTTATCTAGGTCATCATGGCCAAGAGAAAACTGAAAAAACTTGCTCGTGGCATTTGTCTTTTTTAAGAACCTGGCAGTGTCCCCCCCCCCTCCCCCCCCCCACACACACAAAGAAATAACTATGAAGGCAGAGGAATCTCTTTCTACATCAATCAAGGAAAAGGAGACACATTAGCTCAGAAGATCCGTGAGTCCCCTGCGTAGTTTTTCTGTTCTTTCCTTTCTTTTTGTGAGTCCCCTCCATTACAAAGCTACAAAAGAGAAAATACTGATGGGGATCTGGAGGGTTACTGGACGCACCCGGCTTCAGAACGTAAATGTGAGAAATATTATTGTTTTCAATAGCGCGCCTATAAGGGGGTTACATAGCGCGCCTAGTGGTAACAAGCCTGTTGGCATACATAACCAAATGGGCATGACTCAACCCTCGGAGGTTTGCGTAAGTCTAATGGCACCTTTGTGGTCAAGTTTCAGATGTTTGAACTGGTTAAGGGTATGCTCAGTGTAACAGGTCCCACCGACACCCAGGAGGATGGTATGTAACGTGACAGCTTTTCCATTTATATTCTTGCATAGACCTGCATGCATGAAAATAAGTAAAAAAAGCCACTTTTGACTGCTAGCCTGTTCATAGATGCACATGATTATGAAGGAAAAAAGGAGTTTTGTTGTTGTCCTGGTTTACAAGGTTTACAAGGATAAGGCCTTCAGTCAAGAAGTTCGACTGCGAGCCTGCTCATAACAAGGTTTACAAGGATAAGGCCTTCAATCAAGAAGTACGACTGCTAGCCTGCTCATAAAAGGCAATCAATTCATGGAGGAAAAAAGGAAGTTTATTGTTGTTCTGGTTTAAAAAAGCAGACACATCATGAGATCCTGCCTGTGAGAACAAGGGAGCATATTTCCTGCGGAGAGATACCACCTGGGGATGTGTGCCATGGAAGAGGACATGCTGTTCATCCTGGACATCATCATCAGCCGCACAAAGGTCACAGTTTTGGGGAATACCTGTGATTCCAAGTTTCTGTCCCATAGCGAACGGTGTGAACACAGAGTCTAAATCGAGCCACGCTGCGAATGACATCATGGAGGTCAAGGAACATCATATGTCATGTATTTGGGGAGACTGTAGGGAGAATGCATAACCGAGGCCCTGTTTGCAGGAGGAGCGCACCACTGGTGATAGATCAAGCATTTACTGTTGCGCTCTCTTGGGTGTGTGCTGGAAAAAGGCGCCCAATATTGTAGATGCCTGGTCCTGAGATCCACCACAAAATGACTGAGATGAATGGGTTCACAATTCAGCAGCTTTTGTTTGAAATGTGGGAGTGTGCCAAACCATCCATGGCTGACAGAATATGGGAAGACCAACAATCATCAGATCTTGAGCTCAGCCGCATGTCAGCCTGCAAAATCTTTTTCATTGTGGACCTGTTGCATCGGTCAGGGAGTTGTATAGACGCATTGCTGCTCGGAACCAGTTGAATTGTAAGGGCTCCAGGCCACATTCTCGCATGATGCACCAAGAGGGAGTAGTGTCCCTGAACCCCAGAGTTCTTTTGAGCACTGTTAGCAGCCACTTCTGTATGGGACTGTCCATCTCTTTGCCTTGTCGAAGGTAAGGGGTAGCCCAGATCTGACTTGCACACATGCCAGCAGGGATTACATACGTCTTGAGGAGCCAAATCTGGGCGTGTAATCTGTTGGCAAGGTCGTGCTCCTGAACAAACGTTTTGACTCGGAAAGTACCAGCTGTGAATGGTTGCAACGCTGCATCAGCCGCAGCATCCAGATTGATTGATTTGTCACACACCATGACGAGATATTTCAAAGTATCTGTGTAGGGGAGCTGCGTACCATCAAAGTAAAGTGGGGGCAGATTATCAGACCTGGAATTGAAGCACATCACCTCAGATTTCAGTGTGTTGACAGTCAGCAACTTCCTTTCAGCATAAGCTCTCTGTGTAGCATGGTCTGCACGTTGGTATGGTCATTAGACATGAGAGAGAGGTCATCAGCAAACAGTAAGTGAGTCACCATGAAATTGGAAATACCGGTGAGCGCACCCTGCACCCCTCGGGAAGGATTACATAGCTGCACCTGCCTGCGGGAACAGCTTAGTCAGGTCCTTCCAGGACAGAGGCACGTCCATATCGTGGAGGTCAAATATTGCGAAGACACTAGGCCCAAGAATAAGCTGGAGGCCTCCAAGCAACAGCGCCGCAACCTCTGTCGCAATCTTTCGAGGGCCTCAGCTCAAGTCACCCTCCATACCATTTTGTTAGGTGTAGTCACACTCCACACATCCTAGATACACAAATTAATAACCACAAAAACAAAGAGAAGAAGTTGCTTCATATAGAGACATAACTGACCCCTCCAGTCATCAACCCCCTCAGCTCGATATGCCAAGCCTCAGGTCTGGAATTATAAGAAAACCTCAGTCCACAAGCTTACAAAAGCAAAATCAGCTAGCCATGCTACCAATGCTATATATAACTATGATTTTGACGAAACCTAAGAAAGAAAGAAAGAAAGAAAGAAAGAAAGAAAGAAAGAAAGAAAGAAAGAAAGAAAGACTACGCTTGCCAAGTCTGGCCGCGTGCATTTAGGAAAGGTCACCTGTCCTGATAGGAAGGGCCCCACCACACAGACCAAGAGGAAGAGCAAGCACAGAAGTCTACTCCAGCAAGTTGGCCCCCACCATGGGACCTACGACACGACCGTCATAACCCATATAGATGGTTGGAGAAACTGCTCGGTTAATAGAAAAGACGGAAGGAGAACCCTCATCCACCACCACTGGATTGCGGCAAGTGCAAAACCACACCCATTTTGCCCCAATGATTATTGAGAAGTGGGGCCTACCTTTCTTCAAGAAAGCTGGCTTTCAGCCCGCGACTACCTCAACTACTGCTCGCACTGATATTGAGTGTGCTTGCCAAATATGCAATTACCATGGTAGCTATGAACCTATTAACTCTGAACCTCCTTACCTTGATATGTATATCTGTGATGTTTACCAACGAACGTACTATTGAAAATGCATGAAATAACTTGGTTGCTATACTGATGGGCAAAAACAAGAAATAGATGCAGCTGACACATGGGCTTGTCCCGCCTGCGCAGGCCTTAACAATGCACAGAAAATCGACAGAGAATGTCAGTATAGAGAAGAGCTCACAAAGGTCACTTAGATGCCCTCCTGGGAGCCCAAGGAAACTAAAGAGACCTGGCCTAAATTCCAACAGCGTTTCCTTGAATTTGAAGCCAAGCAGAGTGAACCAGACCTTTCCTGACCCACAGCAGACTCTGCCCTTTCTAACCTTGAAAGACAAGGCTTTGAAAAGCCTCATGATATTAACACTTGGAGGCAATAACTCGACACAGAACTACGCAATAAAGTCACCTTTGACATACACCCCACCAACCCTCAAGTAGACATTAAACCCACTGGTTGCAGTAAAATTTTGGCTGCATGACATTGACCTTGTCAAGTACAAGTAAAACAAAACCCTAATCAAACATCACTTGACACTGAATCACACAGCCCCAACCCTAATGCTCCACCTCCCCTCCTCCTCCCAGAAATTTACAAATCATACATGGCATGCATTTACAACTTGTAACTTGTGTTGAACACACCAGGTAAATGTGTTGGGACGATAACCTCTAGCCGACTTCAAATCCTTTACAAGGCTTTCGATAGGGCCAAGCTTGCAGGCTTGCATGAAGCCATAACACCTACTCCTACTAGCTTTGCATCTGAGCTGCAGGGTCTCCTTGCTCGCAAGACTATGCTAGAAAACAAGTTCGCGAGCAAAAGGATTTAAGACTCCTTTTTGCGGGCCCTGCCAACCCACATCCACACTGCCCTTAAAAAATGGGCTCTAGTAACTCAAGAAAAAATGGCCTCCCCGCTGGACCACAACCCACAATACCAACACTACTGGGGCACTGACCCCCGAGACACTCTCTTTGATGCCCATCATAACTCCCTCTCATCCAGATTTCCAGGCTTCTCTGTCTGCCATCCCATTTACACCGAGGAAGCTATGACTCAGGCCTTACGCCATGCTATCTACCCAGCCATTCTCGACACAGAGGCCACTGCTACTTTCATGTTCCTTTCTGTCTGGGGACAACACATGATAACTAACCCCTATTCCAAACTCATCACTGCCTATCCACATCTCTGTTGTGAACTTGGAACCATTGCTCGTACCCACCTTTGCTACAACGATCTACAATCCTCCATTTACCAGGAAATACCCCTTTCTCAGCACACCTGGGACCTACATCTTGTTTAATTAATTATTTAATTTGAAATTATTGCAGTCTGGAACACAGCTGCAAATATTAATCTTAACAATCACAACCCAGCTTGGCTGCAGGGCCTGGCTTTGGCTGTACCAGAAGTTATCTGGAAGCTGCGCAGTATAGGCAACCATTCTACTCTCAATACAATGCATGCTGATATGCCTGGATTCAATAATAGCCAACGCCTACCCTCCGACAAACAACAAATATCTAGAAACCCAACCTATCCACGTTTAAGTAATCAGGAAGAACTTTTTGTACCTAACCAATCTAGTCCAACTCTCAAGCTCAAAGTCCCTGACTGGAGGACATGGGCTTACACTGATGGTAGTTGTCAAATCCAGAATGGCATGCAAGGAATTGGAGCAGGCGTCTACTGCCCTCTCACTGACAACAGAAGTTTTGTCGATCCCAACAGTGCTGGAATTAGAAAGAAAGAAAGAAAGAAAGACTACGCTTCAAGTTGCCAAGTCCGGCCGCGTGCATTAAGGAAAGGTCACCTATCCTGAAAGGCAGGGCCCCACCACACAGACCAAAAGAAAGAGCAAGCACAGAAGTCTACTCCAGCAAGTTAGCCCCCACCATGGGACCTACGACACGACTATCAGGCAGGCCCTGTCCAGCAAGCTTAAGACCCACCCCTAAGCCCTAAGCATGCTCTCCAACATCCCAGCATGGGCTGGAATTACCAACACCACATGTCGAGCTGAATTAGCAGCAATTGCTGCTGCCATCACGCACTCTTATTCACACATTGCTTCAGACAGTCTCACCTCTCTTCATCAAATACGTAAACAACTTATTTACCCAGAGGAGCACAAACAGCATATTCAAGGGGATGTCCTAAAAGCCATATCTACCCTCATTAGCAACTCACAAAACAATATTTGTTTCTACAAAGTAAAATCTCATGCTGGCATTGCTGGTAACGAATGTGCAGATGCTATTGCAAAATATCAAGCAAGCCAAGCTAATAATAATGTGGCTGATACCGGGATCCCTAGCGCAGGCCCTGGCGGAAATCCTTTTTCTCATTTATTTTGGTTAGCCAAAGAGGGAAAAAAAGAACACAATACTGGCGCATCCACAGCTCCTATATCCAAACCTAAAATCACCTACTTCCCCAATCTTCAAAATGCTCTCAAGTCTCATATGCATACAAAACACAGACTTGGATATGCCAACCCCAAAACAGGCTACTACTCATATTATCAGAATTTGTTACCACGTGTAGATAAGAAAATCAGCAATGCCTTTAGGAACATGTCCTGTATATCCACACCCATGAAGCGCACCATCCTACAATATCGCACTGGCACCCTCTAAAACCAAAAACATGCGGTTCGCTTCAAAGGTCCACTGACTCACTATGCCCTCTCCCAGGCTGTCATCAATTAGACAGCGCACTCCACATGCTTTCAGGCTGCCAAAATCATATCATCTTCAGCATGAAAACTGAACGCCACAATGTTGCTGGGAGAATGATCATCTAAGCTCTTAGCAAAAGCCCTTGGGGATCAGGCTTGGTTAACATGGACATAGGAAGTGGTGATAGGTTGGCGCAGCACAACCTTCAAATCCCTGCACATGCATAAGACAGAATTATAACCCCTTACCTCTTTCCAAGAAATTTTTCTGAGAGATCTAGACTCACCTCCAGCCGTCCTGATGCTATACTGATTACTCCCTATAAAGCCAAACCCACTTCTTCTCCTTCTACCTCCTGCTCACACCATCATGCGTTACGCAGCAGACACAACCCCACACTGAGGGCCACAGCAGCCAAACACGTGAGGCAACCTCATCAACTGAATGTGAACAGCGGCATGTGCACTTAATTGAAATCAAGTACTGCACATTTGAAGACACGAGGCCTGGACAGCAGTTGGAGGCGGCACAGCGGCAGCATGCAGACCTCTGCAAACTCATCAATGCAAAAGTTGTGGCTCTCCACACCATCCTTTTGGGTGTTGGTGGGACCTGCTACACTGAGCACACCCTTAATCAGTTTAAACAACTGGGACTTGACCACCAACACGCCAATAAACTTGCTCGCAAACTTCATTCTGTCATGTATGCCAACAAGGCTAAAACAAGAATACTTCTCGCAGCCAGGTTATGGAGCCGGGTGCTTCCAATAACCCTCCAGATCCCGATTAGGGTCTCCTTTTTGTAGCCTTGTGGTGGAGGGGACTCCCGGCTCTTCTGAGCCAATGTGTCCCTTTTTCCTTAATTGATGTAGGGAGAGTTTCCTCTGCCTACGTAGTTTCTCTTTCTTTCTTTTGTTTTCTTGTAATCGGGGTCATCTACACCCCTCGCACTTTGGAGCCTCTTAAAGAGCTTGGTCTTGACACTCATGCAGCCACCAAGCTTGTTCTCAGGCTTCATGCACACTCTGTCCAGTACGCTTATAAACTTTCTAGCACCAGACGCGCTTTTGAAAAGACAAAGTTTAAGAAAGAAGCTCAACTTTCATCACCAAGATCAGGCTCGGGCTACTGCTAGTAACCCTCCTGATCCTCATTGACGTATTTCTTTTGCTTCTCTTGATGAAGGGGATACATGGTGCCTCGGCCCTAGGTATCCCCTTTTCCTTAAATGATGTGTGGAGTGTTCTCACTGCCGTAGTTTTTTCCATTTTTTCTTTTCTTACGTAGGCAGAGGAAACTCTCCGTACATCAATTCAGGAAAAAGGAGACACATTGGCTCAAGGAATCCTAACGGTTTTGAACCATGAATCTTACTAACCTTCTGGTGAGGGTAATTTCAAACCATATCAGCTTCCTTTTTAGTAAAAGTGTTGAGGCAAGTTTGTGCGCTTACTGCACAGGATTGAATTCGTGCAAATTTAGAAAATGAAGACCCAGAGATTGCTGTTGGAGAAGAAAGTTCAACAAATTAAATAGTTGATAAGTTTTCAACTATGAGCAGGGTCATCTACATTCCATCATTCAAGTGAACGGAACCTGACGGGTAGCAGTCTTCGGACTGCTGCTTGGTAAGGAAAGGCAGTACTGGTGAGGCCCCAGCTTGCCTGCTAGTTAGGGACTCCCTAACTTCGGAACCTTCCCTTAATGCACGCGGCCTCAAGCCTGCGTAGACTTTTCTTTTCATCCCTCACACTTTGGAGCCCCTTAAAGAGCTCAGTCTGGACACTCATAAATCCACAAAGCTGACTCTGAAGCTCCATGCCCATTCTGTGCAATATGTGCACAAAGGAAAAGGAAAAAAGGAAAAGCCACACATGCAGTTAATACCTCAAGCATTATTTAAGGAAAGAAGCAAAGCATCCACCGCCACAAGGGCTCGAACCCAGAACCCCCCGCCGCCTAGACGATGCTGAGTGCTAGCAAAGACCAACCCGATTACCTGAATGAATGGGCAGCCGAGCCCAACCCAAGCAGCAAGTTAATGCTACCCGGTAAGCACCAAACTCTGGAGAGAATGATGGGCCAGACAGAGAGGTGCACGGTGTAAAGAGGTGCACAAACCTACCTCAACCAGATGTACAATTGAAAAAATCATCATAACCCTGGTGCCCTGGAGCCGTGTGCTGCCAGGAACCCACCAGCCCTACATTTGCTTCCTTCTTACTATCTGGTGAGGGAGACTCGCAGCTCCTTGAGCTAATATTGGATAATTAAAGTGTGTCCTGTTCCTTATTTCATATAGGGAGTGCTCTTATTGCCTACCGGTACGTGGTTTTTTCCTTTTTTCCCACTTTTTCTTAACTCTCTGGAGAAATGACGAGTGGGATCCCAAATCTAATTTTTATTTCATGGGCGCTAATGTTGAGTCTGATGTTGAGTGCAAGACCTGTTTAAATTTTTCAACCTATGTAACGATACATTTACTATATGTAGCATCTACTGCATTAGATGGGGACGGGATGGCATCCAGACTAGACGCGTCTTTTTACAACCTAAGCCTCTCAGTGTCGTTGTCAGTGGCAATCCGTCGCCTTAAAGCCAGTTGGGTCACACTTCTTATCATAACGATACGAACCATTTT
Source organism: Dunaliella primolecta (assembly GCA_914767535.2). NCBI lineage: Eukaryota > Viridiplantae > Chlorophyta > Chlorophyceae > Chlamydomonadales > Dunaliellaceae > Dunaliella > Dunaliella primolecta. Next base: position 8,086,639 of record OU611754.1, on the reverse strand, counting down.
TCCCAGATCAAAACTACCAACTACTTCCAGACCATAATCCAGACTCCGGGCAAGACCAGGTATTCTGCTGACCTTGGGGATCACGGACCCTACTCGCCCTTGTGTATAAACGCTATCTTCCCTTGCAATTGCCTGCCTGTCTCTTACACTTACACACTGGGGACCAACTGAGCAAGTTGTGTCACGTTGTAGCACTTTCTGTATTAGTGGTGTGCGTTAAGGAATGAGATCACAGGACCGGGTTCAAACCCGGCAAATTTGCCGGGTTCAACTCCCGGAGACACTTTGTTGCGTGGGCAATAGGCGACCGGTTCCTTTAGCTCCCTTTGTAAGGTATACATACCATGTAACATTCCTTCCCCCCTGATCCAGGCCGTCCTCGGCTGGCCTTTCAGAAGTAAGGGTACGAAGGGTATCTCCCGCCTATAGGTAGCTAGTAGCTACCCATCCCCAGATGGTTGGATCCTGCACATGTTTTTCCATTTTGGGAGACGACCTATTTTTTGCCCTGTGCAGACCAGGAATCAAACTTGGGTCCCTCGAGTGACCCGTGCATTTGAGACGCATCTCATCAATTTGGTGGTTGGCTAGACGACGTGCACTTCCTAAGCTTTGCTACTAGCTAACTAACAGTAATAATACTACTGTTGTGTGGTCATATACTGATATTAATAGGCGACCGGTTCCTTTAGCTCCCTTCTTAAGGTACATATATGCAAGGTACATGGTATATACACCATATATACCATATACCATTTATATACCATATACCATACCTATACCATACCTATACCATACCATATATATACCATGTAACACACTTCCAATGATTAGGCTATCAGATATACTATATCTAGTAGATCAGGCTACTGATACCCGCTATCTATAATTACCACCCTGGTGCCTTACTGTTGTCTCATCACTATGCATCTTGCTAAGGGACAATGCGCTAAGACTTCGTAACAGATATGAGGTCCCCAGCTTAGTGGGACAACCCACAATCAAAACACTGAGGCCTTTTCATGATTTACCTTATGTTATCATTCAACTCGTGTATTCTGATCCATTTGATAAAGGAGAATCAAAAACGCTCTGCATTCGAAGGGGCAGATTGACATTTTTGTGGAGTGCTGCACATTATAAGATGAACAAGATACCAATTTATTTATTTTAATGCATTAAATTTGTATGCATGGATATTCCAAGATTTTGTGAGACGGACCTTTGGCACATATTTATTTTCGTGCAGAATAATTGAGTACGCTTGTTTTTATTTAAATATCTGTTACTCATTTGCGAGTGACTCGAGCCCCCTCACCCCTTGGTTGGTTTCAAGCGCGCACCGCGCTCACAAGGCGAGGCAGGATGGCACGTTCCATCAGCAACTTCATGAAGATCAACTACATGGTGGGTAGGGACGGAGGGCTCAACACAGAGAAACAGGTCCCGCGCCCGTGCGCCAAAGAAGGATTACCACATGGCGAGCTCTTCTAAGGAGGAATCTTAAGCCCCATCTTTTCCAATGGCCCGTGTGTGTGTCTTCTTGTGACTGAGCACTGCTGGTTCCAGCAGAGGATGACGTGCCTGTGCTTGCTTGGCCTTGCGCAACCGCTTAGAATCATCCATCACATGGCCTTCATATGGCCTGTTGTCCCTAGCTGGAGAGCAGGTATTGACAACGCAATCAGAGTGTGCGTCAACACCTTCTCACCTGTGTACTGGACTTTTTGTGTGATGCTCAAGAGACTCGCCAACAGGATGTCAGGCTCACCAATGGAATGCTTCGTCCCTTTGCGCAGGATGACATTCCAGAGGATTACAGGTCAGTCTCCATTGCTGGACAGCCGTACTAGATTTTTTCCAGCACAGGAATCAGGGTTTTATATTACACCTTTTGCAATGTTGTGGTGAGGGTCACATGAAAAATGACTCTAGAGCTCTAGAGCTCTCGAGATCTTCAAACATTTTGCTTAGCATGCTTGAATGCCTCAAGCAGAAAGGAAATTTTCATGCGCAAGTCTCGACCAGTTGATCACTTCTTTCCTTTAACCTTTTTTCATCCATAATATGCGCAGGCTGTTGACGGGCAAAGAGTTCTTGTGAGTATTTTTGGAACCTGCAGCTGCGTAAAGAATAATACGAGTGCAACAGAGGAGATCCTGCCTGGCAAGGGTGTCATTGAGCATGTATTGAGAATCGGAGGACATTTGGCTGCATCAGTCAGCAGTGCAAGCCGCGTTTAAAGGAAAATGCTGTTCTGTTGAGCAGTTCAGTTTGACTGACTTGTATCCAGGTCTGCAGCAAAGCTTGAAAAACTTCAGGAGGTTAGTGCAAGTTCCAGAACATCTATATGATGACTGCGCAGCCGATAAAGTCAATGAAGCCCACAACGAGGCTCTGTATTGTAGAACAATATGGCTTAAATTTTTGGTCAGGAATGAGCAAAGGATTGTGTGCAAGAATAAAGACAAGATTGCTCAAGCCAGTATCTACCAATATGGTTAGCAACATCTCCGACATGGAAGAGAAAGTCTTTCCTGTGGATGCTGGCCTGCACAAGTGGCGTCCTTACAATGTTCTCTTACATAGCCAAACACGCGCGCGCACACACACACACACACACACACACACACACACACACACACACACACACACACACAGGGAAAACCGTGCCGCATGCACAAGAGTCATGAGTGATTGGGCGATCTGCTTGCTGACAGATGGGTGGGTGCACAACACAAGGAATGAGCTTAGCTGAAAAAAAAGTAAGAATAAGGTGTATGGAAGCGAACTTATTACTTTGTTTACAAGGATGTTTATTTATAAAGATGGGTTGGTAGTGTGTTGCGGAGTATTACAGAAACTTTAAGTGCATTTGACCTCTGATGCCTGGAATGTCGGTAAAATGAAAGGGCAGGAATGGGAGTCGGGAGGAGCCGCTTTTAACGTTCCTGTCTCTGAGGGCAGCTAAAATCTGTCACCCATCAGGGAAGGGAAAGGGAAATCTGTGCTTGCCTGAAAGGGTAGCTTAGCTGAAGGGCAAAACAACTGTTTTTCCCCTTGCCTGCGTTCGTGGAGGGCGCCCTGCTTAGCTGGCATCCTTTCTCGGTTCAGCTTTGCACAAGAAAGCCATCAATCAAAGCGCATAAAAGCTGGACCGTTCAAAAGGAAGGCCTTGCTCTGTGTTCCATTAATTGTGCAAGCTTCTGACATGGCCAAGAATGATGTCAAATCTCCTTTGCCTTACTGTGACTATGCAGCAAGTGTGATGGAAGGGGCTATGGTTCAAAGTACACACCGCTCAGCCGCCAGCAGCGAGAAAAAAGCTCCTCTGATAACGAGAGAATGGGAGAGGTGAGTGCCATTTTTAATTGTTCCATTGAAGACTCATGCTCATTTTGAGTCATTGCAGCATTCCAAGCGCAAGATGCTGCTGCTATTCATATGCCCCTCTTTGCCGCGCGGAGGTAGATCAAATTACATGGGTTGACCTTCAGCAAGATGTATCGGCTAATTGTCCTGTGACTGGCCCTCACGAGCCAACTATCCCTCCTGTGCTAAGTATAGGAGTTGAGCTGCTTGATGTATCTGTGTACTAGTGGAGGACCTTAAATGCTTATATCTCTGAAAAATGCCGGGGATGGCATTTTACATGCTTGCCTAAAAAAAACGGAAGGCCCACATTATTCTTGCCTAAGCCTGAAATACTCTCCCTCAATTTTGAGGTCAAAACCGCCTCCTTTCTCCTTAATCCCTGCCCTCTTCACCCACTCCATGGTTCCCTCCCTAACTCCTTGGCGTTTCTTTTTCCCATCCACCCGCACCTCCTGCTCTCCTCCCTGCTTCCTGCTTCTGCTCTCATTTCCTTCCCCATCCCTGCTCTCTTTCCCCTCTTACCATGCCTCGCACCACCTCTATCTCTGCAGATGCTCATCGGCCTTGACAAGGGGGGGCCGGACCTACAAACGTTTTACTCTGACACACTCACTCGATACAAAGATGAGGCTGCACGCCTGGACACTAGCCAACTTGTGGACACGTGGGTGAATAAGGGTGCCTAGTACCATCATGACCACAAATTGTCGTGTTAACGTAAAAAAGAACAGGCCTTGACAAATCAGGAAAAAGTTACAAGGCTAGAGATCAATCCGCACCATGTAAACATAAAAGCAAGAGTGGACATTTGCCTATACTGAACTTTCACTTCCAATTGCCATACACACATAATGTGCATTCCTCTAAGGTGCATGAAAGACGGATGATGAGGCATACCACATCTCTGTGCCAGCACCCAGGCATTGCAAATGCGAGATAGCAGTGCTTTCTTGATAGCACTGCTATTTGGCAGACATGGGTAGCCCAGACAAAGAATGGGCAGCAGAGTGTTGATGGGCCTTCCGGGATAGTCACATGGCGTTTCTGTTTAAGGCTCTCACATTACTAGGCATGAACACCCTCCATACTTGCAGGTTCCTGCAGTACAACAAGGGAAGCTACAAGCCGTTTGTGCTGGTGTCCTCCTGCCCTAGTGATACGTAAGTGTGGGTGGTTGTGGGTGTGTGTCACAAGTGCTGGTATCCTCTTGCCCTAGTGACTTGCTAGAGCAGGAATGTATCACAGGTAAGTGCTTATTGTAATTGGATGAAATGACTATTGTACAGACCCACCCTGCCTCCTGGTGCCCCCAATTCCTTTTTATGCAGAAAGCAGCAAGCCATGCTGCACTTGCACACCCTCTCCCTGCTTCAACTCCTCCTTATCCTGGAATGCACCATTGCACGCCATTGGAGCGGGGACCATTTCTCTATTGACGTCACTTTTCCATCACATTTTTGAATATTTCTGAAAAAATGTAACCGTTTTGCAAGGTACACCTTTTATGCCTACATAGGCAATTCACATGCGCATGGTGTACCAATGCATACCCTTGCAATTTATTGATTTTTGCGCTCGGCTCAATGATTTTGGAACATTGCTTCACGACAAAAGGTCTGTGCTGTCTGTGCTGAGTGCAAGGATGTGCCACAAATGTGCTTATGTCATGAATAGGTGACAGGAGTGCTGCGTGTGAGGTGTGCATCACGCAAGCGCTTGCTTAATGTTTGATGAAGAATGAGATATACATGAAAAGACAGAAGACAGAATGTAGGCAATGAAGCAGGGTTGTTCAGTGCGACGTCCTGAGATGAAAAATGCCATAAAATGCGTGTAAAATGCGAGTTCTTCGAACTGTTCGATCGCACATTTGGTCGAGGAGGGGGGTGGCCGGGCCAAGGGTCAGCAGAGCCCATAGGAGCTTGCCCAGGCCTTCCATCCCTTGTCCTTTCAATTTTAAGCGTTGTTAATGAAGATGAGAAGTCCTGATGAGTTCATGTGCCATAACAATGGCCTTCAGGTGGCCTTCAAGTGGACTTTGCAGGCTGCATTTCGCAGAGGGGGGGTAAAGGTTCGACAAACGGCACTTTTAAAATGCGAGAAAATGCGTGTAAAGTGTGAGTTCGATAAAGTGCGCCGTTTGTTGCATTGAATAACCCTGCAATGAAGACACACCGTATGCCGATGAAGGGGAGGGGCGACTTGGCAAGCAAAAACCCTTCAACGAAATGCAGGTGGACGTTTTGGGGCGAGATTAAGCTTGTGGAAAAGCTTTCTAAAGAAGAAGACCTACATTCAGGATGCTTGCTTGCTCAGCTTATGACTGATCATAGGCAGCATCAAAAGCCTTAAGCTGGGAAGGAAGTTGCACAAAGAGCGTGTGTGAAGAGAAAATTGAATCTGCTTGGCTGCCTAAGGGGATTGGCTGCGTCATGGGAAAATCCAATCCAAAGTAATCAGATCTGCGTAGTGGACACGAGTCTCCATGGTAAGTAGAACCGGACAGCTTGTGGGCAGGTTGAAAATTTTCAACGTCTGTTTTATTATTATTATTATGTCCCTGAGATTTTTTTTGCCATTGCCAGGAGGGTAAAAAAAAGTAGTGGACACAACGTCAAAATTCTGGGTGGGAGGCCCAAAAGGACCCCCCCCCCCGGCCACCCAATACTGGCCCCCTTGTAATAAAAAGGGTACCAATCTGCTCCTTTTCAAATTCTGCATCTACCTGCATCTTCAGGATATAAAATAAATGAGTCTGTGAGACGCTATAAGCAGAAAACAGAGTTTGAGCATCTGCGCGCATGTTTGCACGGACACCTAAGCTGCTTGTTCCTAACTAGCGAGGCGCATGCACAGTCTTAGCCACTTTCTGCTGCATGTGCTTCTGCTCCTTGGGACACAAAATGAAAGGCTGCTTCTGCTCCAGCTGCTGCTGCTAATGCTTGAGAGCAAAGTGTGCTTCCAAGCTGTACTTCCACACCACCGCCTTGCACCCAGCTGGGCACTCCATGTTTGCACATCCTCTGCATCCATGGGCTCTGAGTCTGCAGCTGCTCCTGCTGGTGATGCTGCTGGTGCTGCCACTGATGGTGGGGATGGTGGTGCTGGCCCTCCTTCACTGTGCGCTTGCATGGGCGATGTTGCATGCGCTTGCACTTGTACGGGTGCTGCTGCTGCAGGCGCCCGCTGCTGCAGAAAGCCCATCAAGCTCTGCTGGCCATGCCTAGATTTCTTGCCTGACTCCCTCTGCTATTGCATGCCTCAACGTGCGTGTCCCTATTGAACCTATTGTCAAACTGTCTGGAGCAGTACAGGCAATAAATCATCCACCTTGACACTGCTAGGACTCAGTCCATTGGTTAAACTTTGAGCAGCCCTACTGAACCCCCATTTCAACCGAATGTCTCTAAGAGGGTGCCAATGGACAGCTCTCGGGCTGAGGAATCCGTTGATACATTTTAAAGTCCAAGAAATTGCCCTCAGAAAAATTCTGGAGTGGGGGTCCCAAAAAGTCAGAACCCCCTCTACCCCCCCACCCTCACCGATTGGGCCCATACATATACCAATCGACGCCTCTCAGTCTCAGGATTAGAAATATAGGATTTTTATGTGGGTTGACACGTGAGTGCCAAAAGTTATGCTTATTTCACCCTCCTGCCATTGCCCAAAAATTGTGATGATTGCAGGCACTAGGAAGAGTGGCAAGTGCCTGGGTCAGCATTAACACTTAGTAGCTTGTGCCTAAAATATAACTTTATATACAACGCGCAGGCATGGAGGGTTGCACATGCACATGGAAATTTCCTGTGGGTCTCAAGGATGTCGTTCTGCTCCTATGCACATTAAGGACATGTAGCTTATACCTCTCTTTTTTACTGATTGAACAAATTGCATGCAGGCATGGAGGGGTTCACTCGCGCGTGAAAAGTTTCTGTGAGTCTCAAAGGTGGCGGTTCGCTCCTGTGCATTTTGAGGACCGGAATAAGGCAAGGGATTGGAAGCGGCTGTGGAAGCTGCAAGTTGGTAAGCTGTTGAAGGGTGGCAAGCCTTGAAGATATTGCATTCAGATGATTGCGGATTTATTAATGTGCGTTTGTGTGTATGTGTGTGCGCGCATGTGTACACGTGCACACCTACCTGCATGCACGCATGCTCACTACGATTCGTGTTCTATGTGCTGCAAGTGTCTCATACTTCAATTTGTGCGCATTTATTGCTTTAAAGAATTGAGTTGTATGCCTGTTAAAAGGTAGGCATAATATTACGGAGCACCAAAAGTGGTGAGAATCAGGAAATGGGCAAAACATTCACTCAACACATCCTAAAATGCCAGCTCTCCACTTTGACATAAACATTTGCCGTAGGGAAGTCACCACAACTTGGCAAGTGACAACAGTGCTCATTTGCAGCCATCTTGTTGTGTGTGCAGAGGACTTTGCGTGCCGTGTGGTGGCTGATGGCAAAATGACCATGCTGGAGGTCAAAATTGATGGGGGCGGTGCAGGATGCGCTGCTGAGAGGTCCAAAAACATGTCACAGTGAGTTCTGGGATCTTAGCGCATTTGCACGAGCAGCGAGACAGGGACAAGATAATAGCAGCAGCTGCTGCAGGGTGTCCCACATTGCTTGTCATTCATGCTTGTGTGCAACAGCCTTTTCAGAGATGTCAACAGTGATAAATCAATATAAGGATTGCTTCAGTTTAGTACTGTGCTCAGTTTTCGCAAGGCCCTGGTTTTAAGATGACCCTCGATAACTTGTTTTTTCCCACTTGCACACTGCCTGGTGCAGCAAAACCAATGTTGAGTATTAAAGTAGGCGCATCTTGTGTGCCAATCCAAAGCTTCTATAATGATACATTCTTGTCCTCAATTCAATGTATTAATAATTTGTTGATAACATTTTGTTGTCATGCCGTTCAATCTTTAGGTGGTGGGTTGACTGGATCAAGCGGTTAGGCGCGGACGTGTTTGATGACCTGAATGGCCGTTCCCAGGCCAGCCCCATAGCCCCGCCCGGCTGCGTGTTCATCCAGATTGGCCAGGTCCTGTTCACTGTCTATTTGCCCGCTGTATTCCCTCTACAGTGCATGTTGCAAGTTGCAGTTTGCTTACGTCGGTATCATGGAAGATGCAATTCAGCCTTAGGTCAACAGTACTGAAGTGGGTCAGTCAATCAATTCTTGACAAGTTTTAGAAGGAATCCTTGCCCTTTTTGTAGCTTTGGCAGATAATATACCTTGTCCTGCCCATGCATCCTCGCTTTTCCATGTTGATCATCGTCCCTGATCAGAAGAGCTCATTTCAATTGCATGCAATGTTCAAATCGGGTACCTCTGATGGTCCAAAATAAATTTGCATGCGTTTCCCAATGCAGGTGATTGTCTCTGAAAAGGACTTCACAAGCTTCACCAGCGCATCTGGCAAGAAACTTGACCCCGTAAAAACTGAGGAGGGGTTCCACTTTGAGCTGCACACCATGGTAAGCATGTGTACCATGTTATCCCACCTGCTGTCCCTGATCCAGACTATGTGCAGCTCAGAATAATTTAATCAAATACCTACCTGACTGCAGGTGCTGAATGGCAAAGCACGCTACTGGGTGTACATCAATGAGCCTTTCATTTTGGAGGGGGGAGGCAAGTGGCGCCGAATGGAGAACAAAACCTTCACCAGCTGTGGCACGTACTAAATTGCTGCACCCACCCTTGGGTTCCCTGAAAAAGCAGCTTGTGGATCAACCGCTGCAAACATGTAGAGTGGAAGTTCACATTTCTTTTAAGTGCGCATGCTTTCTGTAGCCTGCCAACTTGCAAGTGCATGAAGCTTGAGGTAGGCCCTGGATTCGGCGCAATCACAGAAATTGGCAAAAAGTGCACCTTTTGCATGTTGGCGTCGACTTCAGGGTCCTCTGTGCGCTAAGAATTTAAGGCGAGTTGCATTATTTCTATTTTAAGGTTGCTTAGATGATCATAGTGGTTCCAGGCATATCATTCAACATTGTCATATTCTTCAACATTCAGGGGCTTGTTAGTGGGCTCCAAGCTAAAAGCTGCTAGTAACCATGTTTGGGAGGAGGAGGACGAGGGTGAGGACCAATGTTTAAGAGAGCAGTACCAACATTACAGTTTAAGTCGTTTAAGTCAAGGTGCTGTTGAGAAGATGTTCAGAGGTTCAAGTGCTTTAAGCCGTCCATTGTTAACGTGTAACATACATAGTTTCGTCATTGTGCAGTTTTGATGGCTTTGATTTGCAAGCATCGACATGATGATGCTTATTCAGTATTTTTGCACCTGAATTGTGTGTGGTCGATACAATTTTGCGTTTTGTGCTGGCAACAGCATTGTGTCATCATTCAAGGGCATTCTAGCAAGCTCCCAGGATTATGCTACCTGTTCTTTGGTGGGTTAGCGACCGTGTTTGAGGGCACTTTGGTGAGACCCTTTCTAGCTCGCTAGTCAGGGAACCTTTCCTTAATGCATGCGGCCTCTTGGCTGGCGTAGACTTTTCTTTTCTTTTCTTTAGCGCCCGTGTAGTCATGGATTGAAGGTCAGAATGAAGATGCTTTTAGAAGTCGTTCAAAAGGTGAAGTGCTCTAATCCAGTCCATGTTTCCTTGTTACATACATTGAAAGAATGTAATGCTCCCACTCTTACAATCCTCTCCGTTGTGATCTGTTGTAATGGGTGTGACAGTGGATACTTAGGTGCAATCACAGCCTTGTCTGGGAGAGTTTTTGTTATCATGCTATTTGCATGGCTTGAATTGCAACCGCCAACGCTGCATTTTGTGATGGTAGATCATGGCTTCATTGTTCAAGGACCTGAGCTTCAGGGTTGAGCTACATGCAAGCATAACGAGGACCGATGGCTTTGCTTAAACAGCGCTGACATTTAGGTTGAAGGTGTGTATTTTGGTCGAGGTGCTGTCAAGGAGTTGTTTTGAGGTTTAAAGTAATCAAAGCCTTTTGTTGTGCTTTGGTGCATGAAAAAAAGAAAAGAAAAAAAGACGGAGGCACTAGCAGTGAGAGCACTCCCTACATCAGAAAGGGAGACGCATTGACTCTCCCTCACCAGAGGGCAACTTGCCTTGAAGAGGGAAGCTAGTGTAGGTCTGGTGGCATGATTTGATTTAGATTTGGATTTACACGGGGGGACCTTCAGCCTGAGTGTTCAGCTGATCGGCCTGTGACTGGTCCTCGCCAGTCAACATAATGTCCATAATGGTTACAATGGTTACAATGGGGGGTGACCTTCAGCCAGGTCGTTTGGCTGATCGGCTTGTGGCTGGTCTCTGCCAGCCAAAAATAAATCCATAAGCTCAGACATAAAGAAAAAAAGCTTTGCATTTCTCTGATGAAGGAACTGATGAACAAATTGAGAGCTCACTTGATGCAGTAAAAAAGGTTGCATCTGAACAATATCCTGGAAGTAAGGTTCAAAAAGCATTTGATACTTGCGGCGCAGAGAACAAACGTGTTCATCAGTACAGTTAAAAAGGACGTGTGCTTCATCTTGAGTTTGGTTGCAAGGACACCTGTCACACACAGAGGTACCATCATCCTGCCAAACAGCCGATTCAACTTTCAAAGTATGAGCACGAAGCCGGAACCTGCTCACATTACGCATAACTTGCTTAGGCAAATCCAAAAAAAGGTACCAAGGTAGGGGTGCATAGGTTTGGCGAGCGTTGCAAGCAAAAGGAGTAGCAAACCAAGCTTGGTAAGTAGCTAGTTTGTTGTTGTTTTCCCTTGGATCCACTGACTCGGCTTCTCTCCAAACTCCTTGCAATCTGTACCTCAAGTCTGCACTAAAATCATTCATGGAAATGGCACCTCCTGACCTCACAGCCTGCTCAAAAATTTCAGAACCACGCAAACCTTGGAAGGCTTGAATTAACTGCGCTGTCCAGCAATTGTCATCCTTAGGTTGTAACTTCAAATCGGCTTGCATAACACGGCGTAAAGTACTACTATTTGTACCAAGCATGCTGTTGTACAGCTTGACTGCAGCTCTAAACCAATAGTACTGCAGTGGTTGATGCCCACATTCTCTCAAAACAGCCCAGTTAGTGGTAGTTCGCTTCACACCCAAGGTACCTTTCAAGAAATTCAGATGCAAAGTTTGCAGAGCACTAGAGAACTCTTTGCCTGCCTGCATGAAACCTGTACCCCACACCTGACTCGCGTACATACCAGCTGGAATAACATACGTCTTTGCAAGCCACAAGGAAGCATGCGGCCTATCTGCAAGTGTGTGCTCACGTATAAAACGACGAATCCTATAAGCAGATGTAAGCATAGCACGAGCTGCATTTTCTGCTGATTTAGCCATGTTCAAGGTCCTGTAAAACATCATGCCAAGATATTTAAACGAGTCCTTATGAGCAAGAGTGTCACTGCCAATCGTAAAAACAGGGAGATTGATTCCTTTTGAGTTGAAGTGCACAACCTCTGACTTTAAGGTGTTGATAACGAGATGCTTCTTCCTAGCATACACATTCAGCCTGCTTAACATGGTTTGAAGAGCACCTGGCTCATTGGAAAGCAATGTGAGATCATCAGCATACAACATGTGGGTCACGCGAACATTCTCTGTGCCAGTTACTGCCCCTCTCACATCCTCAGCAATTAAGTCAACATCATTGATGTAAAGTGAGAAAAGGAGAGGAGAAAGAGGACACCCTTGCTTAACACCTCGCACAGGATGCACACGTGCAGTTTTTGCACCATCCTTCAAAACATACTCATCAGCAGCATACATGTCTTGGATAATCGACAGCAAAGAAGTGGGCATGCTGATGCGGCGGAGGTGTTGCCAGAGTGTAATGTCTGATGTAATGTCTCACTGTTTGAAGTAAGCGTATTGTTAAAAAAACTAGGTTTACAAGGGAACATAACCTTCAGCCAGTAAGCGTATTGTTAAAAAAACTAGCACTGCTTAAAATTCAAACTTCGAATCAAGCATGTTGTTGAAAAACTGCAAAGGTTCTTGGCCACACTCTCTCAGTACTGGCCAGTATGTGGTAGTGCTCTTCACACCTAGAAAGCGCCTCAAAGAGCATAAGTGCCTTTTCTGCAATTGGCGTTTGAATTCACTGCCTTCTTGTAGATACTCTGTATCCCACACTTGGCATGCATACCTCCCAGCCGGAATGCCATACACCTTAGAAAGCCAAAGCAAAGCGCGTGGCCTATTCCTCAAGTCATGTTCATGCACAAACTTCTTTATCCTTTGCTGGGCAGCCATATAAGGCTGCACAGCATGCTCCTCAGACGTCTTCGAAGTTGTGTGTTTATCAACCAGTATGCCGAGGTATTTAAACTGGTCGTTTTGGGGAAGAGCCACATTTTCATACATGAAAGTGGGCAGGGAAGGTCTTTCTTTCTTACTATACAAGTGAATCAGATGCATTACTTTCTATCTGATATCATGGACGTTTTTTTGTTTGGCTGGCTAGCAGAGACCAGCAGGCTGAGCAGTCAAACTTTCTGTTGATATTCACACAAGTTTGGTTTGGTTTGGTTACAGGCACCTTCTAGCCTCAGCTTCAGTTGCCCTTGTAGGCAGGTACGGCTATGTAACCCTATCCTATCCTATCCTGAGCAGTCAAGCCACCTGGCTGAAGGCCCCAAATCCATGTGAACTAAATTAAACAAAAAAAGTGACACATGCAGAGTTTATAAACTAGGCTTATCCAAGCAATGAGGATTGGGTGGGGGGGCTACAGGACGGGCTGCTCAGAGGGGGTCAAGGTGCATGTCTAAACGGATGGCCGACAACCTGCCGGACCCAGATTATATTGGTTGCTCATAGCTTATATTTAAGTTGGTGGGACGCACTGTAAGTGTCAGCACTGACTGATAAGTCTTTCCTTAATGTACGCAGGTTGTTATCGAGGGTAGACTTGTGCTTTTAAAGACACAGTTCAAACAGAGGGGGGCTGCTCTTTATCAAAGGATAGACACCCTAAAGGTTCCTCAAACTCTCTCTTCCTGAAAGAATAAGAACTCAGAGACATCTCATGGCCATGAATGCACGTGACCTGTATGGCAATGGGCATGCCATCAGGTATCTTTTACATCATAATAAGCAGTTGGTCGAGAAAAAACTCCCTACAAGCATCAGCTGCATTAGACAGTCAGAAAAACTACGTCGAGACATGCCCGCTGCGACAGCAATCAGCTGGAACACTAGGAGACTGAGTGATTGCACTAAATCAATCAATACAAATGCCTGCATGGCATCCTTCGCATGTGTTATTGGTAATGCAAAGATTGCCGGTCAACTGGCACATTGTGCAGATTTTTGCCCCTGGAAAAATAGCGAACACATCCCCTGGATAACTTTGTAAATATCAGACAATGACATAGCCATCATGCCATAGTTGCCCTCCAAGCTTCCCTTCCAGTCCATCAGCAACCAATTATGATCGATGAGCACGCCTTGCCACTACTGCTCAGGCTGTTGCTCCTTTGGGCTGCTTAGCAAACTCAGGGAAATAGGCAGGGTCGTACTTGACCAAATTTTCTACCTCCTGGCGGCCAATTGACTTGCAGGTGAAGATGAGGGTGATAACAGCCCCGGTCCACATGCCCGCAAAGAAGTGGTACCGTGGGTTTCCCCAAATCTGCAGCGAAGGGCATTTTGTGAGAGCATAGATGGGGTTGTGGGTGTGGGTGATTGCAGGTGGAGCACATGTGCGTGTTTAAATGTGTGTGTATGTGTGTGTGTGCGCGCGCGTGCGTATGTGTGTGTGTGTGTGTGTGTGTGTGTGTGTGTGTGTGTGTGTGTGTGTGTGTGTGTGTGTGTGTGTGCTAAGGAGCAGTTTGAACAAGTGTTTCCCTTGCGCCTCTTGCGCATTTCAGTGTTAATACACTTCTTAATGGCAATGATACTGTCGTTCTCATGTGTGTGCATGAAGCTCAGATGCAAGCAAGCTTTGAGGCATAATACATGCACACTCAATAACCTGCAACCCGGGCCTAGAGTGAATGCTCATGATATACAACACCTAAATTGATAAGCTAGAGGGAGAGCAAGATTACCCCAGCGCAGCAGACTCTGCAACTGCTTTCTTCACATCTTGTAGAGACCACGCACCGGGAAGGCACGAGGTGCTGGTACTTTAGGGTCCACAAGTACGCGGCGGATGATGGGGTCTTTGTCTAGTGGGCTAAACAATTTGTTTTGGGGCTGTGGAAAGAATGAGGAGGGGTCATGGGTAAATGATCATGCAACCAGCTTTTGCAACATGCAAACTCGCAATCAGCAGGGCATCACACCCAGCATTTGCATGGTACACAAGGTCATCCCTCACTCGTTCCTGTACTCTCCAACCCTTTCTGTGGTGGCAAGTGCTCTCACCTGGTCATACCTGCAGGGTGATGGGGTTTTATACGTTAAGGCATGTGTGTGAGCAAAGTTTTGTGCAATATCAACTTGTTTTCAGGCAACATTGACTGGTAGGCCTACTTACATGTAGTCCCTGGCTACCACAGGTGGCCTCCATGTTCCTTGGGAGTCACCCTTGGGCGACTCCTTAGGCGCTCGCCAGTTCAAGTAGTCCGCAAGCGTCTTCATCGCCAAGGCGCCTGGACACTTCCGTGTATTTTGTGTTTAATTTATTTTTTACTACTCCAATTAGTGACGTGTGATGGCTGGAGTAGTTCCTCATAATTTGGCCTAGAAAAACAAAAACTGCATGGTCCTGGTTTTGAGGGTCACAAGCTATGCCATCTAGACAAGTGAGGAAGCTGTTGCAGGAGGAAGTAAGGAAACAGGGGGCCGAGGAAAGCGAGAGTGAAAATGAGGACACAGAGCGCGTTGCACAACCCTTCCCCTTTTCTCTCCTCTCTGAAGACGAAGCAGAGCAAGTTGATGAACAGGAAGATGAGGAGCAAGAACCCACCCCTGCGCCACGACATGTACTGCCAGCTGATGCCAAGGCCAGCAGCACCAGGAAGGGAAAGAAGAAGGGTGGGAAGAAGGGCAAGGGAGGAGGTGGGAAGGAGGACGAGATAGATATTCTTCTCAAAGAGCTGTCTGTGGCGGATGGGGCAAAGGTGCGTCTGTGCATGCACATGATAATGGCTGTGCAGAGCAAGCGTGCTTGGCATGGTGCCAGAGTGTGCTTTGTTTGCATGTGGGTGTCATGTCATTATCAACCGGCGGAAAGGCCGAAGACTGTGCATGCTGAGGCATTGCTCATCCTAAATATACCCTGCCCCTTGTCTGTAAATCTCGAATCAGCACTCGATGCTTCACAAGCAATACCACGAGGAGCACTGTGGTTGCCTTCGTTCCCCTTTGTGTGCTGTGGGCACTGACAACAGCTGTGCGAGCTTGTGCAGGACCATTTCCCTTCTCGACTGCGTCCTTGGGTTGGTTCTCAGTCCCTCTTTCCTGTCCATTCATTCATGCTTGATCCTGGAAGGATGGGCATGTGCCCCTTGTTCCTGCTTGCCAACATGGATACAGGCAACACAAGCTGTACAGGGTTCTGGCATCTGTGCCCGGAGCCTCACAGCTTTGGAGTGAAGCATTGAATCCGCTCACCTGCACAAATGCAGGCAGCTCAAGCAGCTCCAAGCGCTGGCAATATTTCTGCCACAAGGCCTAAGAGCTTAGAAGTGCTGAGCGTGGATACACGGGCGCTCAGGGGTGATGATGAGGTGGGGGTGCTGGGGTGTTTAGATTTGGCATATGTGCGTGCATATGTTTTGAGGGGAAATTTTTTCAAAATTTTATGCATCCGGGTTTGTTTTCATAATTACATGCATCTATTTTCTAAATGTGCATCTGCATGCATGTGTGTGTCAGCAAATGTTCCTGCGTTCTGGGGGCATGAAGCTGCTGTAAGGTGAGCCAGGGGAGCCGGCTGACAGGAAAAAGCCTGCTGCTACATCTTTTATTCAAATATGCTCTCATCCTTATTCAGAGTAGCTTGCAGGTATGGAAACAGGTCACCCAACTTTCATGTATGTAAGCAGGTATGTGTTTGCGTCTCCCAACATCCATGGTGCCACAGTGGCCATCACTCTGAAACACAGAAGTTGTTTTGTGCCTGTACCTATTTGCAGCTGCGCCGTATCTTTGGGGCTTCAGTTATTGCCTCTGTGGACCGAGAAGAAGCATCGCAGATCAATCGCATGCGTGGGCGAGGCGCACAGGTGCGCAAGCACAGGGCATACCTTGCCCATCTGGGTCTGCAGGTGCTTATGCAGATTGCATGCCTTGCAAATGCAGGCTTGCTGGTGCAGGTTAACAGGTGTTCAAGTACAACGCACGCCTTGCCCGTCTGGGCCTCCACCCTGAGCTCTCTGTTTACTTACATATGCGCACGAGCCAAGCTCACTGGCGCTCTGTGCAGCTTGCATTGAATGCACTTGGAGCAGATATGCAGGATGGACCTTATTAGGACATGGGTCCTTATCAGGACCAATACACACTTATGAGTGCAGTACTAGGTGAGCACAACCCTCCTGCATTTTAAACATTCTTCTACCTGCCGACCTTCACAGCGCCCGGCACATCTTTTTGGTGCAGTTGTATGGAAGCAGGATGGTTGATGGGTTCACCGTTTACATGAGTCGCTTCTATGTATCCACACTCGAGTACTCTTGCTCCTCATCTCTGCAGCGCAACTCCGCTGTGGCCCGCCGCGTCATGAAAAAGGGATTGCTTGTGACACCTAAGGTAATGATGCACACTGCCATCCCTGCATATTATAACAACATTAAGGTATCGCCCAGGTAATCAATCACCTTTGCCTCAAAACGGGCTCGGATGCCTCCCTTTGTCTCAACGTGGATAGGCTGTCTAGTCTCTCACTTTCTTCATGTCTATCAATTCACATGGGTGTTTGCATGAAAAGTTCGCGCGTGCGCATGTGTGTGTGTGTATGTGTGTGTGTGTGTGTGTGTGTGTGTGTGTGTGCATGCGTTCGTGCGTGCATGCGCTTGTGCATGCATGCGTAACCGCTGTACTTGTTTTTTTAGACGATGCCTTCCTTCTATCACAACAAATTAATTTCCAACAACTGTTGTCCTCTATCATGATGAGAGAGCTCATGATGAGTCCAGAAGGGCATAAGAATAGCCAGTCGTGCTTTCTGAGCACGTTCATTCTCCATTTGGATGAACAGATTCTGAATGTTTTGTATACCTCAATGCGATTAATGCAACATCAGCTGAGCATTTGCTGCATATGTGTTGTCGGTTTTTATTGGGGTGAAGACAACTCCTAGAATCAACTTATCAGCTGAGCTCTTGCATAACAGTCATGTTTGTCAGGATGACCTGTATCCTTGTTAGACCCCCCTGCCCTCTTTTGTTGCATGTGTGTTGCAGGATCATTGGCCTCTGTGGGATATGTGTTGCAGGATCATTGGCCTCTGTGGGATGTATGTTGCAGGATCATTGGCCTTTGCTGGATGTGTGTTGCAGGATCATTGGCCTCTGTGGGATACGCGTCCCAGGATCATTGGCCTCTGTGGGATATGTGTTGCAGGATCATTGGCCTCTGTGGGATGTGTGTTGCAGGATCATTGGCCTCTGTTGGACCCCACCGCCATGAGCATGCAGAGCAATGGCTGGAAGGATGGCGTGCAGGTGTTCCAGTACACCTGGAGCCAGGGCTACCGCTACACACAGCGCGCGTTTGAGCGGTCTCAGGCCACGTATGACCCCAATGCTGTGGCAGCGCTGTTGCATCAAGCCCCGTGAGTGCCCTAGAACAAAGAGTGGGATTGTGTTAAAGCTGGGTCTCTAGCTCCGACTATTGATGCTTCAACTGTTGATGGTTGTGCTACAACACTGTTGCACAGCCTTTGCGCAGTGCTCACTATCCAGTATTTGTGTAAAAGTATTGGGCTGGCCATGTAGAGCGGGTCCATTATACTCTTCTTCACTCTTTGTAGCTTACATCACATCAGGCTTGTTGGTTGGGGCCCCTCAAACACTCTTATATGTTGACTACAGCAATGATTGAAAATATGACTCCTTTCTTGGGAATCTTGCAGGCTCGACATCATTGTATGCTTGCTGCACTGGCTTGCCCACAAAAAAACTAGGACTTGCGCACAGTATGCGCTTCCACACATGACCTGTCTGCAGGTATCACGTAGACTCCCTACTGACAATGTATGACCTTTACAGGCAGCTAGGGGAGAACCAGTACGCAGAGGTGCGCCAAGGGCTCCACGCATGTTGCACTTGTGCCTTTTTGATAAGCAAAACAGCTTTTTTTGTGGCTCAGCATTGGACAAAGTCTTTTGCAGATGTATGACCTGTACAGGCACCCAGGGGAGAACCAACCCACGGAGGTGTGCTCAGGGCTCAGCGTGTATTGGATATCAGCCTAATTTCACGGATAAAAAAAAATTGCTCTGTTGTGGCTGGTGTGGATCGAGTCTTCTGTCTCTTTGCAGTGACCGTTTTTTGCTTTTGGTTTTGCTTTGAACAAGCAAATCATGCGTTGGATCATGATATACCTGCACTAGCTCACGCAGAGCCAGTGAATGGCTCTGGTAATGTGTATGGACTGCTCTGGGGGTATGTACGGACTCTGGTGGACTCTCTGGTGGTATGTATGGCCTCTCTGGTGGACTTTCTAGTGGTGTGTATGGATTGCTCTGGTGGTGTGTATGGATTCTCTGGTGATGTGTGTTGGCTGCAGGCTTGCTAGAATTCAATACCTGGCCACTTGTATGCTCACTGCAACCTTTGAGGACGTTAGGCGTACTACAGGTTTTACCTGCTCATAGCTTGCAAGGTGTGGCTATGTTCAAACTGTGAGATAAGGTGGAGAGGAAAGCTATGCCTTTCCGTAGACACTTCCCAGCACCCAGCACCTGCTTCACTCTGCTTGTTTGTTGTGTAAGCGCACAGCAAGCTTTTGTTTCTATGTTATGGCACACAAGATCCAACACCTCCTCATGTCCTTCATGACCTACCTTCCCTTTTTCTTGTCTCCTCATCTCCCTCATAATGCGCCTTATCCTCCTTGTGTCCTTTGTAACGTACCATCCCTTTTTCTTGTCTCCTCAGGTCCTAAAAAATGCACCTCATCCTTTTTTCTTGCCTTCTTACATCCCATAAAATGCACCCTCTCCTTTCTTGTTCACCTCTTCTAGGAGACCCTGCTGCGTGCCTTGTATGCACTAGAGATGGCCTGGCACCCCGCCTTTGATATCCGCACCGCAAACTGCCGCCTCGACTTCCAAGTGCCTGAGAACCGTGCCCTCTTTGTCACACTCTTCCGACATGTACAGGTGCGTGCCTGCCCAGTTTCACAGCATGCTTTGTGTGTGGTCCATCATGATCATAGTGTGATCATAGTGTGATCATAGTGTCATGTCGTGATAGTGGCTATGAGTAGCTCCTGATAGCACTTTTCATGTACTAAGGTGCTACCCAGTGATGCCCTCTCAGCGTTGCTGGGGCACCCCCTGTTGCACTGCATAAAACTGTAGCTTTTGAGCCAAATAATAGCTTGAAAATGAAATGGAATTGAACGCAAGCTGTGGCACATTACCGGCTGCATGGGGACATGGACTACGTTGCAGCAGTGCTTGGGTAACCTCAGCAGCCCAGGTAGCCAGCTGTGGTTGAGGCAGTCATCATTAACTTGAATGGCTTGCTAAAAAATTTCTTCTCAGACCTGTGCAAGTGGAGATGGCGTTTGGCACGCATGACCCAAAATTTGTACGCTTGTCGGAGGCTTTGGCTGGTGTCAGTTGGGCCATAAAGACCAGGGGCTTAAACACTGAGGGCCTCGATTCTTGAGGTAGCACTTGATCAGTGAGCATACCACAGAACCTGGAACAGTTTTTGGGTGTGCTACACCCGGATCCTGCTCGGACCCCCCGGTGTAGCACTAGGGAGCATACAAGGAGCACTACAAAACCAGGGTTGGGTCACACGCGAAAACGCGTTTGCACACGTATTTAAAAAAACCACGTTTCAAATGCGTATGCTAAAAATGGCTGTTTGCCATACGTCGAAAAATACGTCTGCAGGCGGTGCTTCGCGGGCCCGCCCTCAGGATATCATTTCAAATATCAATACTTCCTTTCAACAATCACAACACGCTGTGCCCCAGCTACTACTCTGCATCGTCCTCATCGCCTGTGAACCACTCATCCCCCTCGCTGCTGGACCCCTCCTGCCCCATCTCCTCCTCCTCCTCCTTCTCCTCCATCCAAGGCTGAACCTTCCCCAGCTGCTGCAGGTCCTAGTAGGGCTTGAGCAGGCGCAGGTTGCTGTACAGCCACAGCTTGTGCTTGCGCAGCTTGCACTCATACTTCACCCCCTTGCTCTCCCCTTCTGCATCATCCTCAGGCTCTGGCACTGTGACATAATCCCACTCAAGACCCTTTTCTTTGGGCATGTTTAATGTACATGGCCATTGGGGGCCGGGGGGGTTGGTTGGGACCCCCCTCAGAGGGCCCCAACCACCCAAGACCCCCCGCCCCAAAATGGCCCTCTAAAATTACGTATTTTAGTTTTGCACGCGTATTTAAAATGTTTTAACGCGTACAGCTCCTCCCAAGGCTGCGTATGACCCAACCCTGTACAAGACTAATAAGATACTACTGTTTTTGTCGCCATTATCAGAATATCTTGCAGTGGCACAAACAGGCATTTGAAACGTCGCACCATGCGTTACTACGCCTGGCAGATGAGACTTGCACGTGAGTGTGAGTGTGTGTGTTTGTGCGTGCATGCGCGCGCGCATGTGTGTGACACACTCATGCACATACACATGCACGAGCGTGCGCTCATGCTAGCCCACAGGTACTCAGGTAAATTAGGCTACCACCGCACTGCCCTCAAACACTGCAAGCTGCTGCTCCTGCTCCTCCCTCACACTCACGCTCACACGTACTCGCCAGTACACGCATACTGGGATGCGTACCTGCACAAGTACCCCCCAACCGCTCAGGATATGCCATCACAACGCTTTGAAAGCAACATACTGCTGGCTGCCCCTTCCCCCTCATGCTCTCATGCTCGCATGCGTGCCTGCGCAGGCCCTCAGCCGCTCAGGCTGCCACCGCACCGCCCTTGAGTGCAATAAGCTGCTGCTCGCCTTGGAGCCGCAAGACCCACTGGGGGCCACATGCCTCATGGACTACCTTGCACTTAGGGCTGGTGAGGACAAACACACACACACACAAAACGCACACAGCTCAGGGCTGGTGAGGACAAACAAACACACACACGCATGCAGCTCAGGGCTGGTGAGGACACACAAAACGCACACAGCTCAGGGCTGGTGAGGACCTGGGATCCCTCGCAGAGACAACGCTAGGGAGTCATGGCGCATGCGCTTGCTGTGCATGTTGCCATGCCCACGTCACAGCGATTCGGCAGTGTCAGTTTGCTTCACAATCATGCCTGCAGCACCCCTACCTTGTCATGCTTTGCTTTGAACAGTGATGGCAGCATTGCAGCCATACATCTGCACTCGTATGGACCAGGATCTTCACTGCTCACTCGCAAAAGGTGTTGGTGCGTGCTAATGCTGTCAAGCAAAATCCTAGAATGCTTGGGGATTTTCACAGTGTGCGTGTGTGTGTGTGAGATGCCTTGCATCATGCCGCACATGCCCCCAGAGCTCCAATTTAGAGAAGGCCAAAGGCTAAAGGCCAATATAGAGATTCTTCCTTCTTGCATTCCTTTTCTAAACAAAAGCATCTGGCCACTGCTTGACCTCCACGCACCCCAACACCCACCCACCCAACAACAACACGCACGCATGCATGCATTTACACAGAGTTGGTGCATGCCCCCAATCGATGGTTTTGGGATTGGGGAGCACTTTTAATGCGCACGTCGCTTTGCGCTGCACCCCTCCTTGTGACTCAGAGAGCTACGAGTACCTGCGTGACTTTGCCCTCCACTTTGACGGCGACCAATCCCTGGCCATCCGGCCAAACTTCTCCTTCAGCCTGGCGCTGGCTGCGCTGCGGCGAGAGCAGCAACAGCAGCAGCGCCAGCAGCAGCAGCGCCAGCAAGCATCAGCTGCAGAGGTACGGGCAGCAGAGGCTGCCAGAAGAGGAGCAGGGCCCAAAAGCAGTGGGGTTGGGAGCAAGGGGGGTGGCAAAGATGGGGTTAGCGCTGGTGGTGGGGATCAAGCAGCAGGAGGAGACACCAAGGGAGCACAGGAGCAGTCGGCGCTGCAGCTGATGGTGGCAGCTGTCATGTTGCACCCCTCGGTGGTACCACGATTGCAGAGGTGGGGAAAACAGGGGGCTCCTTGCTATGTTGAGTGAGTGCTTGGAACTCCAAGGCATAGATGGTTGAGCCTGCACACAGGCGCTGGCATGCTCAGAAGTGTGAGTGGTAACCGCTGTTTGTGAGATTGTGTGTGTGTGTGAGTGGAATGCTTGTAAGGACTTGTTGCTGAGGAAGATCAGGACCGTGCTGGCAAGGGCATTGCAAGGAGCTGGTCAAGCACCTGCATTGGGTGTTGCAGAATTTGACGCCCAAACTAGAATTGGTCATGCATCATGGCGTGCGTTTCCATTCTGCGCCTTGCACCACGCAACTCGTGTGTTTACCAAGTGCCTCACTTGCAAAGGGAAGCTGAGAATCGAATCATGAACTGCCTGCTCAAGAAAGCAGCAGGTTGGCAAGCGCTCTGCTCCAAAGTGGAACCATCAGCATCCTTGGATCCTTCAACCCAACTGTGTCTTGGGAGGGCAACCACAAAGATGTCAGGCCCCTGGCCCTCATGAGACGAGTAACCTGTTGCTCATCTAGGCACATGATTCCTGACGTGTGCTTAGTCTCGACTGGCAGTAACCTTGCCCCCTGGCCCTAAAGACGAGTCACCTGTCGCTCATCTTGGCACGTGGTTCCCGACGTGTTCTTGGTCTCGACTGGCAGTAACCTTACCCTATTAAAACTTGACCCTACTTGTGTGCCCCCTTCCAATGCGCACACCCTCTTCTTTTGGGCAGTGCATCCTGTTTATTTAAGCATTGAGAACTTGCCCTGGCCTGCCTGCGTTGCACTTCTTTAATGTCAAGCGTTGCATCTCAATGCTTTGACATGCTTCGTGCCTTCGTGTTTGAGCTGAATGGCAGCTTGCTTGCCTCTCTGCTCGCCCCCTCCTTTTCATCTGCGGGTAGCTCGGTACAAAGAAGTGTTGAAAAGCCCCTTCCACCTTGTAAGCCATCCTGTTGTGCAAGCCTCATTCTTGTTGATAATCACGTTGCATGCGTGTGAACACGCATCTGTGCCTGCCCGTCTCACACATCGGTACCTCTTTCAGACGCACACACGGCCCTCTTTTTTGTAAGCACATGTTTTCCAACTCCAATGCGTGTGCTCCTTCAGTAAGCTGCTGGAGAAGGGTGTAGGTCGAGAGCCGCGCTGGGGCCAACTGCTGCTGCGGCCCATGTTCACACAGCCTCATGATGCTGCCAGCGCATCCCTGCAGCATTTGGTGAGTGAGAGACTTTGGGTGTAACTTTAAACCCTAACCCTGACCCTTGACCCTAAGCCCTGCCTGCAACTCATACAAGAATTTATGAGTGACAAACTAGCTTGCAAAGGGGAGGTTGGGCGAGAGGGGAGGGGGAGGAGGGGGGGGGGAAAGGGGCAAGGTAGCTTTGTTCTTTGTTGTCAAGGCAGGGAAGGCAGGGAAATTGGTCTGGTAGTAATTCCAGATCAATGGTGCTTTCAAGTGCAGATCTTATGATTATGGGCAGGTTTATGGGGGATCAGATTGGATGTAGAGGACCAAGCATTTAGAGAGGCTCAGAAGAACCTTTCAGGGCCTCCTCCGACAACTGCTCTATCCTCCCCAAACCTAGTGGGGAACGGGGAATGGCAATTTCCGAACTCTTTGATTAGGTTTGAAGCCAAAAGCCTGCAGGGGGGCTGCAGGGCCACCTCCCAATCAGCCAGCTTTCTTGGTTGCTTCAACATTTCCAAACTTGTCAGGTTAACAAATCAACATTGCAAAGCATTATGCATGGGGTTAAAGCTGTGCCTGCTAGAAGTGGACCACCTGTCCATGCTCGTTGCCAGACACATCTGAGAATTGTGGTACATTCAGGATTTTGTAAGGCACATCGCACTGAAGACAGGAAGGCATGAAAGGTGTTTCTGGCACTCACGGCGCAAAAAATCACAGCAGTGCTTGCTCTGCAGGCACTGCTCTGGCGTCCCTGCAATGCAATTTTACCAGCCAAACAGCTTTCGCTACACGTGAAAATATTCGCCTCTGGATTTATCTCTTTAGAAAAGGACCTCAAGGCTGCCTGTCTCACCAAACATGCCTTTTGTGCCTGTGTAGTGTATTTTGCAAAATATGATATATCTTTGCCGCAAGCTCCCTGCTCTTAAGGGCAAAGCTTTTGAGAAGACATGGCCTCCATGGCAAGTTGATCAGGAACTTTGCCCTCTGAAGCAGTTGAGGGGAGCTTGCTCACCACAGTGTGGGTCAATGAGACAGTAGGCATGAGTGTGACGCTTTTGCAGAGGTGGACAGAAAATATGCATGTTTTACATGCCCCCAGCATAGAAGCGCCTTAACCTGAGACACTTGACTTGGGATGCAAATGTGTCAAAGGCACAACCAAGCTTATATATAGCTTATACATACATACATACATACATACATACATACATACATACATACATACATACATACATACATACATACATACATACATACATATATATATGTAAAGCTTGGTTGTCGCAGATTGGGGCACACCTGCTAAATTAGCCACAGCGTGAACCTTACTTGTTTACCACAGAACCTCCATTCCAGGTTGCCTACTGCACCAATGTGGGTGACTTAAGCCACCAAGCAATATTATTGCAAAATAAATGGAATGAAAGGACTGAGTGGTTGGTGAGGAAGTCAGCCATTTCCCCAACATTTCCCTTATAAAATCCAGCACAAGAAGTGCCAAAAAGGTCAAGTTTTGACCTCCTCTTTTACTTTTCTTGAAAGTGAAGGATACTAAGGTGGTAAATGGAGGTAAAATATGCCTAGTTTTGGTAGTGAAAAGTGGTCCCAGGGTGGACCTGTGGGCCCTTTTTGCATGATCTGAGGCTAGGAGAGCGATCTGAGGTCCTCCAATTTCCATCATTTATGATGCACATAATATCTAATGAAATAATGATGGTTGACCTGGTTTGATTTGAGATTAGAAGGAAACCGGGAAAGAGCATATCCAGCAATTTAGGGGAGCCGTCCACCTCTGGTATATTTGGCAGGAATAATCGTTTCCTTCCTAGAAGAGGCTCTTCCAAAACAGACACATCAAATTGTCATGGGCCAAACTTTGTCCAAATTTGTCCATTGGGAGACAAGAATAAGGCAATAGGCTGAGGATGAGTGCCAGGCCTTTACCTTGTACAAGGCTGTGAAAGACCTGGAAACTCTCTCTATGCAAAGGGGGAAGTGGAGAGAGTTTTCCTTAATAGCTTGCATCTGCAGGCTTCACTTGGGGATTGTTGTGGGTAAAAAGCCGCTGGCCTTCTCACCCACCAACGTTTAAGGGCACAAAGGCAAACCTTATTGATTTTCAGTGACAACCTAACCTACAATTAGAAAGCTATAAACAGTTATGTATGAGTCTAGCATATATGTACCACGCATTCCAAGGCTCGTTCTTTATTGCTTTGCTTGGCTGAGCATTCAATTTCCTTTGGAACATATGAACGATTGTAAGTTCAGGTCAGACGTCCTCCTCCCAATCTGTCTGTGATCTGCAGCACACATACACACACAAGCGGAATCTGAATCAGCACTTGTGCAGTCCTGCAAAGCTTGGGCCAGAAGTGGGATGATCAAAGCTTGCTGCTGCGGAAGGGTCCACAAAGTGTTGGATGACCTCCTTCATTCAGAGGTTTGGAGCCACCTGTGTTATAAGTGTACGCGCGCCATGATCATTGATCTGCAACTTTCGCACTTTGCGCAACGCCCAACGAGACCACTGTACCATTGGCACGTCGGCAGGGGTCCATCTTCGTTGAACGCTCGCACATGTTGTGGAAGGCTCCAGATGCACTAGAGCTGTTGTACACGGGGGCTTTGGCAGCAGCTGACCTAGCTGAGGGCAAATCAACAGGTACGGCTCTTGTTAGTTGCCAGTGAGCAAAGTTGACAGTCTTGCCAGTCATGTGCCTTGTTGTAATGGTCTTGCTGTGATGGTAGTATGGCTGTGGCAATCTTGGCAGCCTTGGCAGTCTTGCTTTGACGGTTGTATGGCTGTGACGGTTGTATGAGCAAGTTGGCAGCCTCGCTGCGACGGTTGCTCTGTGGTCACGTCAGTAGCAGCAGTTGCTCTGTCTACGACAACAGCAGCAATAGCTGCCATGGTCACGGCAGACAGCTGCTGCTGCTGCTACTGCTGCTCCTCAGCATTCCATGTGTGTGTGCATCATCAAGTCGTCAACCACGATGCACCTATGGAATTCCAAAGGAAAATGCAATGCTTGCAGGCAGTCCTTGTGTGCATCAAGGATCAATCGCTGCACCCTGCTGCCATACCTTTCAAGATGCATGATGCAGCCATTTTGTTCCAAACATAGCAGCAGCTTTTACACACAGGAGGGAATTTCCCTCGGAGCTATCAGAAGTAATTGCTACGTGAGGATGCCTCCCCGTTGACTTTTAAATGGCTGACCACCGTTTGGCAGGCTGACCACATGCCGTTCATTTTGTGCCTCTTATCTCAAAGCCAACACGTTTGTGGGCACACAAACCTGCAAGGCAAACATGGTGGCTGCTGCTTGTGTGCATCCTAAGGCAGTGCCGACTCCTAACACGTTTGTGGCACACAAACCTGCAAGACAAACATGGTGGCTTCTGCTCGTGTGCATCCTAAGGCAGTGCCGACTCCCAACACGTTTGTGGGCACACAAACCTGCAAGACGAACATGGTGGCTTCTGCTCGTGTGCATCCTAAGGCAGTGCCGACTCCCAACACGTTTGTGGGCACACAAACCTGCAAGGCAAACATGGTGGCTTCTGCTCGTGTGCATCCTAAGGCAGTGCCGACTCCCATTCAGGATCACCCTCATCCTCTCAGAGGCTCCCGGATCCCTCCATGGCCTGTCTTTTCTGCAAGTGTGTGTTCCGTGGTGTCGGCTCCCATCCAACATCGCCCCTCATCCTTGCAGAGGCAACCGCATCCCACTGTCACTTGCCATTCCTGTGTGTGCGTGTGTGGGTGTGTGAATATGCGCATGCGTGCGTGTGCGCTTGTGTATATACAGGTGTATAGGTGTAGCGGTTGTGGGTGTGCGTGCATGTGTGGGCGCGTGCGTGCACGCATGTGTGTGTTTGTGTGTGAATGGTTGCATGGGTTGGGTGTGGGCGTGGATGTGCATGTGCACATCTCCTGCAGTGTTGACTCTACTCTAGCCAGCTGTGCCCTCCAACCTTGCAGATGCAACCACCTCCCTCCATGACCTCGCCTCTATGCAAGTGTGTGTACCTTACAACAACGCTGAGCCCATCCAGCTGTTCCCCTTCTTTATGCAGAGGCAACAGCATCCCTCCGTGATCTGTCCTTGACAGCGGAAAACTGGAAGTGCGTCCGCCAGGAGTCCTTCCCGGACAGCAGCGTCAATGAATTCCGACACTACAGGCTAGCTGACTTCTCGGACAACGTGAACGCCCTCCCCAGGTGCTGGAAAATCTTGTCTTGGTGTCCTTGCTTAGGGGCTTTGGTCGCTCATTTAGTCTTTTCTTTTTTCAGGCTTTTCCAGCCCATCTAACCCATGCATGTGGCATCAACCTGCTGGCCATGCTCAAGCTCTCGCTTGCACTTGTGTTGTGGGTAGGAATGCCAGGGCTCCTGCCCTCTGCTGATTCTCGAACGCCAACCTGATAAAAAAAGCAGTGGGAGCCTTTGAGCAAGGCTGATTTTCGGCCCGGCATTGCCTCCTGTGAGGTTTACTGCCAACAGCCATATAAATGCACCCGTGCCTCATTCTTGTGGGGTTTGGCTGCAAATGCTTGACATCTACTGTTGTGCAAGTCACGCGAAGCTGTTTATTGGCCACAGGCTAGCAGTCGCAATTCTTGACTGAAGGCCTTATCCTTGTAAACCTTGTAAACCTTGTTTATTGGCCACAACATGCACATGAGGAGCCTGATGATGATGTGACATGTGCAATCCTTTGTGCCTGAGTTCATCCGTGCAACATGTGCCTGAGCTTGTCATTACAACAGAGACCAGGAGTTCCTTTGCTTGAGCATGCTGACATCCATTGGGTCCAACTGACGGCTAGTCCTTTACGTGCAATATTATATTTTTGCCTGTCCGTTTCAAACCTAATTCACCTGTGCTTGCTTGAGGGAGCTGTTGTCTGACGTTTGCACCGATGCTCAGTCATTCCGCACTTGCAAAAACGAGCTTCCTTTTACAAGCCCAGTGCTTACTAAGCCTCTACCAGCTGAACAACCACAGGGAAGAACTGCAGGCAGCCATGGGGGGGGACGCCGACATCGGTGTTGGCATGAATGGCCCCCAGCAGCATCCCAACCACCAAGAGATGGAGCAGCGAGCGCTGGCGGAGCTTCAAGAGCATGTTTTGGCAGCGCAACAATGTGAGTGGCCTGCAGTTGCGAGGAACTTTTGTTGGCTAGCGGATGTACAGGTTGTGATTGCAGGAAGTACTGGTGAGTGAAAAATGCTGGTATGAGTCAGTAGAAGCCCTTACAGGCAGGGGAGGGTGTTTGTGCCTGCAATTTTATTCATACATAGCACTGCAAGCTTGCTTCTTGGCACAAGTGTCTCAGGCTAAGAAAGCGATGCAGCCGAAGTAGCATTTGAATATGCTTTGACCAAAGCAAGGTACATTGGGTTAATGGATTAGCCCACAGGTTCCATGGCAAGGGTACCTACTTGACAGCTGTGTGTGCAGGCCATTGTGTGACATACGCAGCCTTAAAGGTAGGCTCCTGTGTTGCAACCTGCAACCATCCCTACTACCTGTCTGCGGCCTCTGTTGGAGCCAGACCATTTTTTAACCATTTGGGAGTACTTGGTCATGAACTTAATGCTGAATGGTATGGAATCTGTGGACCCCAACAGAGGCCATAGACAGGTGGTAGGGATGACAGTGGAGTGCGACACAGAAGTGCCTGCAACCAAGTATGTCACAAATCATCGCCCACGTATATTATTAAAAGAATAATACCAAACAACTCAACCACCCAACCAAATCATTGGTTTTGCAGCAACTCTTCTCACAACAGACTCTTGTCATGTCAAAGGTTGTAAAAAGGGATAAAAAAAGTCAAGGTTGGGGACAAGGGTGCTTGAATGTGCAATTGGCCATCCTCTGCCTGGAAAAGGGAAGAATGATCTCGATTGGCTCTGAAGATGGAACTTAATTATCAAGGTCGCGCCTAAAATTTGAAAATTTCCGCATGGATTTTGAAGTATTGACTTGCAGCAAGTATGTGCATGGCATTTCTGTTCTTATTGCCAAGTATTTTTGATGTTAGAGGGTCGCAAGGTTCTTGAACCAAGGTGGACCCTAAGCTCATGTAGGGAGTATCTTAATGCCTATGCAGTATTTATTCCTCGGTGTAGTGCCTTGACCTTTTGAGCTGTACTCAAACAATTGAAATGGTGTTTATTTGGAGAGGCTTGAATACATGCTGTTCCCACACCTTCAATAGCTCTTCCGCCTTCTGACTCCACTACGCACCCCTTCTTTCCTGTTAAACAGTCCAACAAGCCGGCAACCATACCAATTTGTCGGAGGAGGAGCTTCGGAATGCAAATCCTTTCATGATGCTTTTGCGCTCGTTGCTCCCCTGGGTGAATGTGGGAGAGCCAGGGGAAGGAGAGGCCAGGCAACCAGGGCAGCCTCCTGGGGGTGATGGGGAGCCGCGCCCAGGACAGTGATTTAGGTGCTGGTCATAGCTGAATCAGGTCTAGCCCTGCTTCTCCAACATTGGAACTGTAGACTTGTTGGACTTATTTTACAACCATTCTTAAGGATGGTGCAAGTTTTATAATGCATCTCCTTGCATGCAATTGCGTTTGCCTTGAAACGCACGGTGGAGGAGACTCACGGCTCTTTGAACCAGTGTGTCTCTTTTATCCTTGATTGATGTAGAGTGTTCGCCGCCTGCGTGTTTTTTCCTTTTTCTTGTAAAGGAAGGGAAAGAAAAGAAAAGGAAAGGAAATATAGAAAGGAAGTCAGCACTGGTTGTTGACCGTGTGCGTTATGGAAAGGAAAGAGAAGGGAATGGAAGGGAAATTGAGCTAGGCCAAGCTCGGCTCAGCATAGCATAGCATAGCATAGCTCAAATGGCCATTGTGCGCGTGAGGTCATGGCGCTCAGCGATCATGCTGAAATTGAATTGGGAGACATGAAGATGTATAAAAGAGAAGCTGTGCTCAAAAAGTGAGGCACACTTTTTACAGAGAAAGCAGACCTGGGGATTGGAACATCTGAAGTTCAGATTCTGAACAGCACATGTTTTTAATCTTGTATGTCATTGGAATCACAGGAATCCCAGACTGGAGAAGCACTGGACCAAACAGCCTGTTCAAGTCAAAGAGTGTGAACTCGCAGCCTGAATCTGGCAATGTTGCGAAGGACATGATGGAGAAGATCTTAATTCATGTATTTAGGCAGGGTATAAGGAGGGTGAATGGCATGAGCAGCTCTGGCAGGAAGTGCGCACGATTGATGATATGTCAGCTGCTTACTGTTGCTTACTCTGGGATCAGGAGTTATGAATTGATTCCAGTAGCCATGTCCAGATCTCAGGTCCACCACAAATTGACTGAGGTTCACAGGGTCACAAGCCATAATTCGACGCTTCATCAGATCCGAGTGTGCCAGACCATCCAGCACAGACACAAAGCAGGAACTAAAAGGGCTCAGGAAAAAGGACGTTGGAAACAAGCCGCAGCTTGGTGGGACCCATTGCTGCCTTTTTGCTTCCCAAGCAGTTATATATTTTCCTCATTGCAAAGGCTTGTTGACCTTCTGTGGCGCCTCGGCCCTTTGAATCCTCTTTTCCTTTATTGACGTGGTGACTTTTATCATTGCCTACGCAATTTATCTTTTTCTTTTTTTGTAACCTTCTCTGAAAACCAACCTTCATTATCATGCTTAGGCACAAGAAGCCCTCCCTGTCCTCTTTGACCTCTTTCTTTCTTACTTTCCTTGCTTCTCGTAGTAGAGGGAATGCATAGCGCCCTGGCCCTAGGTTTTTTCTTTTCCTTAGTTGGCAAGTGGAGCATATTCATTGCCTATATACTTTTCCTTTTCTTCTCTTAAACACACGCACTTCACTTGTGTGTCGGCACAAGTGGTCTGAGGGTTGTTCCACAGGCTTCTTGTGATCAGCAGCTGCATCTTGTATGCAGACTATAGTTGTGCTCAGCAATTAACTGCTGGGCATAGCTTTCCTTGGTTGGAAGGCTGATAGTGCTGATTCTGCTTGCTCAAAGGTCCGGAACTCCAGTCTTTCAGCTATCATCTTGCTCTTTTCCCGTCGCTAGGCCTGTCTTCTTTCTCTGTCTGCCGTACTTCTCTCAGTCTGAACTTCGTGATGGGGTGGTCATACGGTCTTTGCACCAATGTGGCCCCCTTCCCTCAATTAACGGGGGGAGTTTTCATAGCCTTCTTCTTTTCTTTGGACACACGTAGCCAGATTTGACTAATGATGTCTAGAGACTTAGTCTTGAGGCTGAAAAACATTTTTTTCACGTTCCATCAAGGATGGGTGATGCATTTTCAGTTACCAAGGATCAGGCGGAATTACACCCCTCAGATTTTTGGCAATCTCGGCAATTCCCTTTTAGGATTTAATCTCCTTCTGACTAGTTCAGTGCTGGCAGCATCGGATCTGCTTCCAGAGAAGCACTACATGCCTTGCGTGTAAGGATTTGTCCTCAGTGTTAGCAATGCAATCACCCTCCTCATCCTCCAAGTCCTCTTCTCCTGCCCATTCTGGAATAGGGATTTATGGGGCCTAGGCCCAACACGTCGTGTCTTCCCCACATGCAGAGTATTTTAGCCTGCTTTACATACCTGACTCATGTGCTTGCTTTGTATCATTTTTACTGTGCTTGTCTCCACTGTCCAACCTCATGAATCCCTCATTCCTACCATCTACTTAATTAAGTATTATAATATCCCTGGTTTGAAAGAAAGACAAGAACACATGTGACCAAACAAGATGGTTGTTTTTTCCTTTTGAAGTAAAACCCAAACATCACCGTCTGTGCTGTTTGCAAGATCTATACAAACAGGCCCTTTTTCTTTTCCCTGTGCTGAATCTTGTCGTGAGCTCTGCTTCATCTGAACTACTAGTTTCGCGTTAACAGTGCCCAAGTCTGCCAGCCTTCTTACCAGCTCTCCCTGACATCTATTGGCATTCACATGTCATCCAAGAGCATCAGGCAAACAGCAAGCGTACAGCACGTGTTATATCCCTGACTCAGCGCCTGCAGCGCATCCAAGACCAGCGGGGGTGACACGGTAGGTGTATGGGTCTCCTCTTCCACCTGCCCCCTTACGGTACAGCTTACCTTCAACCATGAGCCTGCAGGCAGGAATGTTTTGGTGTTAACGTGTGCGAGATCAGGAAAAGCCTCTTCTGCTGGATTGTCTTGCGGGTTATGTTGCTGCTAGCATGCAATCAAAAGGACATCAAAACGGTGCGCATGCTCATGATTGTGTACTGTACAAAGTCTTGCAAAGAGTACCTGCATTGATGCTTAAGACAGGGCATAGATTTATCATCATCACAGTAACTAAGGAGGAGAAGTCATCTAGGCAGCAGGAATACCCCTGCTTTCATTGATGGCGACAGGGTACCGAGGGCCAGGAAAAGATAAGACTGCGCATGCCAGGTCCGGCTGCGTACATTAAGGAAAGATCACCTAACTAGCAAGCTAGCTTGGGCCTCGCCAATTCACCTAAGGTCAAAGTACTGTGTATCCCCTTCACCAAGGGAAAAGAGGGGTAGGACATAAGAAAAGATAATAAGAAAAAGCCACGTTGACAGTGAGAACACTCCCGGCATCAAATAAGGAAACGTAGACACGTTGGCTCAAAGAGCCGTGAGTCTCCCTCACCGGAGCGTAAGAGGGAGGCTAGTGTGGGTCTGGTGGCTTCCTGGAAACATTCAGTCCCAGTGCACCAGAATTATGATGAGTATTTTTGATTTCGATGGCATGCCTGGTAGAGGTAAATTTTTGAGCATGTGCAATATGCACAGAGTGGGCATGGAGCTTTCGTGCAAGTTTGGTAGACCTTTGCGGGTTAATCCCTAGCCTTTTAAACTAATCCAGGGTATGGGCAGTATAGATAGTTCCACCCACTCCCAGGAGGATTGTGTGGAGAGTGGTCTCAGCACCTTGAAGTTGTTTGCTCTGTTCACTGCATTGTTGATGTGAGGCTCATAGCTGGGCACCAGGACTCGTATCTTTGCAGTATTAGACTTCTATCGAGTGAATAGATGATCCGCCACGGCGGTTTCAAACAAAGTTTGGATGTTCAATTCATGAAGTTGCCTGGAAAGACCATAAAATATCAGGTGAAGCAGTAAACCATGATTGATCTTGGCGGTGAGACCTGCCACAAGTCTTTTCAGCAGAGCATTGGTGCTGGCAGGTTGAAAAGCACACTGGACGGAATGAGAATGGGACTTTTATGGGAGCTTGGGGGGATATTTCAGTGTAAACCTACCAAATTGTAGGCGATGTATGTCATCAAAAATTCCAGAGGGAGTTCCTGGCCAATTTGCTGGACATGCTCTGTCCTGCGTTTCTTTCTTAAATGTAACCATGCCAGTCATTTGCTTTCATAAAACACAACATTTAATGAAAACATTGACAGAAAGTGGAGGACCCTAGCTCACTTTCCTGGCCTCAAATCACTTAAAAAGGTCCCACAGCTCCAACCTGAATTTTTATCCCAAAATTTTGAGTTCGTAACCCCACATACATTACTAACATCCTGCACATTCAAAAAGGAGGTCCAAAAATGACCTTTTTGGCACCCCTTGTGCTGAATTTTCTCTAAGCAAAATGGTTGAAAATCTGTTTTTCACTACCCACTCATAATTTTCACTCCATTATTTTTGCAATGGTTTTCTTTCTATACAAGGACTCCAAATCACCAAAAAGCACGCAATTTGGTGCAGTGAGTGGTTAGGCATGGAGATGTTTTGGTCAAAAAGAAGGGAGTTCAGGCCGCAGCTAATTAGGCAGGTGCGCCGTACCTGGCAGTTTGGAAACCTTAATTCTGCAGGCATGAAACTTGCTACCAAAGGAATCCAAGTTTCAAATCTGCCAGTTACGGCGCACATACGCGGGAAGCATGCAAAAAACAGGCAATCTCAGGCCTCTGTTGTCCACCTCGGCAAAAAATATAGGATCAGAAAATACAAGACAAATAGTTATTTTCTTTCTACCTCATTCCCATAATTTTATTGATACCCCTGCTTTTAATGTCCCACAAAACCAGTACAATGGTGCGCCCCAACACAATTGCTCACTTCATTGTGTAGGGACAACAGGGCACATTCCTCTCACAGGCACACTATACTCACAGCCTCAGAGCCTTGGATGTATCGGGATTGTTTCCAAGGCAGATGCGCAGAGCGCGCTCGTGGACCTCTTTGTGGAATGCCACAACACGTAAGATTTGGGCTGCACACTGCTGCACCTTGGACATGTGCTGCATCATGGGAACACTGATGCCATTGGTTACAAAAGTGAATGTGCAGGCTGGCTGTATGCCCTATTACAACAGGATCAGGCAGGAGATGTTGTGGTGCGTTGCAAGCGTCCAGAAAAGGAGGACAGAGGCAGGTAGCAAAAGACAAAGGGAGGTCTTAAGAGGCAAAGCCCTTGCGGGATCGGATGGTTTGCAGTGGCAAGCATTCCAGCCTCAAAAGTTGAGACCATGATATTGAGTGAGCCTCTGACACTTTGGGTGAGAACATACAGCTGGTAATCTCCTTAGTTCCTGCCACAATTTTACAAGCCTTGCAGATAGAAATGGGCGCATAGTCGTTTGCACTAGCTCTGTAGAATGCAGTATGGAAATGGGCAGAGCCTCTGCCTTTACAAATCAAGAAAATGCAATGGGGCGCTGATGCTCCATTCTGTGCATGATACTGTGGTCCCAGCAGACGCGCCAAGGGCAGCGAGTGGGCTGCTACCAAAGGAGCACAATCAAGGTGAGATGGGAGCAGGGTGGGTAGCATGGATGAACATTCAGCAAGAACTTCTGCGTTGAACGCAACTGCAGTCGATCTGGGGAGCTTGAGGAGCAGCGCTGATGAGGGCCGTGGCAGGTACAGGCACACTGGAATCATGTGTTGAGCCAACCCCTAAAATAAATGCATGATCTGCATGCTTACTGGTTGTCCTGTGCTCCATGCCTCACTTGCAGCAGCTCCGGTTGGTGTTGCTGCTGCTGCTGCTGCTGCTGCTGTTGGTGTTGGTGGTGGTGGTGGTGCTGCTGCTGCTTCTGTTGCTGGTGCTGCTGCAGTTAGTGGAACTTGAGGTGAGGCATGCTTCATGGACTGTAAGGTAAGCAAGGCTTGTAAGGCTCCAAGCTCCTCTGGTGTTGCCTGCAGGTTTGCTATCAAGATGTGAAACGTTGAACAATAACTAACATGAATTAATTGTTTGCTTGAGGTATTTCAATGAGAGCAGCGCCAATGTCAAACATCTTCAACTGCGCATATATCATGCCAGCGGTGCACCTTTGTCCATCTCAACAGGGCAGACGCAACCACTGCCAATGGCACCAAGGTCCATGATAGATCCAAAAAGAATGATGGGACATCAGGAGGTAAACCCAAGGTAAAACACTATTGGACGATTGAGGAAGCAAGGCAGCCTCAGTAGCGATGTCTGGCAGCAGATCAAGCAGGAGCAAGTGCCTTCTAGAGGACAAGATGGGAGGATGCAATTTTCCCAAAAATGGAAGACGGGCACACCTTAAACAGTGCATTTGCATGGATTTGGGTGGACTTGGGTGGACTTGGGTGGACTTGGGCGGGTGCAGGGCTCCGCTGCTCATGAATCTGCAGTCGGGCTTGGTGGATGGCTGCTGCAGTGGGGGTACAGCAGACATCCATCAAAGGGATTAGCTTATTGCTTGGTGAGGTGCTTGCCTGCTGGACTTGTTTTAGCATGCATGTTATCGGAAAAATCAAAGTCAGATTGGGGTGCTTGACTGCCGGGTCATGTGTAGTTTGTGATGGGTCACAGGAGACTGCCCACACCACTCGTCAAGCCATCTGGCCGCGCTGCGCCGCCTATTTGTTGTGCATGGCAATAACCGCCAAGGCCTGATGTGCCGTCTAGATATTGAAATTTGTGTCCCTGTGTGCATGATGAGTCAATGAGAATGCAAAACAAAGAAAGAACAAAGCGCACCTCGTGCATGGTAAGGATCAGCCTCCTCTCCAAGCGCACGCTCGCTTGAGCCTGCAGTCTGGGCTTGCAGGCTCATGTAGTTTCTGGCATGCAGATGGATGCTTGGGTCAGTTCTCCTTACGGATGGCTGAGCGCAGCTTCTGGAAAAAGGTGGAGTGTCGATGGGCCTGGGGCTTGTGAATGTGCTGCAGCTGTTGCTGGCCGTGCTGGCCGGACTCGGTGGTGTGTTTGCTGAGACCAAGTTATCTTTTATGTGCTGGGATCTGGAACTGAGGGAGGGGGTTGTCCGCTGCACTCCAGTCACGAAATTCAAATTGGTGATGACAGACGCCGAAGGATGCATATGGTCACTCCCGCTGATCCTCTGACAGGCAGGCAATAACTCAAACTGCAAGAACATTGTGATTAACATTGTTAAACCATGTGATGGTAACGTAGCGCTGCAGGGGAGCAAGCACACATCCGCTGTCTTTCTAAAATAGCCTTTAGCCTAAAGTTTAGGAAGAAATACAATGGTAACTATCAGCACCAGCTCACCTTGCACTTTGATGTGTGGTGATTTGTGGTGTGGCCACAGTGCGCTTGGGAATCCGGGGAGAGCAGCTGAAGCGGCTGGTCCCTGTCGGCAGGTTCAACGCGTGGCTCCTCTTCCGTCATCCAAATTGATGCTGAAGCTTTAAAACATATATTCAATTGTTGTTCGTTCGAACCATTGTGTTTTTCCAAGCTCGACACACCCCTGCCGGCATATCCCGCTTGGAACAAAGCCACAAAACATTTTATCGACAAACATCCTTCGTTTTTGTTGCAGATCGCCCTGCACAAAGGGTCTTCAGCAATACGTTGTGCGAGTATCAGAAATCAGAAAACACTGCATTTTTGGAATGGTTTGAATAACACAGAATATCTTAGCGCTTGATTTCAGATGCAGCAGGGAGATCTGGTGCAAGCCATGAACGTTGTGCCTTCCATCCCGTTGAGCATATATGTAGATACCTTCTGATGCATGCACTGAGCTTTGCTGTTATCCTCGTGGAGTTGAGGTGTGTTTGCACATTTGGAGTCCAAATGGCCTATTTGTGAGCCTTTCTGCAACATTCCAACACTTCTGAACTTTTGGTACAAAAAACTCATGAGAATGTTTCACCAACAACCGATCAGCCAGAGGTTTGGGTTGTAGGTTAACCAATGCAAACCCGATGTAAACCCAACATCTCTGAACTCGGCACAATCGTGTCAGCTAAGCTGCCTGCTATGGAGGCCAAAGAGGCCGCACACATGAAAACAAATTCCACCAAAGCTGCCTACGATTAGGCAGGTACAGCTACACGATCCCTTCCTTCCCCATGAAGTCACTGCACAGGAGCAACAGACGCCAAAGTTTGTTGCGCAAAAATTTTGTTACAAATCTAGAGGCTGTTTGTATGATGAAATAAGGAAAAAAAAGACTATGCATCCAAGGTATTCTGGAAGGTTAAATCATGGTTATGATAAAGAGGTATAGCTTTTGTTATACAAAGCAGCACCCTCTTGTGTGAAGGCCGTGAACCACCAAGTCGCATACTGTTTGGTGGTACAAAAAACTCTGATCCGTTCACTACATAGTCAAGAGAGGAACTCTGTAGAAGACTATGCACCACAGGCCTGGCTACATGTATAAAAAGTACAGGATGGTGATAGATTTATTAACCTACACTGACTAGGAGCTGCACAATTTCTTAAGGGAAGAGTCTATTTGAAAGAGCCCTGTGACGGAAAGCCAATGCCTACCTTAAATTACAATTTAGGATCCAGAAGCTAAACATAATTTTCCCCTAAAGCAAACCAAAGCCCTCTGCATACTCAAGGGCCTTGCGTAACCGGTCCTGAAGCATCTCTTTGCTCGTGTACGCCGGCAAAAGCAAATGATTGAAGCATGTGTGTGCTGTGGGTAGTCGGTCGCTATCACCACCCATCCTACGAGGACAAAGGGCAAGGATGGGATCAGTCAGTATGGTACTGCTGTCACCTGGGAATTAAGGGGATTTAAGGTCAGAACCATTTTCATTTTCAAGGGTGCTGCAAAGCATAACGAGCTCAAGCTTGCATGCAGGAAGTGCTGTTGTGTCCTCTACCACACTACTCGGCCCTCCTAGGATCTGTTTGGCTTTTGACGAGAGCAAATCCTTTGATCTGATATTTGCCATCTTAGTCTAACCCAAATCAAGGACACAATTTGCACCTGTGGCATCATCACAACCAAATGGCTTTGGCATCAAAGATTGAGTATTACTGACTGTGACCCACTTTGAAATGACGTGCGGGGGGTTGAGGTGGGCAAGGCCCTTGATAGGCACCCGGTCAGAGCCTGTCACAAAGAACAGCAGGCGCCGCTTGCCTTCATCGTCCATGGCATGAACCGTCTCCCAGAACC
Source organism: Dunaliella primolecta (assembly GCA_914767535.2). Classification (NCBI taxonomy): domain Eukaryota; kingdom Viridiplantae; phylum Chlorophyta; class Chlorophyceae; order Chlamydomonadales; family Dunaliellaceae; genus Dunaliella; species Dunaliella primolecta. Next base: position 8,047,438 of record OU611754.1, on the reverse strand, counting down.
ATCGTACCACCTGAGCAATGCACAAGGTCGGAAGTAGCATCAGCAGCAGCTAGTCTGATTTAAAAGAGAGGGAGTGGTTGCAAACAGCAGCTTAAAAAAGCAAAAGAAAACAATTTTGTCTTGAAAATGCAAGCATTTCACTCTGGGGCTCTTTATGAGCATACAATAACTTCAGGGATCCCCCGATATGCTAAATGTTGCCACGCTTAACCATTCCAAGGCGCGCAACTTTAAGACTTTTTACAAGGCTAGCGAGCGCAGCGAGCCCTTTGAAAGCCCTATAGGCACCGCCGCTAGCTTAGGACGAGGGTTCACTCTAAAAATGTAACACTTTTTAATCCTTCGCAAACCTGTCCGAAAAATCAGCATAAATTTCAAAGCATTTTTAAAAAGGCCTAGAAGAACTTGCAAGCGCAAGAACACGCAAAAAGTAAAGCTGCTATCTACAAAGCCGTCTACTGAGCCCTACGATTATCGCATTCTTTTAAATTGCTGCTAGATTGACATTGCATACTGTCGAAAGCTGGAATAGAGCAGCAAGGTGCATGTACGAAGGAATTTAATTTAACATTAAAGCGCTGCATTGCTTTAAAGAATACTGTAATCGAAATACAATATTCAAAGAAAGTGACTGTTACAGGCCAAGGTGCGTTTAATTTGAACGCAGAGTCGCAGATTTATTCATTCGAGTACCTTTTACTTATAATCTGCAGGATTGTATCCTCATGAGTAGTAAATCAGACGATGCATGCATGTATTATATACATAAGCAAAGTAGGTAGGGAGGGGGGCGGGGGATCCTCGAATACACAACATTGCCGTGGCTGATGCGGGTAGATAGCGATGTTAAATTTCGTGATGCTTAAAAGTAATTTTATGTTAAAAGTTCGTTGATGCAGGGGAAGGATTGCTCCACGCACGTAATGGTACTTGCTGCTCTTTTCTTGCTGGTCAATCAGTACGCGATATCATTTAAGTAATGCTCTCAATTTGCACGATAATTTTGGGGCTCAGTGGATGGCTTTATATGAAGCTGCATTGTTTTCTGCGTGTTTCTGTGCCTGCTAGTGACATCAGCCCTTTTTTTTTTACGCGTTTAACATTGTACTTATTTTAAGACGCAATTTGGACGAGGTCGAAAAAGTGTGACGAAAAGAGTGCCAGGGTGTGTATGTCTAAGGCCGGTGCTTATGCTGTGCATGCTGCGCTTCGCGAATGCTGTTTAAATTTTAAGCACCTTGGAATCATTAATTACAAACATGTTACAAGGAAACACGCTAACATCCTTGTCGCTAAAATTTACACGAACAGCTAAATCAACACACACAGAGTACAGAGGAAGCACAGCTATATCATAGCCGCGCCTTGGACTCCTAAACCAACCTTTTTCACTCTATTCTGTGCAATGGACATGACCTGCACACCTTCTGGGGTAGTTTCGTGTTTCAAAAAAATTAATTGGTAATGTTTAAAAAAATCAAGAAGTTAATGCCCTTGAAATGAGGGCAGAAGAAGGCACAAAACTGGTTAATATCCACACATAGCAGACAGCATGGCATGCGAACACGTACTTGTGAGTCACGTGTGTAACCGTCATCATGGATGGTGGCATTTTCAAGGGCTTCCAAATCCAGCTGCCTGCCGCCGCAAGCCAGGAGCTCCAGTTCCTGAGGTCTGCAAAATGTGCCAAGTCAAAGTAGAAGGCAGGCAGCAAGTCAGTGAGTAGCTTTGCGGGCAATGCAGCATCACCTAACAATAGTCGTGTACACAGAATGTGCAATAGTGCATGCTTGCATAACTGGGTGTTCTTTCCAAGCACCACAACAGGGGTTGCTTGCAAGTATGGTGAATAAAATTTAAAGTGCTGGCCGCAAAATTTCCCTTTGCACATAATCTTGCTCACACCTTGAACATAGAGTGACAAACCAGCGCATAAAAAGGGTACAAGGTAATGGAGAGTACAGAGATCATGCTCACACCTTGACCAAGGAAATGTTCCAGCGATCAAGAAAATACACACAATGAAAGGCAATGATATGGGGAGCTTCCCTTTTCAACCTGAGCCCAGTACCACCTTACCTAAACCAGGAAAGGGCTTTGCCATTGCACAAGCGCAGAAAACCACGCTCAAATGCAGCGTACTGGGGCTGAATGGAGTGATGGAGCAGGTGCTGCAATTGGAAACAGGCCATGCAAGCACATCATGTTGCTGTAAATGGCATACATCAAAGGAGCTGTGCGCAGAGAGAAACAAAAAACAGAAAACAAGCAGCAACATGAGAGCATCTTAAAGTCAGGTGCCACAACCCCTGCCAAAAAAGGGTGATATCCTGCCGAGCTTTTCAATCCGGGATTTAATCACAGTGTATTGCTCTAATGTTGTCAGGGGTCGGTTTGGGTGCAGTGGGGCCCCGGAGGAGCACCCTGAAATTTTTGATGAGGCACAGCTTGGGTGTTTTGTTGACGCTTTGCTGTTTAAATATACGAAATAATATATTATGCATTTCCTAGAAATTTTGATTGAGTCAGAATGTCTGGTTGATCTGCTGGCAGCTCCTATGCCCACACACCCTCCCAGTGTGGTCTGGGCTCAAGAACTTGGCCCTAAACCTCATCAGCAGGGTCAAAGCTATGTACAGTGGAAGCAAGAGTTTGAGACTGAGCATGAGAACAGGCAGCAGCAGCAGCAGATTGAAACCTTTCTGCCCATTCTGAAGCTAATTTCTTTAAATTCCTTACACTAGGGGGCCATTTTTGAAGACATGAGTGCATTCTGTACATACAAATGATGAAAAAACAATAGCCCTGAAATTTTGAATTGGTGCCGACAGCTGAAGACTTCTTCGAGAACGCTCGATTTAAGGACTCCCGTCCAAAATGAGGGCCGTTGAATTATTTTTTGTATTTTTACAAATTCATGCTGCGCTTTAGGTGCAGATTTGCTCGTTCCTTTGAAAAGTTATTCCCTGACAAAATTTCACCCCCACATTTGCCTCAGCGGAAGCGCCTAATTTCACTTATCATTGTTAGAAGTTCGTTCCACCTCGTTAGCACTTCCCTCAGCTGACTTTGAAGCACCTTTAAAAGCAGCCCTCCCCAAGTTCACAACAGGTGGCCACCTGGGCACTCAGGGCACATCACAGGGCCCACCTGCAAGCTTGGGGGTGCAGCTGGATTGTCAGGGCACAAAGGTGATGATTTTTGCTGGTGGAGGGCACCTTCATGCAAGCCTTGCGCGCAGCAGGGTTCACCAAATGGGACCAGCTCAGCGCTGAAATTTTGCTGTTTTAACAAGCTTTCAGGCAGTGTGCTCAATTTTGGCAGGAGTGGGCTGGCTGGCAAACAGCAGGATATCACACTGGGATGTGGCACCTGACTAAGAGAGTGCTAACGGTAAGTGTTAGTCCACAGGCTGATTGTAGTAGAACACAGGCTAGTCCTATAACAGGCTAGACCCTCGGATTGCCTGCTTCCCACACATTCCCAATGGCCCATCCTTACCTGTGTGTATAGATCGACGTACTCGCGGCAGTTCTCGCATGTGACGTTGATCTGGGCCCCACCTGGCTTGAGATCAACTGTCTCAATCTCTCCAAACCCACATTCCATATCCACCTGGTGCAACAGCAAACCAAGGTGATGATGATGATGTGTGGTGCGTATGTGTGTGTGTTATGTGTGTGTATGCGCGCGCAAGCGCTGCTCTAAAGGCAAAGCGCGTGAAAAGCACTGCAATGCAGTGCAGCAAAACCGGCCTGCGAAATGCATCCTTTCATAATGGCCATCACCACTCAGTAATGGAGGACTCTGCTTGAGCGGCCATGGAAAAGAGCAGGCACAAATATGGTCAAGATGTAACAAGTTTTGCATGATGTGTCACCAACACAAAAAGATGGCATGCGAGGCACTTTATGAGCTTGGGCAGCTTTGCATGCAAAGGATGCCTGGGACCTGTTGATGCGTGCATACCGTGAAGTTCAGGCCACAAGCTGCGATTGCCTCCTCAGACATCTGCAGGAGTTTGCTGAGGTTTTGGTGGATGTCAGGGAACAGCTCCTGCATTTTCATGTAGCACACGTGTCTGCAATGCTGAATCTACATAGACACCTGTGCCTGTCTCCATTAAATCATTGTCTATTCAGGTTGCTGACGAAACATGGTCGCTTGTATGCACAAGCTCTGCCCCGGCTTACAAAGTATGGCTTACATCTGACATCCTCATAGGCAGCAGTGTATCACAGCTTATACAAAAGAAAAATCCTCCAGAAACAGCGCAGCTTGAAAAATTTTCACTTTCACCTGAATATCTTGGAAGCAGGGCCTCATGCCTGTAAGCTTCTTAAAGAGCACCAGAGGGAAGCTGAACTCAAGGATGTGGCTGTTGTAAATAGCCAGACCTGCATGTGTTATGGGAAGGTACATTTGGATGAGTAAGCTAGGGCAGTATTTACCTCTGTTCATTGCAAATTTCAAACAATGTGTGCTCCCTTGACAGTTTAGAAGCAAGGAACCAGTTTATCCCAATTTGCAACAATGTGGATGGTACAATATACAAGACAAATCACAGCTCGCTTATTATCGCAGGCCATGCAGGCTTTAAGCGTGAACATTCCTAGCACATTTCAAAATCACTCATGCCACTTCACTACAGCTAATTTTCACTGAAGTCACCCTCTCCTAGCTCACCAATGAGAACACCGACAAGCTCAAACTCCGTCTCCATGTTCAGGCGGGACGCCCTGAACCAATGAAGGCGCACCGCCTCATCATAAGTGAACATGCCATAGTCTGGATTGAAAAGCTCCTTGACCTGAGGTGAGTGTTGAACACAAAAATATTCTCACGGACTCAAGAGGGCCAAGGTGCAATTGAGAGCATGCAATTATAAAGGCTCGCCCTGGAAGTACATGAGGTCGAGCACAGACACTGGTTGGACAACACATTCTGATTTGGATGGACTTACTTTGAGCGCATGTGCTTAATGGAGAGTGTTTTAAAACAGAAAGCTGTAAAAACAACACAGAAATTAACCTTTTCTGAAAAACAGGCTACTAGCAGCTAAGTTACATTGCCTCAACAGTTCTTGCACTTTGGCTTTTTCTTTGTGATAACTGAAACAAATGTAGATTCGTCGACGGCATGAGGAGAACAGGCAAAAAGGACAGCAGAATATTGAGTCCATGAGTCATGTTTGAAGCGTGTCTCTAATGGGGCTTACCAATAGCTTAAAATGTTAGATTCATGTTAGAGTCATCTTAGAATGTTAGAGTCTCTCATGTTAGAAGCATGTCTCGTGAGTCACGCTAGAAGCGAGTCTCTCATGTTAGAAGCGAATCATATTAGAGGCGTGTCTCTAATGGGGCTTACCAGTTGCTGGAAAAACTCTTTTTGGACACCACCCTCGTCCACTCCCTCCTCTCCAAGAAACTTTACCTGCACCATGGAAAACCAGAGTATGAAGATACATAGAGCAACACTGTCATCTCCAAGCTGCCAGATGTCAAGTCAAACAAGGATAGCATTAGGGCATCCCAAGCCTTTTGAAAGTAACCCAAGGCCACAAGAGGAGAAGGCAGTGCAATCAAACGTGAGCCTCATCAGCAATCAGGCGAGAGCTTCAGCTGCTATCCTTGCAGGTCTTTTGCAGGCTCTATGAAGCAGCATTTAAGCGTGAGCTTCAGCATCTACACTTGCAGGTCTTTCGCAGGTCTTTGCAGCAGCAATCAAGCGTGGGCTCCAGCAGCCACACCTGCAGGTCTTTTGCAGGTCTTCTGCAGCTGCAATGAAGCGTGAGCTTCAGCTGCAATAAAGCGTGAGCTTCAGCAGCCACACTTGCAGCTCTGGCCATGGTACAGAATGCAGCAGGTGCGCATGCGTTATCAAAGTTATCAGCGCAGGCTCATTCGGCTAGGTTTAACTCTCCACACTAATTTACCACCCTAGGAAACTTTGGCCTCATCCATCTGTGTAGCTCAGTTGCGTAGGCTCAAACACCAGCACCAATGCAAGCGACAGTCACGCGTGCGTGACCCTCAGAAGTTGAGGCCCCAGGGTAAGCAAGGGGAGTTATAGACCCTGGGCATGATTGATTCAGCAAATCACAGGGTGGTTGCCAGCCTTCACTCGCTCAGCTGAAAGTAAGTTGCACACCTCACCTTCAAGGGCTTGCGCAGTGTGTCACTTTCCTTGGCCCTGTTGATTTGAATGAGGGTGTCCTGAACCAGGTAAGCCCCACGCCGAACCTGCTCATCAACGGAGGATGCACAACGCAATGAAAACCAATGGATTTTGAAGGTCATGGTTTCCTGGAGGAAGCTCAAAGAAGGAAATTATGAAACACCGTGAATTTGGGCAACCGTGAATTCTGGTGCACCAAAGCTACGCTGCTCATGGGAGATATTGCAAACATGTACTCATGCTCTGAAACTTGACAACCTAACCATGCTCCTAGAGAACTCATATCTGTTTTCCTTCGGTCATCGTGTGCAGTACCCTAGCCTTCTAGAGCAAACAAAACCCATGTTTCATTGACAGGCGCAGGACACATGGGGAGCTGTTCATCTTGGGAGTGTTGCATCAAGCCTTGTAGAGTATGCCCAAACACTTGACACACAGAAATGTATGAAGAAGCACACTAGGATGCTCAATAACCCCAACGCATGCATGCATGCAAACATGTGTGTGTGTGTGTGTGTGTGTGTGTGTGTGTGTGTGTGTGTGTGTGTGTGTGTGTGTGTGTGTGTGTGTGTGTGAGACATCAGGCGACCTGCCTGCCACAGAAGTCCACAGAGCAGGCAAGTCTGAGCACCAGTGGTTGCTGGTGCAATGTGCACATGAGTCTCGTATGACATGTTTTAATTCGCGTACAGTGATCACATTCAAGGCTGCAGGATTCCACTCAGGACTCCTCTACTTTTGAACTTCTGTCTTTGGCATACCTTGAGCACCAAAAATGGGCACAGATCCACCTGTTGGTTGCCACTAAAGAGACCTCTACACACAAAGAAAGCAAGAGAGAAGGGTAAAAATGCGCAGACACGGAGCGTGAACTTGAAGCCCTGACTTTCTTTCCTTTTTTTAGAGTGCGCAGTGTTGTGCTATGTTGATGCAAGCTGTATTACTGCTTGTAAATGGCATTTCAAACATTGTTACCATCTAAACTATAATTTGATGCTATTATCCCCATAACGTTCCAATGAGTGAGAATGTTGCTACTTCCAACTGAAAATCAAATCAATAAAGTCGTATTTAAAAGGAGCCAAAGTTGGGATAGCATGCAACGCAGCCACGCACCTGAACAAGGCATTCTGCAGCTCATTGTATTGTGCCATTTGGTTTTCCATTTGGAGCACACGTGCTTTGCTTGCCGGGTCATAGACGTAAGGGTAGTTGCAAAAGGAGAATTCGCTACGGCTCGGCTGCATGTGAACATGAGGAAGGAAGCAAGTCTGTAAGCATGAGAAAGGGACAAGTATTGCTGCGCTGCGTTGTCATTGCGCTGTCAACGCGCATATCATCAAGGAAACAGTCATACAGAAAGAAAAGGAACTCCAGCATACTACCCCTTCAATTGGGCTGCCAATGAAGCTTTCGAAGGTGCGGGGGAGCAAGCAGACCCAGACAAGCTGATCCAGCTCCCTTACATGCCATGAGGCTTGACTATCCTCTTCTTCTGTTCATTCTGCCAAGTCAAGTTACGGTGGGCATCCTTGCAATGAGCCATCCTTGCGGCTTGCTTGCTACTCACGCTCTTCCACCTCCGGAAGTCCTCCTTCAGGTTGAAGTCCTCGTTATTGACTGCATCATTGTAGAATTCCGCGTATGGCACAGGCAGTGTGTTGGCTCGGCTGGCCAGGGAGGAGGTTGCTTGGATGGCAGCTGCTGCCATGTCATTGGCTTCGTACAGGAGCTTGAGGGACTGCAATAATGGAGGATGTGCAGAGAGTGATGAGGGAGCAAACTCTATGAACAATAGTGCTCAAAAGATTTTAACCAGCAGCTTGTTTGTACAGGCTAACAGGATTCATCCCTACGTCATGCTCCATGCAAGCAGGCTGACACAGCATCTTTATCAAGTTCTTTATGAGGACTCAGCAATGCTTTCCGTTGCAGATGTGAGTGAGGGAACAAAACAGAAACACCTTGTTGTTCCTTGCCTTGCCTCCCAACAATCCAGACACAACAGGAAAGCTACAGCATGTGTCTGGGCTTGTTGTTGGTGTGTTATTGGCATTGTTTGCCCCACAAGTCACTGCTCTGGATGCATGCATGCAGCATGCCTTGCTCTCTACGTGGCACCCTCACTCCAGCTTGCGCCTGCATGCCTTAGGCGCCAAGATCCGCCGTACCTTGGTTGCATCCTCTACTCCTTGTGTGATGGCCTGCTGCTGGTAGAGCGTGATGGTGATGTACTGCTGCAAAACAATAACCAGCCTGTGCAACATCGACAAGGATGGGCAAAGGAGAAGGTTTGGAGGGAGGACGACCAGATAATCAGTTACAATGAACAGCAAAGGGCAGGAACACATATCTGGTTTGGTTCCAAAGCCTAAATTTCCATGACAAGTCGGGCCCACAAGGCAATAAGCAGTGAAAATCAGTACCATAACCGCATCAACCAGCAGAAACGGTATTCGGTGCGCTCAGGAAGCCTGAAAACAAAGCAGATGGCTGCATCGCCATCCCAGCTGCTGTTGCACTGACCGGATTACTAAGCAACTTTGTGCTATGACTACAAAGCACAAAGAAAGCACAAATGCAAGGAGGCTTTCAAACAGCGGCATCACTTTAGGATTTTTGAGTTTTGGGGCAAAAGTTGGAGCGGACAACAGGGCAGTCATTGAAAAAAAGATACAAGGTATGAGGCAGTACATATGAACAATGTATGGATTTGAACCAAATTTGGAAGGGTCCAGGCATAGATGCTGTCTACCTGTGAAGCTCTGCGGGTGGCTGTGCAGCTAAAAGGTGGACCACAGCTTCCCTCTGGTCTGATTCAAGGCCCACCTACAGCACGCCACATAAAAGTTGCAGTCCAATCAAAGCAGGGCATTCCACCGATTGCAGCTGTCATAGATCATGTGTCTTTATGATGTTGCCGACCAAATCCAACAATATTCCAGACAAAATGAGGCACGCGGATGGCACATAAGCTCACAACTGCGCTCACGTCTGCACAGAAGTGCCTGCTTGAAACAAAGAAGAGCAAGAAGCAGGTCCTGTCTTGGAGTTCCCTTATTGCATCGCGTTCCAGAATGCTACAGGTGGTGGCCATGAGCCTGAAACAAGGACGAGCGACCTGCAGGCCTTTGTTGAAGCCCCTTACTGCACTTAGCTCAGAAATCTCACCAGCATGCTGCAGGTGGTGGCCATGAGCCTGTGAAACTCTACATCAGCGAGCAAGGGGTTCAGCAGCAATATGGAGAGCTGGCGCAGGAAGCCAGGGTTGGCTACTGAGGTGCTTGACTGCACAGCAAAAGGGCACAAAGTGTGATGATGGTCAGGATGTGCGTCCAGGCTGCTGCTGCTGCTGCTGCTGTGTGTGTGTCTGCGTGCGGAAATCGCCTCTCACGCCAGCAACTACCGTAGCGTCACTAATGTATTACGACACTGTTTTATTACGAGGTCCCAAAACAATTTCATTAATTGATTTACGAACATTCAGGCATAACGAAATCGGCCAAAAAAACTCAAAATTTACGAACTTCTGCATTTTTGCGTCTCTTGCACTGATTTTCTGCTTCTATTCATTCCCTTCCTCCATTTCTTCATCTGTGGACTCCGCGGTGTCCTCAGACACCTCCATCGGCTCACTCGCCCCTGCCCGCCCCTGCCCCTGCCCCTGCCCCTCTTGCTTTGTGCAGTAGCTTGCTCCCGTGTGCCTGAGCCCCTTCCCCTGCCCCTGCCCCCCTTTCCTCGGCTGGGAGCTGTGGCTGTAGGGTCCACAATCTCCTCAGGAGCAATGGCTGCAACCTCCTCCAGGCAGGCATCCCCTGCCCGCACTGCTTCCCCCTTGCTGCTGCCTCAGCTGCCAGCTGCCCTGGGTGCACCTCCTCCCTGCCAGGAAGCTTGATGGGGGGCAGCTGCACCCAAACTGCCTTTGGAGGAGGTGGTGCCTGGACCACAGGGATATAGACCAACATCCTTTACGAGGCCTTGAAAACAGTAATTTCAAAAGTCACCACGGATTGCGAGGGACCCCAATAATTATTTAATTATTCGTAAACTCCCCAGTGTCCGTACGGTAGGCTGCAAGTCAGGTCAGCCAAGTAGGTTTGAGTTAATGCCCCACAGCGAACATCCAACTCTGAGTATGCAGGACATTTGTCTGGACCTCCCTCAGCTACCATGCATACTCAGTTTGTGCCAGGGGGTGCCCGGGGGGTGGGGCCAGAAAGCAGGCAAAATCCCTGCCAAAAAGGGGTCCTCAGGAAGCTGTCCCCTGGCTTGTCTGACCTGCAGCAATGGCTGGGCACTCCATTAGGAGCATGTTCTGGGAGGTCAAGGGGGCCGGGGGGGGGGAGGGCAGGAAACCACTCCCCAGACCTCAAATCTGGCAGGGAAAATAGCAGGCAAACATTACAGACCAACCAATGCACCATCTGAGGTTGTGACTAAATGAAATGAAATATGAAATTTGGCCCAGCTGAAATGCGCACTGAGCTTCAAATTGGATAGAGGCATGCATTTGCACCTTTAGACGAATTTGGGCCAGTCTTACTTATACGTGAGGGGCTCTGGGAGCTATTACACCTGTAGAGTGCATCCAGAACTCTTGCATGTAAATACAACTGGTCCAGATTCATTCGAAGGTGCAAATACATGTGTGTATCATGTGAGCAAGTGCTCAGGCGGGCTGACCAAAGCAGAGTACTTTGATCAAACCCCCAGCTGTCGCTGGCAAGCACAGAGCCACTCCCTGAATACCTGGGCACCCAAAGCTGGCAGGCATATCTAGAAAGCATGCTGAACAAGTCCTTGCGCTCAGGTTGTGGCCAAAGACAGTGCTTGCCTGGTTTCCATGCTTGTACCACTTTTGCCCGCCTGACGCGCTCATGAGCGACCATGCTCTGACCAAAAGTGCCTCGGGACCAAAATTTGCTCCCCTATTTGTTCAATCTGATGGATCAGGTTCAACACAAAACCTACCTGAGAGCCCAAAAATGGGACAGAATAGGGTCAGGCGCTTGGCACTCTTCTTCCTGGAAATGGCTAAAAGTGGCCTAAAATGCCTCAAAAAGTGCCCCTGACTCATTCAAGGGCCCTATCCTCACCTAATTTCATGCAGAACCGAATAAGTCACCCTCGACTACTCTGCATACTCAGTTTGCGCGAGTTCTTTTGGGACTTTTGGGAACCCTTCATTTTTACACATGGCTTGGCTGACCTGACTGCAAGCACAGAGATGCTAAGTGTACCTGCAAGGAGACGCTCGCTGGTGCAAGGGTGGCTTTCGATCCACAACAACCCTACGTGGCCACCATCTTTCTTTCCCAGGCAAGCAAGAATGACCACCGGCTCTCCCATTGCAAAGCACACTGACAAACCTGCACACACTCCTGCCCCTGCTGCAGCTGGCATACCGAGGTCACTCAAAACGCTCTGTATTGATCGATCACTGTTGTACTGACTACACATGATGCCACTGTTGTACTGACATATCATGCCACATTATGCCACTGCTGTACTGACTACGCATGATGCCAGATAGAATCTTCAAAGCTCAAACTGTTGTCCATGCGTTGGATCGCATATCTTGGTACCCGCTTTAGATTTAGATGGACTCGGCAGGGTATGCAAGGCTACACAGCACTAAGGCAGCAGCAATGTCAAGCATGTTTGCATAAATTTATATTATAATATATAATATAATGACATACATCATAATGATATAAAAATATATGCATGTGTCCGAGTTTTGCGCACACATCGAGCAAGCACGCAGGCACACACGCAATATGATGAAGAAGTCGAGCTTTTCAGAGGAGGAGGCGAGCGCGTACAGCACACGCGGACTGTGCAAAGAGATGATGGCTTCGTACAAGCTTTACGTCCTTGGGCTACGCACGTATGGAGCAAGCATGTAGGCACACACGCACCATGATGAAGAAGACGAGCTTTTCAGAGGCGGAGGTGAGCGCGTACAGCACACGTGGACTGTGCAAGGAGACTATGGCTTTGTACAGGTCAGTGATGGCTGCCACATCTAGACGCTCCAGCACTGTAGACACAATCTGCAGCACCAAGAGGAAGGGGGGAACAACAAATGCTGATGATATATGGATCAAAAAACCATCTCTTTGGGCTGCCTAAAAAGCTCACCTCAGACCAAGATCCACGACTTAACAGTAGTATGTTCCAAGAATTTTGCAGCATGTGCTGCAGCTCTGCAAGCATGATCTGTGCACTAAGAGGAGGGCAATCAATGGATCCTATTGGTAAGGGTGCAATGAACACTGGTAAATGCGATTAAAAAGTAGTATATACATTGCGTATACTAATCTTGCACCCTACTAATGATACATTGATCATAAGACCACGTGCTGCAGCACTGCAAGCACGATCTGTGCACCAAGAGGGGGGGGGTACAATGAATCCTGATGACACATTACAATAAAACAGGGGCATCATGCAGCATCCAACCACGCCAGCATGTGCTCTCTGGCACATGGCCAACAAAGCGAGCTGAACACTTCACATCAGCCAAGCAGCATGGGGAACCGGGGTTTAGGTGGAAAGCCGACATGTATGGCTACCATGCGATGAGCGAATACAAGCCGAAACGTGCAATCGAGAGCCAACCCGCACACTGACCCTCCTCATCCTTTTTCGCCTCCGGAATTCCCCATGCAACGGCCTCTGCTGCGTTTCATATGCTCCATGAGCTTCATATGCTTCACCCGGATGTGGTGGCAACAAAATCTGCACGGCTTCCACGTGATGCAAAAGGATATAGGGCAGGCCCAGTGCATCCACCCTCACGTGCATGTCTACCCTGGATTGCATCCTTGAATTGTAAGCCCTCAATTGCAAGCCCACCCTCATGTGCACTACAAAACTGAGCAAGCATGTCGACTACAGCCTACCAGGCCATCCATCAACTGCCCTTCTGAGATCTATGCCGCAATTGGCATGACAGCCATGATCTCCGCACTTATCCCGCTAACCTTAAGGCTTGAGAGTGCAAGCCCCATAGATTACACTGCTCATGCACCTCGCTGCTCGCGCACTGCATGGATGCACAGACCTGCTCATGCGGCCCTTTGAGCCTCAGCCAGGCGTGGCCTGACTCTCCTCCCACCCCTACACCCTCTCCTATGTTCCCCATGTTTGAATCGCTGCGGCGTGCATCGCTGTCCTCTCTGCTGCTGCGTGTGAGTGTTCCCTCCAGAGTGGTGCTTGCCAGCTGCCCTCCCAACCCTTCCACCACTCCATCTTGGATGTCCCTCCCTCCCTTGCCCTCAGGGCTGCTCCCCCTGCTGCCTCTTCGACTCCCTCCCCCACCACATGCGTGCCTGACCTCACTGCTTTTGCTACTGCTCTGCTGTGCAGCTGCACCTGCTGCATGGCCCTGTGCTGCACCCCGCCCTTCTTGAGAGGCGCGGCGCCCGCTGCTGCCTGCACTGCTGTTGCTGCGCCGCCTGTCGGCCATGGTAGCGGCCTCATCTGCTGCTGCTGCTGCTGCTGCTGCTGCTGCTGCTGCTGGGGTGGCTGCATCTTGTGGAGCTTCGCTGTCTGCATTTTTGCGGCCAGACGGAGCGGGCAGCCAGAAGGCTGCATGCAGGGACTCTGGGTTGGAAAACAGGCGGTGCACCTGGGCAGTAGCAAGGGGTTTGGCGGTATGTTTGGACGCGTGATGGTGAATGGAAGGGAGTAGCGCTGGATATGCACAGCTAGCTTTGTGTACGGCTCTGGCAATCACGCCCCTAAAGCCAAATGTGTACTTGGTGCCAGCTGGTAAGACCAGAGGCAGTGCTCTTGACAATGCAATAGAATAGGCTCGATTAACAAGCCCTGATAGTAAGAGTAGTAGGCAACGATTTAACGCAAAGGCAAGCACGCAGGAAAAACATTGCAAGAAAAGAAACTGTGTGTTTGTGCAACATCATGTGCACAGTAGGGGAAATTATGCATTACACATGGTAGGGGCACTAATACATTTGTGTATGCACAGCGGGGGCATGGAAAGAGCCTGCAAATGAGGTTCCTCATGTTAAGAACATCATGCCTCGACTACAATGTCATAATAGCAAGACAAGAACTCAGGCATTCGCATGCGCTTGGATGAAAGCATACGTGAAATGTATTAAAGCAACTCTTAACATTTGCTTGGATATCACACACATGTACACAAACAGCCCACCTTGATCGCAGCATCCTCTAGCAGTGCTGCCTGCTCATTGCTCTGCTCGCTGGCGTGCATCACATCAAAAGGGTCAGCTTGAGCTTGCTTGATATATGCAGCTGCTGCATCAAGGCTCTCCCGCACAGCCTGTACAGACAGCAATGGGTCCGCTGCAAAGGAGGAGCAGGAGTGTTGCGTCTAGGGAAATGCAAGCGGGCAAAGTGGCCCTCCACCTGCCACACAGGTGTGCTGACGCTTACCCATTCCAGCTGCAAGCTTCAAAGAGAGAGCGCAGGCCTCGTTGGGATCCATGCCATTCCTTGTGAGCTCATAGAAATACCTGCAGCATTGTCAAGGACAGCAGCTTTAGAGCAACAGACTCCTGCTCCAAGCACAAGCTCTGAAGGACTCGCCACACCTTTGCACTTCCAAAGTGAACTCTTTTCTGGTTATCGTCATTTTAAAAATTTGCTTGTATGCGTCCCTTCGAGTGTCAATCGTCAAGCTCGACAGTTTTGCGAAACTAACGAATTGCTCCATGCAGGAAGGCGATTTATTGTGTGACTTAATACTAGAACGATTCTCTTAATAATAATATTTTACTTGCGTGTAATTGCCTTGTTTCCTCCAGTATGTCAATACACGCAGCCCCAAGCAATCCCTGTGTTGCGGGCCAATTCATGAGATTTTTGGGACCATTTTATATCCTGCAGGCTCGCATTTCTGGGTATGACAACTACCTTCCTGTGCTCAGAGGTGGAGGGGACGTTTTGGCTCTCTTGAGCCAATGTGTCTCCTTTTCCTTAATTCATGTAGGGAGGGGTTCCTCTTTCTACGTGGTTTTTCCTTTCCTTTCAAACCTTGCTTTTGCCTGCTCCTTTCAGATCTCTGGGAGCCTGCCTGTGTTTCTAACTATTTAAGAGCCCCGGCTTCGAAGGAAATCCTTTACTGGTTTCAAACTTGCCCTTGCATACCTTCCTTTCACAAAAACTTGTAGAAACTTGTCTTGTTACTTGTTGTTAACCTTGTGAAAGCTGGTTAATAATGTTTCACCGACAACCAATCATCCAGAGATTCGGGGTGTAGGTTACCAATGTAAACCCATGTACCAGGAAAAAATATCTTCCTTTCATTTTTATTGTGCTAATCTCATTCTCAACTCGTTTCTCAGTTCCTTCATCAGCAAAACACAAAGCCTTTCTTTTTTGTGTCTAAGCTTATGGATTTATCTCTGGCTGGGTGAGATCAGCCACAAGCCGATCAGCCAAACGACCTGGCTGAACCTCTCAATATAACCATTGTAAGGAATGTCCACCAAAACGCCAGAGGGGGCCACAGTGGCTAGTGTGAGGCTCTGTCGAGCCTCTGTACAGAGGTTTCACGCACATCACACAGCCTAAATCTACCCACGCAGGCAAAGTGCAGACCGACTCCAGCCGCCTCCACAACGGTTGCCAACCTCGCCCACCTCTACAACAGCTCCATGACCAGTCCAAGAATAAGGGAAAGGAAGAAAGAAAGAAAGAAAGAAAGAAAGAAAGAAAGAAAGAAAGAAAGAAAGAAAGAAAGAAGCAAGAGGAAATGAGAGTTAAGCTACCTAGGCAGAGGAAACTCGCCCTGCATCAACGAAGGGAAAGGAGACGCACTGGCCGGTCCAGCTCTGCACTGCAGCATGCCCATTGCATCACGGCCATTGCATCGTGGCCACCCTGCTCTGCATTGCACCACAGCCACTGCAGCTCCGCAGCTGACGCCTAGGCAGTGACGGTTTGCTATGCTTGCTTATCATCGTGACCTACCCCAGTGACGGTCTTGCCACTCCCCGGAGGGAGATCCCATACCCCAGTTTCAGCTCAGATATATGTATAGAGCTATATAGCTGAGGGGAGCCCACTTTCACGCTCGCTGGCAGAACCAGCTTTACCTGCAAAGCTGCCCATACATGCAATACTGCATGCAGAGGGGCTGTGGCTTTGGTGTTCTGTGGACTTTATTCTGGCTGGCCTCTGTCCACAGGGTATCTGAACAGGAGTGCTTCAGCAGGAGACCAAGTCTGGACTGTGGTACGGAACCATGCTTTTTACTGGTTGGTGAAGGATTGGCTAAACGTCACGCTTAGCACAACGGTTGTGCCAGGTTTTTTTCCCAGGTGGTCACGGTGGGATTCAAGGCAATTGTTGCATTATTGATGTTCCTCTGCTGAGCGCTTTCAAGGTTAGCTGCAAGTGCTTTACCGGGTCCTTAAGGACCTGGTAAGGGTTGATAAGCTTATCAACCCTTCTGCATCATTATTCATGTTTGGCTGGACTTCTTCTTGCTCATGTCCCTGTTGCATCCCATCATATGCATTTCAGAATTTGGACAAAGAAGTCATGAGGAATGTGATTAGGCTACGTGCCCAAACCCAGGCTGAATCCTGTAAATGGCTGGGTGGTTCAATTATTTGTGGAAATAGTGGTTAAGACAAGAACCATACTTTTTTTTCTATTGCGATTGCTTTGAGGTGTGTGAGCTGCGCAGAAAATATAAGGATCTTTTCATTGACCTCTTCAAGCCTTTACATACTTTTGCCCGGCTTTGAAACACTGACTTTAATCCTTTTTTGGTCACGGTGAGCTTTCGCACTATAACTGATGTTGATATCAATGCTCTCCTAAACCAAGACTTGTACATATTTTTAAAGTCTATGTCAAAGTTGGTTTCAATTTTTGATGCTGGATGAGAATTATTCACCAGCAGCCGATCGGCCAGTGTCTCAAGCTGTAGGCCAAACCCCTTGCAACCCTCGTTAAATCCCACGAGAGGGCTAGCGATCAGGCAGCTTGGATTACTAATCCAAGTAGGGACACCATGATGATCTTTTGAACCCTTGTAGTCTTTCAATTCAAGATCCTGTTCAATGTTTTGTAAGACCAGATGCTAAAAGCATGAAAAATACGTACCCTTTCTTAGAGTGCTGATGAAATCCCTCTTCAGAAGCGCTTTAACAAGGAACCAGTCAGTTACACAGGATTGCACCATCAATAATGTACTCAAATAAGTGCTGTATCTCACTGTGTCAAAATTACTCTCTTAGGAAAAATCATAGCATGATGATGCATTCAAAAAACGTAAAAAACACCTGCTCAGTGGAAAAATGCGCATTACAAGGAGCCAAGGGAAGAGTCACAGCGTCAAAGTCATGGTGCTTGTCAATGAGTTATGTTTCAAAAAAAGAGCATTGTTCAGCTGGGGTCGGTCAAAAGATGCAGAGATCACAGTAGAATATGTCTGAGCCAAGAAAAAATTCTAGCTCTGCTAGAGAACCTAAGGTGGCAAGAAGATGTCAGGTGGTAGTCATGAGGTTCAGGCATAAGGTGAGCACGTTTTTCAGGCCACGACCTCACCACTTAAGTAACAGAATATCGTGCAAGAGAAACTGACATATTTATTCATTGCTGCAGATCTGGGCACATCACCCTTGAGAATGCCAGTAACAAACTAAAAGCAACAGAGGTGTTGCCCCCCCCTCTCTCTCTCTCTCTCTCTCTCTCTCTCTCTCTCTCTCTCTCTCTCTTCCCCCCCCCCCTCTCCATCCATCCATCCCTCTCTCTCTCTCTCTCTCTCTCTCTCTCTCTCTCTCTCTCTCTCTCTCTCTCTCTCTCTCTCTCTCTCTCTCTCCCTCTCTCTCTCTCTCTCTCTCTCTCTCTCTCTCTCTCTCTCTCTCTCTCTCTCTCTCTCTCTCCCCCTCCCTCTCCTATCTCTTTCTCTCACGCACTCAAACAGGCAGCGATGTACCACACTGACCCCATTTGAATGTGAAAGTGCTCTCACACCGTCCTCATACCATGCCTTTTCTCCTACTATGTTTACCGTGGCTGCATGTCATTGTGTACGAGGCAGCTGCTGGGCCATCCTGACACACAAACATACACACTCATGTAAACAGGACTCATCAGCCAGCAGCGGCATGAGGGTGACCAGAGCACATATTCCGAGGCACGTTGAGTGCATCTCATGCGCATCCCACTGCCTCCATGTATTTCTGTTGCCTCTGCTTCAAAGACGCCATGCTTGCCATCATATCAGCACCCACCACTCCACTTCCTGACCCTATGTCTTGCTGAGGCGCTACATCTCCAAATGTGCTTCTTCCTCCAATCGAAAATGCTCGCATCGGGCCGCCCAATCCACTGAGCGTGGCCTCCAGCTCGTGGCTTCGCATCTTCAGCTGCAACAGCTGTGCAGCATTGCAATACAAGAAAGAAAGCATAGGTGAGCAGGCTTTACCTTTGCTGAGTTCTTCTGCATGATGCAGCCCAAAGATTATGCCCCAATGGCATACGCATCCAGAGTTCAACCACAAGGCTAACAAGCAGATTGCACTCAGATTTTACTGAGATTGAGGCAGCTAACACTTCATGTATCACCCTTCTATGCTGGCATGTCTTTCTATTATGCAATGCTCACCCAGACTCACCACACGCGCACAGACAGTTTACATAGTTGCAAGTGATGTAGGGCGTGAGACTTTAAAACAAAATGTAACGCGCATTTTTCAACCGTTGTGCACATTATTCTAAACACAAAGGCAGTGAAAACTACTCTGTAGGGACAGCCTACCTCATCTGTGAGCTGCACCACCTCCGCACGTGTGTTGCGCAGCTGCTTTTTGAGCACCCGCATCTCGCCTTCATGCTTGCTTTGCTGGTCTTTCAAGCTGGCCTGCAGTGGCAGAGTCCAGGAATTCACTATCTAAATCAAATGAAAAACCTTAAATCCAGATACTGAGGATCGTCCAGAGGCTCAGGCACAGATAAAAGCGTCTTGAGCGAGTGGTTTGCAGTGCAAAGTCATTGACAGGAGCTTTGACTAGGATACGCAGATGCGCAGGCAGAGCACGCATACACCATTATCTCAAGGAAAGCGCAGCCAGAATTGGGCCTTCTTCATTCATTCTAGTGCCTCCCCAGCAGTCTTTCCTGAAAGCCACTCAGGTGGGTCCCTGCTTGCTTGCTGTGCAACCGCCTCTGTTGCCTCATGCACCGGTAGTGGTGCCCCTTGGCCGAAATCCAGATGGCAGCAAGTTCTGAGGACTTACCTGGTACTTCTGGGAAACTGCCTTCCTTTCCACGTTTGCAGACTGGCGCGTGCTCTCTAAATGTGCTAGCTGTGCAGCCTGCTCCGAGAGCAGGCACTTGCGTGTATCCTCCAGATCCTGCAATTCATGAAGCATGAGGAGCCCAAGTCTTGTGGCACCGTGAGCACCACACTTGCTTCGAGCATCAGCTGTGATACCATGAGCACCGCACTTGCTTCACGAGCATCAGCTGTGACACCATAAGCACCACAGTTGTGCCACGAGCATCAACTGTGGCGCCATGAGCACCACACTTGTTTCACGGGCATCAGCTGTGACGCCATGAGCACCACACTTGTTTCACGGGCATCAGCAACATAGGTCCACTGCTAGCGTTGCAACACCGCTGCTGGCATGAAGTCCTTGACCCAGCAGGTCAAGCAGGCCCCAAATGCAAGAACCTCTCAAAACACTGGGAACAATGGTATGATGCCCAACATTCCATTGCTGGTCATTCCAGCTTAAATGATGCACTGGACCCACAACAAGCATCACACACGGCGATGGAGATATCCCTTTTCTACATCAAAGTGCAAACTTCCTGGAGCATAACCAACCAACCTTGCTCAAGGCCTGCCTTTCCACAACTGCCTCTTGAACCTCCTGTTGGAGTCGCTTGACCTGCCACAGCACAGGGGTTGAAAAAGATCACGGATAACTCTTATTGCATACAAGCAAGGATGTATTGGATTTCCTCCTTAAAAATCATATGCGAGAAGCTTCGTGCTATTTCCCAGTTTGTGTAATGTCCAATTGCACATAAATTGACAGGGGGAAGGCCAAGCCTCCCAACCCCACCTTTCCATCGTGGAGCACAGTTACATGAGATTGTGCAAGGACAAAGAGAGGCTCAGGAGCAATCCGTTGTGTTCTTCAGATGGCAATGAAGCGGGATGTATACATATCCAGCTGGCTAGAATAGTATTGGAGGGTAAAAACGCCATGATCACTACTTGAAATTTTCAAATTCGAAGCCCTGTTTTGAGTGCGACACAGTGCTCTGTACGTGCCGCAATCCATCCCTGTACAAAAGAGGTTAAGGTAAATTCTCGCAAGTCCAAAAAGCGAGACCAACCCCACTTGCATGATATTCACACTATTGATGCTTAAGAGAGCCACGCCTAAAACCTGCCCTTCCAAGACGTACCTGAAGGTCAAGCTCTTCTTTCCGCCTTGAAAGATGGCCATTGGAAAGGCCAAGGTCCTTTGCCTCAGCCTGAAGTTGCAGCACATCATACATAAAAATAAAGTGATATGGGCTTTAGTACATTGCCGCGGCTAGAGGCATGGGCTCTTGGGCTGCCATGGAATTGGGTTGGCCCAATCCAAGCCAGTTTCAGAGAAGTACTAACGGGGCCTGCAAATACTTCCAACAACCATTCCTTGGCAGCTTGCAGCACTGCTAAATTTGAAATCAGTAGTCAAGTCGTGCGCAAGTAGGTGTCTGTAGTACATCTTCAAGCGGCTAAAGAACGTTCTTACCATCGCCTTTGCCAGATCCATGCGGAGCTCCTGTATTTCAACCACCCTGGCTCCGGCCTGCTGCTCAGCATCTGCTAGCTGCGCCTGCATGATAGGAAGAGGCAGCACATGGCTTGAAAGCAAAGAGTGCTGCATGCCATGCTGCTGCATTTCAGTACCCATTTCAAGTGACGGTTCCATTCCTTGCCACCGATCCCCTGATGTTCTTGTGAGAGGGAACGCCTTGGATCACTTGAATGCAGGTTGCAGTGACAAACAGTTTCAGGCTGAAACTCTCCATGAGTTTTACAAGGACAAGAGCTTTTGGCATGTATGCCCCGAAGCGGGTTTTATACAAACAGCACAAATAAGTTTGTGTGACTCACCTGCAACCGCTGGATTTCACGGGCAGCTGCTTCCGCCTGTAGGTTGGCCTGCCGCTTGTAGTCCTCGCACTCAAACCGATGCTCTGCACAAGGGCCAGAACACAGGAAAAAATTAGCTCTACCTAATAAGAGATGAGCGCAGAAGCCAAGGCAGCTGCCACTGTGTTCACATCCACAAAGCCTCACACGAGACATCACAAGCAGCGTTCTGGATTAAGACAACCGCCTCCTGATGGTGCAAGCCTGCTCCCTCTTGGCACTGCATGCTTGAGTGCCCATGCAACAGTGCGTCATCACGCAAGCTCTTTTTGGTCCACTTGCCTTCGCATGTATCCTTCATGGCATCCAGCTTGGCCTGCAGCTCCATCTGTTGCCGCCGCGCCTCCCTGGCTTTCTCTGCCGACTCAGCCTCTGCCTGACTGAGCCGCGCATCTTGTGCCTCCACCAGGCGCGCTACTTGTTCCTAGAAGCAAAGCAAGCAAGCATGAAGCTGGTATGAACTTGGAGGTGCAATGGATTGCTCCTGCATGCAGTTGCCTTTCCAACGACTGCTTTGTCAGATTAATGAGGGCATGCGGGCGATCAAGCGTTTCCACCCAATCGCACCACATCATACAGCTCTGATGGTCATATTACTAGTCAATCAACACTTCCACCTGCAATGTCGTTGATGTGCCCAATTTTGGGACCACGATCCTGATCAAGTAACACGAGCTGTTGGTGCACGCACCCATTCGTGTGAGCCACAAAAATGATCATTCAACAAAGGAGTTGACATTGGATGATTTGCAAATGGAAGGCAGCACCGGAATCATCACAGAGCATGCTGGCTCTGTGCTTTCCCTCAAGGGCATCCTAGGCAGGCAGGCTTTTAAACGCTTGACATTGGAATGACTGAGCTGCCTCTTGATAATACCTAGGGAGCCTGGACAACTGCTCTCTGGAAATGGCGTACCTGACAGGCAAGCTGATGGCTGCCTGGCCTGGCGATGGTATTTAAGCAGTCTGAATGACTGCTCTCTAGCAAACCTGACAGGCAGGCCAACAGTTGTCCTCAAAGTGGCTTGGCTGACTGCAGTTCAACTAGCTCAAGTTGGGCAGACGCAAGTGCTCCAGTACCATGTCCATGCACCATTGGTGCCCCTGGTGTGACATATACCCCATGAAAAGATACCCTGGCAGTATTGCTGAGCTTCAAAGCAAGTGTGTGGCCGCACAACTTTGGAACGCAACCCCTCTACAGCCTTTACCTACACCATTCCCCTGTACCTCTTCTCAAACACATCCATCTGGTCTAACCCACCTTTTCTGCTCAAATGCAAGGAAGGTCTTGCAGCATGCAAGTGTGTGCGTCTGCAGCTTATACCCAGCCACACATCATCTCAAAATCCATCACAGCTTCCGCAATGCAATTAGCACCAATGCCATTGACACAGCCCTCCCTCACCTGGTGGTTCATGTGGAACTCATACCCAGTCATACATCATTTCAGATTAAGCCCAGCTTCTACAATGCATTAAGCACCAATGCAATCAACACAGTCCTCTCTCACCTGGTGGGTCATGTGCAGCTCCGCCACTTGGCACTCCCGCTCATGCAGCTCCTCACGCAAGCCCGCAATGGTCTCTTCAAGTCGCTGCATGGCCTCCTCCATCTGACGCTGTGTGATCTGCTTCTCCAAGCTGGTTGCCTTGCGGAGCGCCTCCATCTGGTCCCCCAGCATGGACTGCAAGGCGTGCATGTGCATGGAGCAGAGCTTTTGGTTCAACTTGCACCATTTCGCTACGAGGCATGCAATCTTTCCGTGAGGCTTTGTAGTCCCCCAGCATGGACTGCAAGGTGTGCGTGTCTGTGGAGCAGTGACTATGGTTTGGCTTGCACCACTTTGCTGCGAGACTTGCATTTTTGCTGCGAGGCTCTGGTCCCCTTGCATGGGCAAGGTGCATGGAGTCCTTGGTTTGGCTTTTGCACAATGTTGCTGCTGTAGTCTTCATGCATGCCAAAGCCTCAAGTAGCTTGCCTGATTGAGTGGCTTGCAAGGATTGTAATGATGATTGAGCAGGCAAATCGGACTGTGCACCAATAACAGGGATGGTAGGTCAGGTGCCTCAAATTTTGAAAGGTTGTCATGACAACAAGGATCCAGGGGGAATCCGCTTGTCTGATCAAGACAGACACGTCCCCAACACAAAGAACACACTCCAATGCCAGCTTTCTTAACACAGGCAGCGCTCAGGATCACGCTGAACGGATGGACACTTCTTGACCATTTACTCCTTACCTGCACCAGGTGCCAAAACAAACTCACACACCCATCTGCTTTCTGTTGGCCTCGTCCACCCTTGCATTAAATACACAGCATACCACGCCTTGCGCAGCAACCCAAACCCAGCAGCCCCGCCCTCTTAATTGTGGCCTTGACCTGGCCTCGATCTGCTGCATATGAGAGGCACAGGAACGCACGGTGTGAACCAAATCTGACCGCCTCCCACACACCCGCTCGCTGTTGGCCTTGATCAGCTGCGCATACTGCTCCTCATTTGCACGTTGTGCCTCATCCAGCTCCTTGAGCAGGAACCTGTTTTTGCGGCTCAGGCTCTCCACCATGCTGCTCATCTGCATCTCCTCAGCCTGCACAATAAAGAAAATAAGTGCGTAGGTACTGAAAAATACACTACATCAAATAAAGGAAAAAGGACACCATAGGAAGCCTGCACAGGGTTCTCAAATAAGCAAGCAAGCAAAGCCATCCATCAACATGCTACACTGCTTCTCCTCTGCCAGCACAAGCGTGCCACCAGAGCCGTGATGGCAAGTAACCCCGATGCTGAGTTGAAATTGCAGTGTACCATCTGAGCTGTGCAGCGTCCCAAAAGAGAGCTGTAACTGCAACCTCAGCAACCGGAATGCTGGCTGTCAAAATTCTCTCAAAAGATGTAAGTTTGCTTGCCTAGCCATGGGGAACAAAACCAAGAGTCTGCCTCTTCATTGGATCCTTGATTGTGACCAGAACAGAGCCTCACAGATATGCACTCAGGACGGCATTAAGTTCAGGATTTCTTAATGTTGCATTGAGAGAGCAAAGGAAAGAAGGCTTCATTAAGTGGGATGATCTGACACACACTGGTTTTCATGCATGTAGCGTAAGCAACCCAAAGCCTTCAGCATGAAACATGGCAAAACTTGCGAATGGGTGCAATTTAGGATTCGACTTTTTCAAGGCAGCAAGTTTCAACCGAGCCCCTTGCAAGCAAGAAAATCGCCTATGTGAAGAATATTTGCATGGCTGCATCGCTGTCAACATATGGTCAGTCATACAACTGCAGCAATGAATTGAAAGAATGAAATCTTGCAGAGCATTCACCTGCACATCCTTGCTTTTGCGCTCCACTTGAAGGGATGCTGCTTCTTTCTCAACGACTGCTCGCTCCTTTTGTCTCCTGGGGGGCACACGTTTTTAAGCTGCTGCTCACATACTGCCAAGAAGACATGGGCTGCAACCTGGATTTCTTTAAAGGCCAAACAAGGCTACATCAGTGTCGTTAACGCTGCTCCGCATTACAAGATTGCTGTCTGTTGGGTTGGTATGTGTTGAATGAACTTGTTCACAGCAAGGTACACCTCTCACAAACCAGTGCAGTGTGCTTGTGTTGACTCCACACCCTGAACCTACCTCATGTCTTGGATCTCGTCCTTGAGCTTCACGACCAGAAAGGCCTGGTTGTTGTGCTCACGGTTCAAAGCATGCAACTGTGCTTCCAGCGCCATGATCTTCTCTGCACTCAAGGCAGATCAACACCAGAAAGGATTTATTGACCAATGCTGGAAGCTCTTCACACGCAAACACACACACAGATTAATCACATTGCTTTACCTTTCTGGTTGACGCAAAACAGGAGTGTTTTTGCTTAATGCACAAAACATCGTAGCACAGATACGCACACAATCTCAACAGTAGGATGGCACTCACCTTGTGGCTTGCCTAGGGCGGCTATCTGATCTTTGAGCTGACACACAGTGGCTGTGTGCTCATCCACCATTGCCTCCCGTTGTGCATTGCTGCGCAGCTCCTATACAAAGGGATACACAAATGCATGACAGCTTTTGTCAAACTTGGCAGCACCTAGGGACGCAGGCTAGTTGGACAGGAATTACAGTTGTTTGTATTTTAGTCCGGCATGGGCATGAGCAAAGGAGACCGCAGCAGCTTGTATTTGATTTACTGAAGGAACAACCAAAACTTGAATTGTTGAGGGAGTGTGAAGAAATCCAAGCAGCACCTAATAGCATAAATATTTCCAGGAGCGAGGGCAACCTCATATGTTCACGCCCACTACTTTGACCGTTCACTACTTTGACACGCACATACATGCACACATGAATAGTAGAGTAGACCTCATCAATAGCCGCAAAAACAATATATGCCTTCAAATACAAAGACCTGGGCAGAGGCAGGCTTTAAGTATCAAGTATCATGACTATTAAGCAAAAGATCAACATACCAAGTTCTTGTGCCGGACCAGCAGCTCCTCATGCTCACGCCTCAAGCGCACAAAGCTTTGCTGTGCCACCTCAGCTTCCTGCAAAACAGGGGAACATGCTGCATAGATTAGCCCTGGATTGATTTGAGAAGCAGGAAAATAGGTAGCCTTGCCTGGCTCATACCGGCCATGCATGTCCACCTGCTGCTCAGTGAAAGCCACTGTGTAAGCGCACAAGGAAAGCTAGAAGATCTTAGAATTGTGATCACAAGCAGCACGTGGGCAGGCCCCACTTTACTACAAGCCCATGCTTCTATAATAAGGCAAGACAGCCTCTACATGCACGGCAAAGAAGTGGGATCTACCCAATTGAGATCACCTGCGCAAGGACGTCGCACTTGTGCTTGTAAGGTCCTTCGACCTCCTCTAAGAGCTTGACCTTTATCAGCTCCAGATCCCTGCATCAGAAAAATGATGAGGTGTCTTCATGTCAGGTCTTCAAAGGGATATGGGGAGTCAACCACCTTTGGGGCCTCGGACAGAGCTTGTTTAAACAAGAGCGATCTGGGCAAAGATTTGAGCCTCTATCAGCACCCGATGGGTCCTTCTGTTATGAATAATGTTTGGTGAAGAAGATCAAGCATTCAGCAAAAGAGGCTTGAGACATTTGGTCCCTTGTTTAAAGCCTCTTTTGAAAGATGCTTGACTCTCTTTACTTAACCCTGGAAATCACTGGATGTGCACCCGGCTGCTCTCCTCAAACTGCATTTACTTCCTATGTCTGCATGCTTGCACCCCTTAAATAACTGTTCTAAGTCAAAAGAGAACATTGTCAGCATTGTCTTCCACTGTAAGTTACAGCACTTGTTTACAACAAGGACAAGCTTCTTGCGCACCTCGGACCCAGGATCTGCGCCTTAGCTGCCTCAAAGCTCCGCTGCTTGTCTGCCAGCTCCAAGCGCCAAGACTCACAGAGGTTCTGGTACTGCTTCTCGATAGACACCTACGATGTAGGCATTGTTTTACAATCCTTCGATCATCCATAAGGAACAAACAGGTCAGCAAGCCATGGCAGATGCAAAGCAGCATGCCGTCAGGTCTTGCCGGGTTGAAAACGCTATCGATGCTCCCCTTAAAAAGGTGCAGGGCCTTTGAGCTACTCACCCTCTCTTCTTGAAGCGCAGCGAAGTTGCCCTGGAGCTGCTTATGGGCGCTGGAGAGCTGCAGGTGCACTCCTTTCAGCTGCATAGAAGATTGCCATTTTGGGGCGAGATTAGGTGCTGCTTTGTTGGCTTAATGCAACAAATTCAGAACGCCAACACTGTCATTAAACACAAGCACCCATCTTCACAACGTGGAACGTGTCAAATATTTCATATACTCCAGCAGCAAGATCAACACCCACTGGACGCGCATCTACTACCCTGTTATGCCTTGCTAAGGATACGCTGGCAAGCAGCCTGAAAGCCTGGCCCTTGACATCCTCACTGTTTCAAAGTTGCGCTTGAGCTCGACATTCTCCTGTCGTGAACGCCGCAGCTCCAGGACCAAGTCCTGCTGGTGCATTCAGGATGTGTGTTAGTGAACAGATAGCACCTGATGGTATGCCACCCGGTATGGTCAAAGCTC